>VZDJ01000003.1:304944-426283 GCA_008694505.1 Cyanoderma ruficeps
AAAAAAAAAAAAAAAAAAAAAAAAAAAAAAAAAAAAAAAAAAAAAAAAAAAAAAAAATCATCTCTCCTTCTTTATAAGCAGTGAAATACCTCCCTGTATTTCAAACATGTGCAGCTTTTAATATTTGTGCAATAAAGCAGTCCATGTGGAAAGTCATAACTGGTGAGTAACTGTACATGTCATTGTAAAGGCTTCTATCCTGAGCAACTGAAAAATTCTCAGGGACAAAATTCTCTTCTAATCAGGTTTTCAAAAGAAAGTTCATGCTAGTATTCTGTGGAGAGACAGTCTGTCACATGTGTAGACCCAACTCTGACATTTATATGTGACCACCAAATTCATATGATTACTGTAGAGTTCAGCATTTTTAAAACATTTCATCTAGTATCTGCTGGCATTTTGATTAGGAAAAGATAAAAATTAAAATACCAATATCGCACATACTAAAAAAAAATAACAGCAAATATTAGTTCTGGAAATATAGATGAAAATTGAGTATCATCAATGACCTGCTGTTTAGTGATACTACAAAAGCCCTTTTCTGGTACTGAGATAATTACGAAATTTTATAGATGGTCTGAGAAAAACATGAAATCTCTGCTGACAAATTTTGCAGATGCCACAAAAAATATGTAAGTAATGTAATGGATGATCTGCTTAATATAATTGAATAATTTCACAAGGAAGTCACGAACAAATCTATGGAATCTCTGGATCAATATATCCAAGTGGGCGGTCTTATACTTAAAAATGTTCTTATAGCATGTGGATGGCCTTCCTGAGGAAGAGGAAATATGGGTTCATGGCACATATCTAACTTGGATATGAGTTACTGTCATGATGCCATTTACAAAACTGCTATTGTAACCCTTGGATAAATATAAAGGGGAAAATGTACTGTAGATTAGAAAAGGCAGACAGAAAGCTCTGTATTTGGTGCTGCAACTATGAAAATTCTGTCCAGCTTTCTTCCCCAAGCCTGAACAGTTGATCCTGTTATCTGTGAGTAGATAAATTAGAGAAAACACAGAATTGCAAAAGCAATAGGAACATGAAAAACATAATACAGTAACAAATTCATGAAGCTCAGTCTGATTCAAAGGTTTATGTGATGACAGCCTGTGCCAGGCAGTATCCAAACAAGAAATCAGAATTAAAAGAGAAGATGCTAATGCTAGTCAAATAAACGCTAAAAATGAGCCTTTGGGGAAAAAAACGAACCAAAACCAACAACAAAAACAACACTGGTGGCAACTGGTTACAGGAAGAGTTGTGGGTTCATAGTGGATTCTCAATTCCCAGAATTTTTTAAAGTCAATTAATTTCCACTGACATGGGAATTAGATCTTGAGGCTCTGTGCCACTTAATCTAAACTGGTCCCACTTTGAACTGGGGGTTTCACAAGATGACCTCCTGAGGTTTCTTCCAGCCTTAGAACCAAAATTACTCTTTAATTCTGTGGTTTCTGTTTTCTGGGAGATCTGACTGGATAACCCTTTCTGGCCTTTAGGTAAGTTTCTACTTGTTTTCAGTGTAGGGCAGAGATAGCAGCAGCACAGTAGCTTCAGGGAGCATGGCTCAGCAGAGCTAATTTATCTAGAGATCAGTGCACCTTGTCCTCCAGTCACCTGAGGCAGATCTGATTTGCAGTATTCCAGAACCAAGGTGTGCGCATGTGCCAGTGGAATGCAGATGCTTCACTTGCTTGAGGTTAGTCTTTAGTTTTGGTATTTGTTTGCCAATAACAAACTGCAACCGATTCAAAGTCAAGCTAGCACTCGCACGGAGTTGGGTCCAGGAAATATCTTCACGCATTTAGTTCCTATTAGAAAGGGAGAGATGAAACAGGGCACAGAACCAACATACCATTACCAGCACAGGGAAAAGTATGACCCCTGTCCCATAAGAGAACTTACAAAATTTATTAAGATAGGATGTGAAAGGGCTGTAACAAATAATAGGAGTGGAGAGGAACTGCAGTCAAACCCACACATCCACTCAGTGATGAGCTGCCCAGCGAGATATTTCTGATTCTCCCAACACTCACTTGAAGCAGTAGTGGTTTGTTTTATCAGTGTTTACTCAGTTACCAACATTCTGTTTATTTCTGTAGTTCTTAATGCTACAGGGGAGGGAGGAGGAGGACTTAAGAATGAATGTAACACTCATACATTTTATGTGGTATTTTGTAAGGGACAATCCTAAATCAAGGCAGGCTTGAAAGCACTGTGTGGAAGAAAGCCAAGCACAGATTCACTGGTGGAGTAGGACAGGACAGAAACACCTAAAGAAGATAAAGGAGAACTGTAGTTTTTGCACTATTTTCTGTGCTTGCTGTTTTCATTTCCCTGTGTTGCTGTGTGGTTTATAATTTTTCTTTTTGATTAATTCTGGCTTTAGTATTCTATGTATGGTTATTGCACTGCACCCCAATGCTGTACTAATTTTAGTTTTGCATTTCAAGTATCTATATTCAGCAAATATTTAGTTACCTGTTTGATGGATGATGGCTAATCTCAGTGCTTTACTTTGAAATTTTCTCTTCTAAACCCATAATATTATCATCAGTGAGTATATATATTAGCTGATGGAGCCCAAATACTAAAAAGGGCACAGATGGTTATTATAATATTTCCAGTGTCTATTCTGCTTGGCCCAAAAGTCTACTCTTTGCACACTTGAAAATCAGTCTACTAAAAGAAATTAAAAGCAAGTGAGAAAAACTAAACATTCAGCACCAAAGAGAATTGTCTCTTACAAGGTAATAGTGTGCATGCAAGGACCTATATATCTGTCTCTGTATCTTTGCCCCAGCTTTACACATGGACAGAAGCATGGGAAGGGAAAAAATTAGATATCTGTTTCTCTTGGATCAATTCACATTCATTTTAGAATACAGCAGAAGAATTTGGAATCACTATGCACAGGTCTGACAAATATTTTTAAATTTATGTTTTTGCACTAGAGAAGCCAGCAGATGTTTACTGGTCCAGTGAGCATTAAATGGAATCTCATTGCTGCCTGAGAAGAATGATGGGACCAGCAGCAAGAAGTACAAGGAAACAGGTTCCCAAAAGTGCCACACTCAGGTAAGACTACTTTTACTTTGCCTGCTGGTTGTTGTTGTTGTTTTTGCTGCAGTAGCAACTGCTGAAAAACACTGACCTGAACTGATGCTTCTGCAAGAAATCTAGGAAGCTATTTTATATAATGCACTTTCTATTGTTGAGACTGGCTTTACATGTCAGGGTTGTAAGTAAGGTTTCTGAACTTTGTTTGAGGAAAATCAGTAAGAATTTATTCTTATGGATAAGGGTGTTAATAAAATTACCAAAGAATAGCCAAAAAGGTACTAACTTATGTGCTAGTGTGGGAATGAGTAGTCTTAATGGAGGAAAATAAAAGGAAAAGATAAGAACTGTGTGGTCCTGTGAGCTTAAGGATAGAGAACAACCTGTCCATTTCAGTTTTCCAGGCTGACTGAAGTGTAAGAGCTCCAGAACCTGTTTTTGCAACTCATAGGGGGCAAACCAACTGGAAGACAGAGCCAGTTTTAAGCAGGACTCTGCTGTGTAGTTCCATAGAAAAGACAGCAAGAGTTTTGTCTTTACTAGGGAGGAAGGGATCTCAGTAAGAGGAACAGAAGAGCTGCATGAGGATGAAGAGAAAAGACACAATGCTGGGTCATCTAACCAATACTCTGTGCCTCTGTTTTCCTTTTTCTATAGTGGGTCATCACTGCTGCTCTTTCTCCCAAGAGTACTGGTAGATATGTGGTCATAGCAGTGGACTATTTGAAGGCTCTAAAAGTAGAAATTTGGTAAGAATGAAGGCTATGCCAGGGGATGACTGCATTTCCAAATTCAGATTTAATGAATATCTCCTAGTAAACATATTAATCAAGAGTTTAATGTTATGGAGGAATCCCTGACTATGGACTAAAACTGGATCCTCAGAGGAGAACACAAACATTTAGCTTGTGGAAAGGACAACGTTCAGGGTACATTGTGTACTTGTTTCTAAGTGCAATCACCTTGTATATCAAAGGAGTACAAAAAGCATGTGAGAATGCACATGCCTCTTCATCACACAAGCCATAAACCGCAGCCCCATCACAAGTTGTGCCAAACAATTCTTTTTTTAACCTCTACTGTCACAAACACAGTTTTGCCCTCATCCTTTTGTCTCCTCATCCCTTTATGTTTGTCAAATATAAGCAGACTGTATCTGGCTGGACCCTGGCTGTCCCAGCAGCATCTGCAGAAGGCTCTGCCTCACTTCCCCTCTTGCCTTGAAGTCCCTGGCAGAAACACGAGCAAAAGCGCTTGTTGTGTTTTCTTCCTTGGCCAGGCAGCCCATTTATTTTAGATAATGCTGCTGATTCAGATGAAGGAAACAGAGATTGTCAAAGTGTTTCATGGTGCTTATGTCTTCATAAATACAAGATTTGCAGACTAGATACCAAGCAAATGGAAGGCAAATTCCTGAGTCATAGAAATAAGTGTTAAAATAATTACAAATGCAGGCTGTCATATTTCTCCCCAGAACCTTAAGAATGACTGCTGTGCACATGAGCTTGGCTACTTTTTTTCCACCCATCCTAGGCTGTCTAATGAGAGATACTACACCAATTTGTAAATCATCTCCTCTTTCCCTTTGTCCAAGACAGTCTTTTTCTTTACAGACATGTACAAATAACAGTATTTGGGTAAATATTCATTAAGATATTGTAAACAAGTTTTTGCCCATATATCAAAGGACACCTCTCCATTACATTTTTTAAATAAAAGAAATTGACAAAATATTTGTGATCCCATAAAGAAAGGGAAGCTGTGATGCTGAGTGCATCTGGAAAGGTAGCAACACTGCAGAAGGAGCCCAGGAAGAAGGATTAATGTTCCTAAAACCTTTCTCCAGCAGTCAGTATGTGTTCAGTAAGATCAAATTGCTGAAGTGTGACAATGTTAGGAAAAATTAATCTTGTGGGGATGCTCTTATTGTCTAATGAGGACTGTCAGCTCTAAAGAGCCAAGTCTGTGAAATTTTACACTGTGAAATATAGACTGTACAGTCTGAATTGCTTAATTTTAATGTATTTTGGGAATCTTTGTGGTCTGCAGAAGTATAGCTGTGATATCATACATCAGTGAAAGAAGCCGTAATTGCTTTCTATATTTAAAAATACAATTTTTTTTCTCAAGCTTTTCCAAGAAAGGTATTCTGGTATTGTAAGCCTTTTTAGAGGACACAAATATTGAATCTGCATTTTGTCATCTCTAATTTACCATTAATTTGTGAGTTACAAAAATTAATCAATACTGTGTTGCAAGAACAGACAAGCTGTTCATCCTCCCTTTTGTGGACATTATGTGAATATCTAATACATTTGTAGAGATTTTGATTTATTCAGGAATCACTTGTGATCAAAAGAAAGAGAAACGTTAACCCAAATACCTTATGAATGTGTGGCCTAAAAAAGTTTATAAATAAAATTTCCCACCTATTTTTCAAAGATTACTATAGAAAATTTCTAGTGTATGTACATCTGACAGGAAAGCTGTTGAAACAATAATAATTTCCAAATGTAGCTCTACACTGAACAGTGGGAGTTAATGTATATTTATTGTTCTCAGAAGCAATGAGTTTCTGTGGTCAGTGAAAACTTTGTAAGGATTAGAGAGAGATTTCAGCAGTGACATGGTGAAAACAAACAAATACAAATACAAATATTTACTACTTTTTCTATTCCAACCATGAAGAGTGTGGATGTGACAGATGTTCCCACTGGAAGGGCAGTAAGGACTGTGTGAAATACTTAGTGGCCTGAGTTTAATCTTTTTAAAAGATGTGAATGTTTCTCATTACAGAGAAAGCACAGATAAAAGAAAATGCCGTACTTATTCTGTGGGATCACTGTGTATATAGATAGAGCACAAACATCCAGGTAGAAGGATGCAAACTCCTTAGGTGCAGCTAAAAAACCCAGGCTAACAGTGGGTTTCAGAAAACAGTACGCTATGAGGCAAAGAGGGCTGATTTATTGAATGTTAGAGAAATTTACAGCCATTTATGCTGCATTTGTATACCATCCCACTAGCAACAACAGGCACTGTCTTCTGAATTAGAAGGCTAAATAAGAAGAAAATATCCTAATGTGCAATACATGTGAGTGTTGAGATAATTACTATAGGAACAGTGACTGCATGTAATTGTTCAAATAGAAAACATGACTGGTATGGAGTAAAAGTGTGCAGCTTCCTAAATTCAGGGGGGTTGCAGCACAGGTCACAGACTCCCCAGCATGCCAGAGGAGACAGAAACACTGAGTGCTTACAAACTGGCCAGTGACAGTATCTTTTCTCTTTCCAGAAAATTTAAGACATTTGAGAAAAATGAAATGAAATGTAATTGTTTCTTCAGAAAAGCAATTTAATTTATCTCATTCCCTCAAAATCTGGACTGTTCTGCATTTGTTCCCTGGCATACAGGAACGGATGCTGGGCACTGCCATTGCTTCCCACCCTATGACCACAACATACCCTGAACATCATTAGCAGTTCCTTTGAAACACCAGCCCAGCTTTATCAGATGCTAAGTAAAATTTCACCATATCCAACTTTAGGAGTCTCCAGTGAAAGCTCTGTCGCCTGAGCTGTCTAAGTTCCCTTCTTATCCAGCACACAGAAGCTCAGGAGAGCTGGTTGTCCAGCTCATGTGGACTCCTTCCTGCAGGAGGGTTCAGCAGTAAACTGCCCTTTCCTCCCCATCATCTCCTAAGGAAACCTGGATAACTGGTTGATGTGTACCTTGCTCAGTAGAAGGTTATGTTTGACAGATATCCTGCCTGTGATATCAGAAATGGATGCTCCAATCTTTCTCATGGATATCCACACCCTGCTTTCTTTTGCATGGCTTCTCAGCTCTTCCATGTAATCGTCCCCTCTGGAGCATCCCCAGTTCCTGGCTCTGGGTGTGGGTTCATTGCCAGAAGTTCTGCACAGATATTATTGTTCCTAAGTCTGCCCCTGCCTTTCTACCAGATCTCATAATGTCCACTGCCCATCATCAACTGGATTTTTTCAAATGCTGTGCTGAACAGGCTTGCCTCCAGCTCTAGCTTCACAGTTCTGGAACTGTCTCAGTCTTGTGAGGTGAAATTCTCCATCTTGACATTCCTTCAAATTCACAGCAATCTGGAACAAAAACTGAAAAATCAGACTACTTTGATAGTCTGATACATGTAGCAATCCTTTAGGAAATGTGCGTTGAACTGATGATGTCTCATAAAAATCAAAACGAGTATCCCTTCTGCTTTAAAATATTGAGAGTCAGTAAATCTGGGCCACGTGACAATTCCGCAATTCCAACTTGCTAGTGAGAACATAATTGTCCTTATGGAATGACCTCAGCTGTACTCTGTGGGATTGGATTTGTCTAAATCAGAAGACTATTTCCTCCCAAGCTTGAAATTATTGTTTGCTCAGAGTATTTACCCTAATAAACAGATAGATCAACTCTACCCTTTTGTTTATAGAAAACAAAATTTACTGATTTCCTCGTTGGCCCAGGAATCATGCAGCTTAATTCTTTCTTTTTATTTTCCTTTTTTAAAAACGATTTAAATCTTTTTATTCTTAATTACTTCATTTGTGATTCAAATCAATTGAAGAACAAAGAAACCTCATATATTAATTAATATATAACTGAAAAGAGAGTAACTATGTATTAAGCATACCTTTGTTCATTGTGACTGAGCACTTTGAAGATATAAAATGTAAATCCAAAAGTCTCCCTGACAAAATATATCCCATCCAGGTCAGTTTTTTTAATAGTTTTCAAAGCTCCTTGTACTTCTGATGCACATTTTCTGACAATGTCTTAATATTGTTTTCTCTTTAGCTCTAGCTACATTTCATCTGAGGTATGACAACAGAAATATCCAGAAGCTCATGTTGTATAAGTGTGTAATTTTATTTTCAAAGGATGCCAGTAGGACTTAAATTTGCAAGCTTGATTTATGTCAAGCAGCAGACACAGAACAGAAAGTGGGCCAGCAGTTTTCCACTTTCATGAGAGAATAAACAGCACAGCATGACTAACAGAACTATAGTTATTACTTGCCATGCAGGAAAATGCATTTTCTTTTAGGCCTGATTATTTATCTGGGGAGATTGAAGGCCACAGTAGCACTTAATTCTCAGTAGAAAACTTGCTTTAAATCACATTCTAATGCTGCCTTTATTACAATACAAACTAACTCTGCATTCCTACCTACCTTACCCCTACTGTCTCGAACTTTAATGAAGCTACGTTTGCTCAGACAGTCTGTTATGATGACTTGCAGATTGCTTGCATCTTCCATAACAGCAATCCCTTTTCTGCTTTTTCTGCTTGGAACACACCTACAGAAGTTGCTTTTCCTACATAGAATTGGATTTGAATATAGAAAGAATTCTTTACAAGAACCTGTTGGTATTTAGATGTCTAAATACAGGCATTTATATGCAAGATGGGTATCTAAGCTCTGATTGGTATTAATATACTTAAGTTCCTAGTTTTTGGAAGGAGGCTTGAAGTACAGAAAGATATGATAGCTTTCTCAAACTCACGAAGTAAAAGAAAGAAGAAATGAACCCACATCTCAAAAATGCGTGTCAGTCACTTGTGTGCTATGGGTTAAGTGGCATGGTCTTCCTTTTATACATGTATGGGAATAAGCTCTCAATTTATGCCTTTTTTTTTCACAGAAAAATAAATAAAATAAACAGAGCTTCGCCTTGCATAATGCAGAATAATATATGGACAAGAAGACCTTCACAACAAACATGAAAAAAATCCATTCTGCTTTATCCATTAATGTAATCTTACACTACAGCTTCTCTTAAGCACATGGATGAGTTATCAGGTTGATGTAGTTTAGAAGTTTTTTAGGTGTACGTAAAACATTATAGTGCAAACTCTTCCTGCTTGTTTTAGTGAGGACTCAGTTCTATCAAGTTTAGTGTGTCAACTGAATATGATAAGCTATAATTTTTAAAGTGTTTTTGGGACATTTATGGGCTCATAACTAGTGAAAATACAGACAAGAGCATAGTGAAGACGGAGTCTCAAGGTCTGCAGTATTAGTTATATTGCTTTTGATAGGCATTCCAATATCAGGGCCATTGAGTAAGTGGATAAAAGAAGCTTTGTAACTGTAGCTATGAATTCTAAACTATAAAAGAGCTTAGAGCTAGGAGAGTCATATGAAAATAACTAAAGAAAGCAAATAACTTACAGTGTTACTGACTAAAACTAATATGTTTTCTGGAAGTTTAAAAGCTTTGTGATAAACGGAAGTATCTGCTATGGTAAAATAGATTACAAAGAAATTCAGATGGTCCTCTGATAGGAATCTAGCGAGTAACTACAATATTTTTTTTATAAAAATACTAGATTTAATTTAGATAATTTCAAACTTGATCCAGTTCTCAATCATTAATTTGGCTTTAAAAAGTGTTGTTCAACTTCACTGGGCTTTGGATCAAATCCTTAATGGATATAACAACTCTTGTATACAAGTCAGTCAAAACTCAACTGCATGCCCAAAGCATTGAATGCTTCTTCTACTCATAGAAGTTGCTCTTAAAAAAGATACTATCTTTGTCTAAAAGCACGGCTGAGGTCCATCTTCCACCACAGCATAGTGGATAAAGACAGATAAAAAAAAAAAAAACAAGAAGAATTTCTTCCTAGATCAGATAATTATTCTGGGATATTGCAAGACATTCTGATTAGTAAAGGTTGTATGTTATTTGCATTGTTAAAATCGGCTCTTAAAATTCAAAGCTATTATTTTGTTCTGTAGGTGAGAATACTGCAATTCTTTATAAAATGCAAGCTAGGGCAGCAAAGCAATGTCTGTAATAGATGTACAATTTTACAGACACCCTTGAAGAAAACATGTATTTATTTTGTGGTTCCTATTGACTCAAACAAACCTGCTTTCTTCCTAAATGGATACCACTGTGGCTATTAGTCACATCTTGTTGTTTATAAATAATGCAGATTATACCTCATTGGATCATCAGCTTCAATTTGGAAGAATTTTATGACAGGATGAGAAACTTTTGGTGGTTTATTTGGCATTTCAAGTAACAACTGTTCACTTCCCTCTGAAAATCATGTTTTGGTGCACTTTGTGAGGCGCCTCATACATTTTAGGCAAGCAATTAGATCCTTTAATTTGCTCCTGTAGCTGTTTTTTCTCTCTGACAAGAAGAGTTTTTCTTTCTGTAAACACAGTTTTAAAATCTGTCATGTAAAGTGACAGATTTTAAAGTGACTCAGGGCATAAAATAACACCAGTCTCATCTAATTTTCTTTCTATGACATCCACACCTGGCAAAGAGAGAAAGTGAAAACATTCTAACTGTAATCATTCCCATTTAGGCAGAATTAAGGATATAAATTCTTGCTAGCATTCTGACAAAGGTATAAACATTACTATTTACATATCTAGCATGACTCCTTTTCCTTTAAACAACTGAAAGAAATAACTGTCACAACTTCCAGAAAACTAATTTCTTTCCTGGTTTTGAGATTTACACCATAGAGTTTGAGTGAGGTAGAATGAATGAGTTCAGGAAGATGGACAGCTGTAGCCTGGAATTTCTTTTCACTTAAGTTGCAAAGTCAAGATAAATATTTAAGCTTTTGAGCTGTTTTTATTTTTTGTATTTAACAAGGAAAAGGCAGAGGCGCCCACTTTCTTGCAGAGTTCACTAATAATAAAGGAATACAGATATCGTGGTCTTTCATGGAAACTTTGCATTATATTAGTATTTAGTTGTTTTAATCTAAAATCTAAATAATGTTAATTGAAAGTATATGGCAATTCTTTATACACGGTAGTTCTTTATGCACAAATATAACCATCTAGAACAATTATTGGATATCTTTCAGATTAAAAAAAAAACTTTCTTACAAGATTTGTGGCTGGTTTACAGATTTACAGTAGGTTCCTCTTTAACATACCTTGGAAAAGCATATGAAATTTTTATCAGCTACAGAGCTGAATGTGTCTGTGATTCTTTGTATTGCTCTCCAACGGTTGAACTTGGTCACAGAATACTGGGCTGGCCACATTTGTAATTCAGAATCTGTCCCTTTTCACCCAATGCCACTGAAATCAATGAGTAGAATAGAGCACATGTTAGCATCCACAAAACGGAAGAAAATCTCTAAGACAATTAGCAATTTTTGTACTTTAAAGCGGGATTTTTGCACTGGCTGACAATTGGCATTTGCATATAAGCCACTTTGGAAAAGGAGAAGGCAGATATTTGTGCATAATCCAGCTCAAGAACAGACAGAAACAGCTCTTTTGAGAGATGACTATACCTCAAAATGCAAAGAGGCCACTTACATATTAAAAAATAAATCTGCCCTAGACTTTCCATGTCATGTGTATCCACCATATTTAAGTTGATACATTCATATCAAGCCCTCTTTGTGAAGATAAGATAAAGAGAGATGGCAAATCTTTTCGCTTTCCTCTGTGAAGTCATGCTGACCAAGAGGAGCATCAGTCATAGGCCTGCTCATGCTTACCAGCTTGATGGCTAAGAGGCAGCAGTGGCTGGAAAAGATTGATCAATCCATTAAAAATTAATGAATAAGTACTTACCATGATCTTCAGAACTATACCAGGAGATGCTACTCTGACATAATAGCCATACTAGATGCTCTGTCTGTCTCTTTCTTACTCTGCAGAACTTAGGAAATACTTATTGCCTTGTCACCATGGCCGAACAACACAAATTCAGTCATGGTTCCTTTTTGTCAAGTTTTACAAATACATAAAATAAGATTCTAGATAAAACAAGACTGATGCAATGGTAATACTAAGATTTATATTTTTGTTGAAACTGTAAAATACTATTTATAAAAGACTTTTTAAAATAAAGCATTTACAAGATTTTTTTTCTGAAAGCTTATTGAACTAAGAGATTGATCTCATTCTCAGTGAAGTCAAGACCTTTGACCCCTGGAGTCATGACTTTATACAGACCAGGACTTGCCTTAAAACTTTTGTCAAATTATTTAATTGCTAAATAGGTTGTTTTATTAACCAAAAGTGAGTATATGACATATCCATCAGCATCAAGTTATCTGGTATACTAAGAATTTTTCCATAGTATTTTATTACTAGCTACTACAAGCATATGCAAAGCTGCTTAGTCTTAAAGAGATGATTTTCAAAACAACAAAATCAAAGAAAGAAGGTCCTGATGGCTTCTTCAATTAGAGTGAAAGTTGCATTGGATTTGACCTCGTCGATTAATAAAAAAAAGAAAATTTTAAACGAAAACGATGGCATATTTCTGATATTTAAAAAAAACCACCCTACAGTAAAGTTAATGTATCATTTAAACTTCAAAGTTTTGCTGGCGGATTGAGCTGGCTGCAAAGTAAAACTATCTGCTGGGGAAGATTCAACCTGATATCTGAATGCCTCAGTTTGGAATGCCTTATCAACTGGACACAGAAAAATTTACCAGCAAAGACCCAAGCAGAGATGCAACCAGAGCCACACAAGCAAATTTTAGCAGCTTCCAATAGTGTGTTTCCCAGGACCAGTAAATCTGCCACAACAGAAACCAGCCAGTACAGCCCACACCTCTGCTACAGGACCCTCTCCAGGCCTGGAGAAAACCTAGGTCCAGAAGGAGCGCACATGCATGCACCTGAGATGAAATCCAGAAGGCTGAGCTAGGCATTTTCTGTTTCACATGAGGTGTTAATTTAAGCAGGGCCCAGGAGAGATGAGAGACTGAAAGAACCTTCAGTCAGCCCACTGTCACCAGAGATCCCATGGCCAGCCCACAGGAAATGAGGATCTGCCTGAATGTTCTGTTAAATGCTCAGAATGGAGGATCAATGTTTGTTTTCTCTCACTGGTGAAAATTTCTTTACCAAGACATGACCACATTCCCTTTCCCATAAAGGGAAGACACAGCATGTTTAGAAAGGATAGGAACTAAGGGAGCACTGCCTTTCTGTGCTGGCCCACCAACACATCCTGTGCACTACCAAATAGCAGCACAGAAGGTCATGCAAGTCAGAAGGATCATGCCTTAACACTTGCATGTCAGAAGAGGATGCAGATAAAGCTTGCACTTTTTTTCTGTTGTAGCACTAAGGATTAGAAAGATGTTGGCATCACTACAAAAAGAAATGTTCACACAGTAAGAAAAGTCATGCAAGTTTTATACATATGATCCGATCTGTCTGTCATGGGAAATGATGGGATCTTAAACTCAAGTATTTCAAATGTAGTAACTGATTCTTTATCTAGACAGAATAAACAGAGGGAAACAAAGAGATGAAAATTGTCTGAAGCTTAAGGAATCAATTCCCTGTAAGCCATCCTGCCCAAACACAATAGAGGAAAGTAATCTGCTGGGGACGATTCAAAGTAAATTTTGAAAACCTCAACATCTGGCTAATGGCATTGGGCGCCCCTTTGACAGTCACAGCTGGCAAGAGTAGACAAACAGTAGTTTGTGAATTCTCTAAAATACTAGACAAGTGACTGAACATCACCAGAACTGTTCCAGAAACATTCAGAGTCTTTCTTGTGTTTGTTTTCACATGCGTGAAGAGATGCTATTAATCAATTATTGCGATATATTTCAGTCAGGTGGTTGAAATTGTAATTTTGAAATTCTTACCCTTTACTCAAATACTTCATCACTGTCATTTTCTTTCTCCCCTTCAAATTCTTTTAATATTTTCATCCATAGAGAAAGGGCAACCTGTGCAAGGACATTAACTAGTTGTGCTAACAACACAGCTCAAACAGCATGTTTACAGTAGACACGAATGTGGAAAAATAACAACCTCCAATAAGGCTTGAAAAACCATGATGCTCATGAATTTGTGCCAAAAAAAAGGGGTTAGCTTATGCTATTAATGAAAAAGATGGACTCTGGCCTCTGAAAGTGTATTTTAGGGAAAATGATAATGTATGTCACTACCAGCACCACTGTATAGATCTGACTCTATGATTCTGTGATCCTGTGATTACTCAAGTGAAGTGGCACCTAAGTCCTCAATTAGAGTGGAGAAGAAATTCCACTTATCATGGCTGAAAGGAGAAGGATTCAACTCATTGGATTTGATTTCTTTGAAGTAGTAACTACAGTGTCTTCTGAGCTTTGTACAACCACAACTACACCTTTGATTCCTTGAGGATGGCACAACTATTAATTTTAGATGATGTTGTGAGTGGATGATTTGGGTTTGTATAGTGTTGCCAGTTCCAGGTTTGTCAACCCAGCAGTGCAAAGAGAGGCTGCTAATGTTAACAGAGTAGCATTACAAAGCAAAAAGTTTGGCATGAGTACCAATGAAGTGATTTAGATCAAAGCACCCTCTATCCAGTAGCTCATCTCTGACAGTAAGCAGTAACATGAAGCCAAGGGGAAGAGTTTTGAAGGAGGTGAGGTGTTAGCAAGGTTCTTCTACAGTACACCTTGTCTGCTGGCATTCTGCAATGGACTTTCTGAGCCAGGCTTTGCATTTGAATCAGCAAATTCATCCAGTGTCTGATTGGCTGGAAGAATTAGTAACGTATTTTTGGGTGCTCCTCGTACATTAGGATAGTATCACCATGTAAATCAAGGGTTGAAAAGTAATTACACTATTTTAAGTGATTGTTAGAACCAGGTACTCCTTCATAGCAGAACTGCATAAGGAAGAATTGTAATCCAAATCTTGAGAGAAGCACATCTACTAAAGAGGTAGCAGCAATTTACAGGTGCGAGTAGGATTCTGTTAGATATTGATTAGTGAGTGTTGTCATAAATGGCAAAATTTCCTTTTTTCATGTTTTTCTTCATGCAAAACCAAAATATATGGAGTTTGAAAACTGCACTCTCTTAAAAATGTTTATAAACATATATATTGTGTGTGTGTGTGTGNGTGTTTAAATTAATATTAGTCTCTGAGTGCAAGTAAGCAAAAGATAAGAATGCTTACCAGGAAATTGTGTAGTGTTTAATTTATTTTTCCCTAGTGTTTTCAGGGTGAATGTTAGTTATCAGTATGATTGCAAAGGCTATCCCAGGTTTTCTTGTCCTTTCTTTACTCCCTATGGAGACTTGGATGGATTCAGTCCACTCAAAACAAATTCGTTCCTCCACCCATCAGAGATAACTTTCGTAGTTGTACTAACATCAGAGTGTAAATCCTGTTCTGATAAATTTGAAATGTCAATTCTGTGAATGCAGCTTCACAATATGTTCTTTTGAGCAGTTATAAACAAGATACAAATATTGTATCTGACAAAACAAAATCTGTACCTCATTCACAGCTTTCTCAAGGAAAATAAAACCTTCACATCATTACAAAGGGGACTTCTTGGAATTGCAGTTGAAGATGATGATTATGCAGAAACTGAGACTTATAAATGCTTTATTGTTTTGATGGAAATCACCCAAGAAGGCAGATAAATGACTTAAGAAGAGCTAGCTAGGAAACAAATCAGAGACCTAAGTGACCCTACTGGAAAAATAAATGCTGCAACTTAACATCTGGTTCTTGCAGTTGTCAAGTCACTCAGCAAATGGTCAGACTGATTAGCTGCTTGCATGCAGAACATGGGGACTGGAGCAAAGACCACATCCTATCAGCAGTAGCAGGCAGTGCCAAGTGAGTGCTCATAATCTGCAGTGATACTGACATAGGTAGCAGATAGCAACGTCCAGATAAATAAAGTTTGTGTTCGTGCTTCAGTATGTCTTCACTGCTACAACCATGCAAACAATAAATAGTGATTAGTTGGTTGTTAAGGAAGAGGATATGGAATCTTAAGCCTCACACAAAACATTTGGTAGCAAATTACCTTGGCCTTTGTTGCAAACTTTTAACTGAGGCAAGGTTTACTCAGATCAGGAACCATACTTCCACAAGTTTCAAGTCAGCTTGGACTGTTTTGCAGTCAGTGACTTACTGACTTAGCTCAAAACAGCATTTTGATGCGAAACCACAACCGAGTCAATGAGCTTAAAGAAGACTTTTTCTTGAAAAAAGAACTAAAAATTAAGGATGTGGGAAGCCCTCTTGGTGGAGAAATGCCTTCTGCTGAATACTGCAAACATGCAAAGCTAGCATTCTACCTAGGCTGTATTTACACCACACAATGAAAAGTAGGTTTAGGAAATAATTGTGTGTTTGGAACCTGAGGCAAAAAACCCACTCAGTGCAGCTTAAGACAGTGCAAATCCAGGCATATCAACCAGTTTGGTTCTTGTCAATCCTTGCAAGGTATGAGGTGGGTGTCACAGGGCCACACTGTTTGCCTCTTTCCATATGCCAGCTGTCCTTCCCCCAGACCAGTGTAGGTGCCTGTTGTGGCCCAGAGAGTTATGGGGGCCAGAGCCACAAACCTTCCCCCTGAGCCATGAGTTACATGTGCCATCAGTAGTTGTGACACAGCAGTGGGTCTTTTACTCAGCATTGCTCTTTTATTCAGTACTAATCAAACAGAATGCAAAAACATTTTCTTTATGGTTTAAGGGAGAGTTAAGTGGAGTGCAAATGTGTTTGCTTTGCTACATAAAGTAGAACAATGTGTTTGAAGCTTCCATCTAGTCTGGCCTTTGTCCAGGATGGCAAATTCAACAGCAAACACTGGGAGATACCATTCCCCAAAATCTGATGAAATCACAGTCTTCTTTCATGACTAGTTGTTCTCACATTTAAGCATTTCAGGATATTTTGCTTGCAGATAAGTGCTATTGTGGAAACAGGGCACTGGTGGGGAACTTTAATAACACTCTCCTTTGTGAAAATTAGTTCTCTTGCCTAAATAGTCAGCAGCAAATAAAGGACCACTTTTTGATGATGCAGTGATTAATGTGAACAGAGACTGGGTGCTGAACATGAAGCCTCAATTATTCCCCCACCCCACAAACCCCTAGAAAACACAGAGATTTGACTGTTATTCTGTCAAGCTTCTTGGTAGTGAACCATCTTGAAAGTCTAGTGGTGTATCTCTGGACAGCCCCCATTATAGCCTGAGGATCCAAGACTAGAAATGCAAGCTTGCCTTAAGACAGCAGTAATAGAGGACTCTTTCTTTTTCTGCCCTGCTTACTTCCTGTGAGACGTGCTGAGTGCCAGTCCGGTGATTCCATTGGACCTGCACTTATTTCTAGCAGATCTGAATGTGGAGGTAGACTTAAAGAGCTAATTTGTTTGTAATATTTTACAAACACAGCTATATTTCATTTCTTGCATTTTTCTTATCATGTGGTCCACAATAGTTCCATCAGCTCAAGGCGCGTACATATAAAGTAGACAGATACGCTAAATCTTGATTTATACAATCCAGTAGAATTTTATAGTCTAGCTAGGGTGGAATATGGCTCCAAAGATTTTTTTTAGAAGCTCAGAGATTCACTATCTTGTCACTTCCTACAATCCCTAAAATAAACCTCTTTTCCTCAATAGTAAAATATGCTGCTTCCCATTTTAACCACCAAGGTGACAGGACCATGCTCAGAAACCCAATATTTATAGATTCTAGGTTACAGAAGTAGCAGTTAACAATCAGGAAGAATTTTTACTGGGATTTAGGTGTCTTGCATTTTTAAGGCCAGCACAGAGGCCATTAAAGAGCATTTCAGGATATTCAGGCTTGAATCTTGAGTTTTCAAACACAACTCTACCTAGCTCTGGTGAGGCTAAATCCTCTGTTCAGGTTTGGGCCCCTCACTATGAGAAAGGCATTGAGGTGCTGGAGCCAGTCCAGAGAAGGGCAACGGAGCTGGGGAAGGGTCAGGAGCACAAGCCTGATGAGGAGCAGCTGAGAGAGCTGGGAGTGTTTATCCTGGAGAAAAGGAGGCTCTGGGGGAACCCTATCACTCTCTACAATGACTTGAGAGGAGGGTGTAGCCAAGTGGGGGTCAGTCAGTCTCTTCTCTCAAGCAACAAGAGACAGGACAAGAGAAACAGCCTAGGACTGTGCCAGGAGAGGTTTAGGTTGGATATTTGGAAAAATTTATTCACTGAAATGGTGGTCAGATATTGGAACAGGCTACCCATGGAAGTGATGGAGTCACCATCCCTGGAGGTTTCTAAGGTTTCTAAAAGTCGTGCCTGGGGCAATCAGGGACATGGTTGAGTGATGGGCTGGGCAGTGCCAGGTTAGTTGGTTGGACTCAGTGAACCAAAAGGTCTTTGCCAACTTTTCTATGATTTTGTGACTTTGTGTTCATTCAGTGCGATTATTTAATTGACAAATCTTTGATTTGGATTGAACAAATGAAACCTGTTACATTTTATTGGTCTATATCACAGCTTGAGCTGGGCAGTAGAAATGCAAAAAAAAAAGTTGATTTAATGAAACACAGTCGTTTCAGGGTCTTGCACTCTCCCCATTAAAATTATTTTGTAAAACAAAAGCATGTAATTTCATTAAAAAAATAACTACATAGGCTACTCCATATGTTATGTTCTTTCAAGGTTGATGCATGTAAAATGTCTGTATTGCATTAAATAGGAAGTGAGTGTAAATATGACATATGGAAATCTTCCAGAAGATTGAACTGTAAAAAATGATTTAATGCTACGAAATATTTCTCCTCTCTCTTAGCTAGCAGCATGCATTTCTTTATAAAGACAATACAAAACTTGTCATGTGCTTATTTTAAAGAAATTTAACCAGCACTTTTAGCAGAAAAAAATCTCATCTTATTATTATAATATTACTGTATTGGGATTTTTACTAAAGTCAGAAGGAAAACAATGACTTTAACTTGAGGTCTTTAATATGAAGCTCATTCAATCAGTGCATATCAAAATCAACTTTGTTGAAGTAAGTGAAATTCAATGGTACAGAAGTTACGAGGCTGGGGTCGGTTCCACTGACTGCAGTACAGTTACCTCTGATCGGTCCCAGTGTGAAATCAGATTCAGCGCAATATGGATAGACTTGCACATTCCATTTAACTCCAGGAACAGACCTGAGACACATAGTTTATCCACATCTCCAATTCCTTAAAGACAGGATGTCAAATACATTCATTTGGGCTTTGACAGTGAGAAACACAGGAGCAAGTTCAGAATACTTGGATTTTAACATCAAATGTCTGCAAATCAACACTCTTGCTTATATTGTCAGAACCTAGCTACACGTCTCTGAATTTCTACTGTATAAAAAAACCTAATATTTAAAATAGAGAATATGCTTGAAGTGTGAGCAAAATTATCTGCTGTTGCAGAAGAAATCCAGAACTCTGGACTCAGTTCTTGGCAGATAAATACCTTTTGATTCATCTAAACCTAATGTTGACATTAAAAAAAGTACAAGATGAATAAAACTTGGTTTTCTTACTCTTCTGAGTGTTTTGTATGAAGTAAGATGGCAAATGTGACTAAAGCAGTGAAAGGATTGAGTGTACAGAGGTTTGAACTGGATGGTAACAGCCAGAAATATTTTTATATTTACTATAATCCTTGAACCTTCCCCATTTCTACAACTACCTCCAAAGTCCACTATTTTTTTGAAGTTTAAAACTATTTCCATAAGTCTTTTTCACTTTTGGTTTCTAATTGCATCTAAAGTGCCAAATGTCTCAAGGAAGGCTGCTCTCACAATTTATTCAAGATGTTTGAATACGTTTTAAATCCATATGGAAACACAACCTAAGTATAAAGCCTTTGGATATGTTACCTCATTACACCCCTGCAGGTTCCAAAAAACCAGCGCCCACCCACCTACCAAAGTTGTGAACACCTCTACCTCACATTGCATGCTTGTTATGTTAAAGCAAGCAGCAAGCTGTTAATAAAGATCACACTGTCAGTAGAGCATTATAGACACCTACTTAAGATATTGGATATTCTTTTGTTCTGTTTCTTACTTTTAAAGCATATCAGTAAAATCAGGAGGGAGCCAAGATGTCCTCACAGTGTTGGCATCAAGGAGTCTTGCTAGGATCCCATGGAATGAAAAGAAGAAGATCTAAACATAGCACATTTGCCTTTTTAACCTGACCCAGGAATAGCCTGACACTAAAGTGAATTCAGACCTTTTCCTCTCTTCTCACTCACATATGGAGTGAATTTCCAAACAGAGGAAATGAAGAACAAAGTGAAGATTAGGTGATGGTCTGGTCATAACCACACAATCATAGTAAGATAGGATAGGGAAGTCTTGAAGAGGTAGTACAGTACAACACAAACACAGCATTTGCCCTGGAGACACTTCCTTAATGTATTGTAATGGCAGGAAAGTTCTGAAATCCATTAAGACTTAGACTGGTGAGTGTTTAAATTCCTGGAAATCCATATTGTTTGAGAGATTTAAGACATAAATCCAGACAAAAAAGCTGCCTACAGGATAGATGTTGAGTGACAGACAAGCAGCCTATCCTTTAAAAAAATAGCAATATGATAAGGATGCTGTTCTGACAAACAGCATGATAAATACAGATGGTAGAGTTTTGTTAAAAATCTCTATGCCATATTTTATGATGCAAAAAAACATGTGTGTATACAGAAACTATAGACTTTGCTTGGTGTGGTTTTGTAAGTTTGTTACTTTTGTATTGTAGCAGTAGGATGTATAATTTGAAAAAAACCAAAAAGTGATTAAGATGTCATATTAGCTTTATGTGGTTGTTGATTGTTCTTTTTCTTTTTTAAAGATTCCATATAAAAGATTTATGGATAGAACAAATTTTAAAAAGAAAATATTGTTCCAACGGAGTTCTTTGCTGAATGTAGATTTTTTGCATCTGTTGTGCTGCCTGATACGTCACAGAATGGCAGATCACTGAGAAGCAAGTGGCAGCAACTGATCCCAACAGGAACTCCAGAAGTGTAATAGTAGGGCCCTCTGAGACCATCCCACTCTGGTGCAATTATCTCCTGTTACTAGACAAATGCCAAAGTGCATTCAAGTCACTATCAAAACAAAATGTCAAGAAACAGCTGAGATGTTTATTTTCAAAGCTGGAGATTCTGCCCCAGGAAAACAACCCTCTGAATGACCCTGTTCTTCCTGGCTGCATCAAATGACAGAAGTAGTTGTAGGGTCATGTCATCAGATAAGCACCAGAGCAAGGGAGTGACATTTCTCCACCGTGAAATAGGTTTCACAGAAGTTAACTATTGAAAAAACAGTCTATATTTCCTGGCATTCTGATTATACTTATGATTTTTAAAAGGCTCCTGGGAGTTTAAGAGGTCCAGTGAATGTGAAACCAGTTTAATGGGAAGGTTCCCAAAGAGCCCCATTGCTCATGATACACAACCACAATGGTGTGATCAGTCCATATAGGACAGGACAGACTTCAGAGCGATGACAGTCAGAAGTTAGGAGCATCATCCCTGCACATCCCTGCATGCCCTGCTGGCATCTGCCAGCAACCTGCATCTCAGGAAGACTTTTTCCTCACCCTGGCCTTTGCTGGGTCTGCTTCTCTTCAGGATCTGCAGGGGGAAGGCTGATTCTCTCTCTGGTCACATGGGTCAGTGACAGGTAATTTCTATTTATTATCTGTTTCACTTTTTACTATCAAAATTAGGGCAACACAATACTGCTTGTCATGAGAAGGGCTTTGGGCAGGCTTGGGTTTTTTAATATATATATAGTTTTATTTTAATGAAATTTAGTTGAATTTTGAAGTTTGTATTATTTCCCTAAATTCAGCACAAAACTGAAGAGAGTCCTTGGGTGTTTTGAATTATTTTTTCACTTATTGGGACTTTTTAGAAGAAAGTCCAGGAGATGATGTTCCAAATATATTAAAATAGAGGAGAGTAAACAAACAGCATTAGGATGTAGGGAGGGTGTGGGGGGAGAAGTCTGAGTGTGTAACCTGCAAAAGCACACTTCCAGACATGCATTTATTCAGCCTAGGCAGCTGCTGATCAGTAGAAATTCATGAAATTTCCAGAGCAAACATACAGAATTGAGAAGCTGGTTAAAAAATTCTAATGTCAGATTTTGGGTTCTCTTTCAAAGCACTCAGTTTAAATTGAAAGGGAAAAAAAATCTCCATATTTTCTTGTTTTTCTACTGTGTTTTATATTTCTCAGTAAAACAGCTGGAGAAAACTTTTCCTGAGATGATGGACTTAGTATTGAGAAACATAACTGTTTGGCTTTAGATCTCTGTGTTGAACTGGGAAGGGCAAAGTCTGTAAAAATTTAGTGACTCTTCCAGGCTACATATAGAACTAATTAGTAGCTTCAGTTTTATTCTGAGTTGCACAAAGATAAAAAATACCACTACCATGACTTAAGCCTTCTATTGGCAATCCTAAAAGAACAAGATAAGTCAAGCTTGAAAGCAAATGCATGGGGTCGGGTGGGATGGGGGCAATTCCCTCTGAATCCTACAGGTGCACTATCTAAGCCAGTGTTGCAGCACATGGAGGAGGCAATAATAGTAGATTGGTGCTGCCAGAACACCAGATGGATCCTCTCTGAGCTTAACCAAAAGACAGAAATTCATGTTGGAATGGCCCAAAAACTCTTCATTTAAAGATAACAGACCTCCAGCATCTGTCACCAGCATTCTTAAATCTTCCAAGGCCTCCTGTGGGTCCCAGGAAGTTAAAATAGAACAAACTGTCTATGGAATAAATCCTGTCCAGCCCCAGAGTGAAGCAGAGAATGAGACACAGTGAAACCTCATTGTGTTTGACAAAAGGAACACTTTCAGCACATTTTTATCGGTGTCTGGTTTTTATTTCCTCATTCGTAAGGTTCCTGATATTAAGTTCATCTTAAGGCAAACAGTCACTGTGCTCTGATAACAAACTGGAGACACTTAGCTTTTGATAGTGATAAAGTAAACCCTTTCTTCCATAAAGTACAAAAGCATATTTATTTAGCTAAGTTTGCCTAGGAATTTATCCTAGTTGTCTTACAGTGTACAAGGAACAAAACCCTTCATTAAGGTACAGTAAAAAAAATTCTATATAATTTTTTTTGTGTGACATTGGGAAACCTCTGAATTGCTTCCAACACTGCTATCAAGACAGAAAGGCAAAAGCTGAGTGTTTTTCTTGTGAAAAGTTCACAATTTTGCTCTTTACATCTCAATAAATTGTTATGTCATTTTAAAACAAGTGGTAATTTAATACTTAGAGTAAAATGTTTGAATTTTTATTAGAATCAAGAAGAGAGAATTGCAGAGAACAAATCACAAGCTGAATTTTATTATTGTATTTTCTATTTTACAGTTTGTTGTTCATAGACTGCTATTTTCAGGAATGCATCCATTGAAAATCATTCCAAAATTGCAAAACTAATTCAAAAATTTTTGTACCCGGGGGAATTTTTCAATGAGGACAGTATAGTAACTATTCAATACTACTATCAAACTGATCAAATGCCTATCTTATTTTTAAATGACCCTAATAAATATTTTTACACACTTTTAACCTGAGTTTGGTTATATTTAAATGGAACTAGAAAATAACAGTTATGGTCCAATTCTTGATTCAACATATATAAAGAAATTAGTTTTCTTTTTTTTTTTTTTTTAATTTGCTCTAGGTCTTCTTAGTTATTGCTCCTTAAGATATAATTGCTTGAGAGAAAAGTCAGAAGAAAAAAAAATAATCAGTTCACAATTCAAAGAAAATGCTCATTCTTTTAGAAACAAAAAAAGAGATAATTTTACCTAATTCTTATTGAAAAGGTCTCTTTTACTGACATATTTTATCTAATCCTACTTATTTAAGAAAATAAAGGTGCTTTATAGCAGCTCTATTTCCAGCTTTATGGCATTAGAGTGCTTGCCAAGTTTTTCTTGGCTAACATTATCGATAATTATTTTTCAACTGTGCATTTTAGCACTTGAACCACAATATTTACCTACATAACAGCTACGGAGAGACTAAAATATTCCTCAAATCAGTGTGGCTGAGTAATTTTTGTGATCAAAAGCCACAGTGATAAGAAACCAATATAAATGATAGCTATCTCAAATGTACAGATATTCAGATCTGCTGGAAGCACAGAGTTATGCTTTCATGTAATTCACACTGGTGTTACCAAGCTCAGATCCCAGTGCAGAACATTTCTTTAATTCTTGATGTTTTAACAAGTTGCCAGTAAACCTGATGATTAGTGCTATTTGCAGTCTCTGTGCTGCAGCAGAGTTTGGTTTTGTGCTCTAGAAAAGGCTGATGAGTCCTTCACGGTCCTCTGCATGGCTGTGTGCAATGCTCTCTGCCTAATACAAGCTATACCAGCAGCTTGAAGTCCCGAGCCTTTCCCTTTCCATACCTTAATCCTGAAGGATGAAGAAGATGACTGCCCTTAATGACCTTATTTGCCTGCTGGATCCAGGCGATGTATGATTTTCCCACCTCCATGGTATCTAGACAGAGGGAGTGATGAATATCCAGCTTTTTAAGAAAGAGGCAATGGCTACTTCCCAGCAGCTTTCAAGTACTTAGATTAAGTAGTCTCCCATAGGGAACAAGACTCTTATTTGATGTTTGCATCGGCTGATTTATTTGAAAAACATTGACACATCTTTTCTATGTTCTAGGAACATGTTCAAGTGGGATTTCAAACATTGGGGTTGTTGTAGTAGAGAGGTGTGCCTGTGTTCCATATTAGTTACCATTAGTTGCACTGTGGCTTGTGTACAAAAATTGCCAAGATAACAATCTGTGTGATCCATCAGAAACAGATTCTCATTCCTTTTGAATGTACCAATTATTTTTCAAAGGATTAACAGGGGCTTTCCTAAACAATTTCTAGAGTATTCTCTATATATCTTTCTTTTGAGTTTTCTGTTTGGTAGTCTGAATCTTGTATTGGGAAATAGGAAGAAAACTTATCCTGAAATGAGGGGCAGTGCATGGTTTCACTACCGTGGCCAGGCCTCAGAGTACATCTTATGACTCTTTCCCTACCTCTCATAGGCAAGTAATCCTTAATCTCATAGGCGAGTGTTCCTTGTCCACTCAGTTTCTAAAAACTTCTCTACTTACACAGACCCACTCCAGTTTTGAATCCCAGTGAATCCCAATTCAGTGCTGTGAAACCCAGGCAGCCTTGGGTCGCCCAATTATTGCCCATGGTAGATTATAAGAAATACAGGACATGAATATTTTGCACAGAATATTCTTGTTCCCAAACTTGAAGAACAACCTGGGAAGATGAGAAATCAGATTTCTGTCATTATTAATCATTTGTGCTAGAATCCACAACTCCTCTAAAATTTATTTGCATTCTCTAAAAGAGAGGAAAATTGTCCAAATAATTATGATCATGATCCAATAATGTTGTAGTTCCCTACAAGTCGCTCTGCAAACTGAACCTTGATTTTATATTTATGCAAGGATTCACATAGTAAGTTTATATAATTTCATTAGCCAACTAGTTCCCTCTCTATGAAACAGGGTGAACAAAACAGACAAAAATAGCCCAACTTTTATTGCTCTGTTTGCTTTTTGATGTGTTGGCAGCTTGCGACAATTTTACACCACAAATAAACTCTCCCTAGAGACAGATCTCAGAATGGTCCAGCCTACAAAAAACTAGGGTAAAGGTTCAGGTTCTGATAGTTGTTTGTTGGTGCTTCTATTTTGCAATATTTGAGAAAGGCAAAAACACAACTGAGCAGCAGAAATCTGTTTACTTTCTTAGTTCTCTCATCTGCTTTGGATGTTCAGGCTGGCAGGTCCTTGGAGCTGTATGAAAAGGTGACCAATTCTTGCAGCAAAGAGGCTCAAGGATATCTTCATGATTTTGCAGGAATTCAGGATAATTTCCTTTAACTGGAGTTCTTATGACAAAACATTCACAAGGAACAGAAGTCTTAGGTTAGAAGTGGCCCATTTTTTTTCTGAAAGTTCAGTAATATAAGTTTGAAAAATAAATCATTTTGCACACACATCAGCCTCATACGAAGCTAATGGCTCAACTCCAGGCCTGTTGTTCATTTGGTGGGGTCACCTGTCCTGATCAGGCTACCCTGGAACTGTGGTGAATTAATGGGTAATACTGTCAAAACTGCACAGTTGGGATGGGTGATGGTTGCACAGCTGCAAAGAGCTCTTCACATCCATGAAATAAGTGTGTCCAGTCTAATTCATATTGTAATTAATATTAATATAACTATTAATTGAAATAAATTGATTTGGAAAGGTAATAGTGTCTCCTGGGGCCAATGGTTTCTCCTTTGGTTTGTTGGTATTACAAGGCTGTTGCAAGGGATTTATCCAGGAGACAGTCATTAGACTAGTGTTCAAGCTTCTGGAGATTTCAATCACCGCAACATTCTGAAGATAAGAGAAAATGTTTCTGACAACATCCCTTGCTTTCACTTCTGAAATGCAGAACAATAGTCATTGCAGACATAATCTCACAAGGTCTTTCTTCACGAGCAGCTCTGGGCAGTCATTCTGGCCTTTTTGCTCTTCAATCTTGTGCTTCTGCGCTGATACCCTGAAGAAAATGTAGTTTGTTGAGTTTGTTGGGACAGCTTAGAGATAAAATATTTTGTGGGCAAGTGTTGAAGTTGAGAACATCATCTGCATAGTGATTTTTGACATGGCTTTCTCCAGAACATGACTATCCTGAAGAGCTGACAACAAATTATTGCTCTCAGTGACAAAACCAGTCATCCCATGAAAAACCACAGAACTTACTATCTAACCCTGATGATCCCAGAGGATATGTATTCCTCTTTTCTTTACTGGGCTCCCCTTGTCTTTCAGCTCTGAAATCTTGACGGTCCCTGCCAGCATGCATTCATGAAGACGTGACACTCTGGCTCTTGGAGCCACCACTCAGTCCCTCTCTGGCTGCTCTCTTCCTCAGCCAGCACCTGCTCCTGCAGGAGCCCGCAGTGCTGAGGTGTGGGAGCAGCTGGAACCATCAGGCCCGTCCACACGAGGCCATAAGCACGGCTGGAGCAACGGCAGCAGGAGCCGAGGGAGAGGAGCTGATGCCCTCGGGGAACAGCAGCCCCGGCAGCCGGCAGAGCTGGGACATCGCTGGCGCTCCTGTAAGCTATACAAAGAAAACCCACCGCAGCCAAAGTCGGGGTCTTGGCACCTCTGTGACTGATGAAGGAGTTATACAATTTGAAACAAGAAAGTATTTTTAAGGCTAGGTGAGGAGAAGGAGGCTTTTGCCTACCTAAAATTTGTCATACATTGTAGGCACAGACATATAAGTTTTTGTGGCGATGGTGATACAACTTTTGTTTTCCAAAGTATGTGCTTGTGCTTTAACAAGAGAGAGTTACTGGGAATGGATAACTAGCTGGAAAAATGTGGCCAATGTAAAAACTTTCAGGTCCATTCATGCCTGTGAATTAATTTAGCTTTCAATTTTACAATCTTAAGTTATGAAATGGTCATGCAAAGCATCACCAGCTAAAGTGATCCAAGAAACAGTCTATTATGCCAAGCACTAATCACTAGACAGTAATTAGGCTCACAGTTACAAAACACAGCATTTGTGGTATTTCCAAATGAAGCAACAGCCCATGCCATGTGTCAAAAACAGAGATTGGTTCAGACAAGTAAGAGTCTCTTCCTTTGACAGCATCCAGCTTAACTTCTGAGCAAATTAAAACCTTGTGCCATTGTGCCAGTGAGACTTGGTTGGACAGAAGATCTTACAGAGACATTCTCGTTGCAAGCCCACAGATAATGAAAGAAAAAATTCCTAAGAATAGAGATTTCCCCCTTGATTTTCAACAAAAAGACAGATAAGTACTCATTATTTGAGACCTCAGGGCATTCCTTTAACACATGTGTGAGCAGAAGTTAAGTATCACAACATCCTGAAGAGTTTAGTGAAGCTTGTTTCATGGGTTTTCTGGCTGTGAGGTGTGCATTAAGTTCAGCATTTTTGAACAGTCGCCATGAAAGCTATGCAACAGGATCCATTTTGGGGGTTAAAATAGTAATTCAGTAGTTTACTAAATTAGGGGCCCAAGTACACTTAGTTGTCCATGTGCCCATACATTTTGCTCCTAGGCTTAAGGTAAATTTTTACTCACATTTACTCACATTTATCTGCAGTTCCCCAGAGACTGCTGGCTGGGAGAGGTAGAAAATTAGGATGCACACAAATCATTGCGCTCATGAACATTGTTTTACTAGCATAAACATAGATAATGAAAACATTTATGTTCAAACGCAGGAATGATAACTGATTCTAACTGTGGGTGACATAAACAGAACCAGGGATATTTTACATTCAAATATGCCACTTGGGTCTCCCTTAGCAGCTTGTGTGTGGCTGAACTATCCAGCCTGACAGCAGGAAAAACATCTGCATAGCTGACCATTGCAGCAGGTACTGGACATGCTGGTGATGAAACTCCCAAATTTACAGAGTAAGAGTAATAACTGAAGATTTACTAAACATGTCAGTGCAAAATTTTCTGTGTTGAAAAACTGGTGCTATAATGGCCAAAAACCTCCATGGTCCTTCCTCAGTGCAGAGAACTCTTGTGTTTTTCCTGAGAATATCTATGTGTATATGCAGGTTTCTTTAACATAGTAACAAAATTCACCTTGGACTAATATTTAATACTGGAAAAGGAAAGACTTACTAGAGATCAAAATGCTTTCTTTTCTTCATTTTAGTATAACTTAAATGATTTAATTATATGATAACTTATATGATTTAATTTTTTCTTACAAGGTCACAGAATCAGAGAATGCTCTTGATTGGAATAGTCTTCTTATTCAAACCCCCTTCCACTATATCACATTGCTTATCCCTCCAGCCTGGCCTTGGATACATGCAGAGATGGGGCATCCACTGGGCATCCTGTTCCAATTCCTTACCTTTCACTGTTAAGAATTTCTTTCTAATGCATGATCTAAACCTGCCCTCTTTCATTTCGAAGCCATTTCCCTTTGTTCTGTCACTATGCCCATATACAAAGTCTATCTGCAGCTCTTTTATAGTCCTTTTAGGTTCTGGGAAATACTGTAAAGTCATCTGGGAGCCTTTCCTTCTCCAGGCTGAAGAACCTCAATTCTCTCAGCCTGTCTTTGTAGGAGAGGTGCTCCAGTTCTATGACCATATTTGTGTCTCTACTCTGGACTTGCTCCAGCAGGTCCCTATCCTTCCCTGTGCTGGGACCCCAGAGCTGGATGCAGAGCTCCAGGTGGGTGTCACCAGAGCAGAGCAGAGGGGCAGAATCCCCTCCCTCCCCTGCTGCCCACGGGGCTCTGGATGCAGCCCAGGACACGTTTGGCTCTCTGGGCTGTGAGTGCCATGGCCGGGGCATGCCCAGCCTCTCACCCACCAGCACCCCCAAGTCCTTTTGGGCAGGGCTGCTCTGGGTCTGGTCATGCCCACCCTGTGTTTGTGCTTGGGGTTGCTCTGACCAAGCTGCAGGACCTGGCACCTGGCCTTGTTGAACTTCATGAGGTTCTCACAGGCCCATCTCTCCAGCTTCTGCATTCCCTCTGGATTGCTCCCTTCCCTCCAGAGTGGTGACCACACCACACAGCTCGGTGTCTTCAGTGAACTTGCTGAGGGTGCCCTTGATCCTCTGTCACAAACAAAGATGTAGAACAGTGCTGGCTCTGACACTGACTCCTGAGGGACACCACTTGTTACTGGTCTCTGTTTGAATATTGACCCATCCTGCCAGTTCTTTATCCACTGAATGGTCCATCCACCAAATCCATGTCTCTCCAGTTTTGAGACAGAGATGTTTGACAGTGTCAAATTCTTCGTACAACTCCAAGTAGCAGATGTCAGTTTACTCTTCCCTTATCCACTAGCACTTTATCCCTGTTGTAGAAGATCACACTTTGCTCTTAGCGAAGCTTTGCTGGATGTCACTAATCAATTTTCTATTTTCCGTGTGCCTTAGCAGAGTCTCCAGGAGGATCTGCTCTATGATGTTTCCAGTCACTGAGGTGAGACTAACCTGCTTGCAGTTCTCCAAGTTTTCCTAATTTTCCTTTTCAAAAATGGGGGTTATGATTCCCCTTTCCTGGTCAGAGGGACCTTCCCATGACTTCTGAAATACAAAGGATAGCCACTTAATCCATCAGTTCCCTCAGGCCCCATGGACTTGGGCATCTTCAGGCTCCTTAGATGTTCTGGTACCTGATCTTCTCCTACAGCGGGCTGCTCTTCATTCTCCCAGTCCCTGCCTTTGTCTTGTCAGGCAGTCTGGCTGGAGCTTTTGCTGGAAACTGAGGTAAAAGTGTTGTTGAGTGCCTCAGCCTTCTCCATATCCTGCGTAACCAAGTCTCCTCTGCCAGAGATACACACAAACTCCACATGTCAGCTCATTGACGTGGACAGGACTGTACCTTAATAAATAGCAGGAATGTTTTCCAGTTTGATAGAAGCCAGCACAAATGCTTTGGCAATTGTTGCTGGGAACAGCCAGCTCACTCACCAAACCATTTTTAAGGCTAACAGGTGCAGCTCCAAGTACAAGTGAGCTGCAGGACTGTGCAATTTTACTGCTTTGCACAAGACTGGCACCAGTTGCTAGTGAGTCTGTGCTTCTCAGAAACATTTATTAGGAGAAACAATTGCTCAGACATTCAGACAGTATATAGACATTTGGGGAATTCTTCTCTTTGTCAACACACCTTTTGTTTTGTGTATCAACCTGTCCAGAGTCTGGCTAAACTTAGGCAGCTATTTGGCCAGTACCTGCAAGTAGATTTTACGAAATCCCAGAATAATAGGAAGCAGTAAATACTGCAAAGGAAAGAAAATACTACTCAAATATTTACTGAAATTGAAAGCATAACAACAAAACAAGACTTGTTTATAGCATTTAAACAGCCTCAATATCAGCATACGTAGGTGTTTTGCAGAGGTGAAATACATTTAGGCTCACAGCACCGTTTAGTCACAAAGAGTTATATTGCCTCATTTTCCACAGAGCTGGAAAGTAAGCGCAGAATTCTCAAAACTTTTTACTAGTATCATAAGCCATCATTCTGCTAATATAACCAGAAACATATAGTGCAAGAAATTCTGGGGAATTACTGCCAAATGAGGACAAAAGGAGAAACCCATAGGAAGAAAGTAAGAGAGTTACTATGGAAAAAAGATCCTGAAAGAGATAAACATAAGATACTTATTATGACTTTTCAGTGCAATATGGTGGCAAAAAACCCTCATTTACAAGCCATAGGGCATTAGGTCATGGGGAAGAGAGGTTGTATAACCCTGTCTTGTAGTGCTCTGGTGAGAACATTGCTAAAAATACTTTTAGTTTTGAGCAACTTACTATAAGGCTGATTGTGCCAAACTGGCCCAGACTCAGATAACAACAAAACAATTATTAAATGACTGGATTTATGAGGAAAGATAAAGCAGCTAAATATATGCATAACTTGGCTATGACATATCCAAAGGGAGACATTTATTGTCTGTTAGTACAATATTCAAAAGCTTGAATGCCAAAGAGGCTGAAAAATTGTATGAATTATTTAGTGAGAAATTAAGAGGATGTAGTTATGGCTAATGAAATAGTCTCCAGTGATAGTGTTTGAGAAAGGGCTGGCCCTCAACCATGTAGTGCAGCAATAGTCTTTGGTCTTACTGCCACCTTATCTGCTGCAGGTTTATTGAGAGAACTCATACATGGCCCAGGGAGCAGAAAGTCAGGCACTAGAGGCAATTTCACTCAAAAATTAATTTGTGCCTAATGACATGCAACTGACACTCTGGGTGGACAAACTGCATGATTTATAAATGCAAACTCTCCAAATCCTTGTAGAAACAAAGTGTTTGGTATGAGGACTACAGCATCTATCTATCAAGAACTGGAAGATTCTGTTCAGGTTACACATTCATTACAAAGTCCAATATTAGCTGTTCTGTTACTGGTTTACATCTGCAGAAAGCACATATGCAGTACAAGTAAAAAAGTTTGAACTGCACAGTGGATTTAAAAGAATGTAATATCCTGCCTACTGGATTTTCCAGCATGAGGGAGAAACCTCCAGCAGTTTTTCTTTTGTTTCCATGTAAGATGCATGAAACTACACAAACACAGAGACCCCAAACTCATTTAATCTCCTTCATTCCCTAGCAAAAAGCGTACAAAAACTTTGGAGATCTTTGCTTCTGCTAAAAAAAAATCTACTTCATCCATTTCCGCTGTGCTGTTACGGTTTTTATCTGTGGTGTTTTGCATGGAAGGTGCCAAACAACATCTGTGTTGCTCATGAAAAACAAATGAAAATGTTTTCAATTTGTTTAGATCAGCACAAAAATATATTTTCACATTAAATAGTTCTTGTTCTAGCAGCTATCTGATGAAGAATTGACTCACAAACACATGAGTCAGAATTGCTTCTGGCATTTTGCTGTCTTAGGTAAAATACCAGCCCAAATAACCATTCAATTAATCATCATGTTTGACAAGTTAATTTAAGAGTGCTTTCTATTCAGTCAGAATTTTGTAAGATAATTTGTCTTTTTGATTTTGCTGTGCTTTCTGCTCTTTTCCTATTGTCTTCAATCAGCTTCATGCTTCAGCATGTCCTTTTGTTCATGTTACACTTATTTACTAAGGATATTTAAATTATTTTTGCTGTTCAGCCTTTCTTCATGCATTTCTTTTCTCTTCCTTCCCATGTACTATTTTACTGGAGTCCCATATCTTCTGGTTCAAGCCATCCCAGTTGTCACACTTTGCCATCTGAAGAGCCTTAAGGCTCATGAGTGCACATAGCCTTGAAGGGAAAGTGCCCTTAAAAGAGCTCCTTGGTAGTTTTAAGGCCTGCAATGGAAAAGAAAAGTACAAAGATAGCTGAAGAGAGAGAAATGGCATTAGTTTCAACTGCAAAACTTCCTTTATTCTGTTTTTATGTGATTTTAATGATTCTTTATTAATGTATTTTAGCTTGGTTTTTCCTTTCTATCTTTGAAATGCTGCCTCCCCAGATCTGAAAGCAGAGAAGACCTTGCAGTCCAATCTGCCAGTGCTGGAGTTGATGAGCACTCTGTCCTTCACTTAGAAATATGCAGGAAGGACCATCCAGATAAGTTTCCTGACCTTGGTTCTCCAGGATTAGCTCAGACATGACTGATGCAGATCCTTGACACACAAATGTTGTATTTTGGAACAGGTTTGAATTAGACTTTGACAGAAAAACTCTGTCTGGTCCCAAAGGATTTCAGTTTAGCAAAAGCACCCAGGTTCCTGATCTAGAAGATAAGGTTGTGAGACATGTGTGACAGCACAGAGCTTTATTGTTAAGTCCTGTTTTCAACCTCAGGTCAAAGGTCTGAAATTTACAGGAGCTTCAAACAAGGGACCTTTCCATGCTGCTCCAAAAAGCTGCAGTTCCTGCAATTCTTGCAAAATGGTCAGAAGCAGATAAATTCCACCAAGAATATGATCCTTTCCTGTCCTTTGCTGGGAAGTTTCCCTTGTGAAACCTGTCAAACTGAAGTAACCATTTGGAACAGATCTCCACAAAGAGCTCAGATTTACATTAAGATTCAGGAACATTTCAAAGAACAGGAGGTGAGATATACATATAACATACATTTATGCATATGCATACACATTTTATATATGCATATAAATGCACAATATACATTTATTAAACCTTTTGAGTATTCATATTTATTAAGAGTGTAGTTTAAAATTTGAGAAGAGGATAGATTCAGCCAGGATTTTTCTCCTAATGTTTTGCCCTGCTTGTTTCCAAGGATAATTTCTCCCAGTTAGCCTTCTACTGTTTTCAGCAAGTGTTTTTAAGAAGATGTCTTGCATGAAAGTGAGACCTTAAAATTGTCACATAACCATATTCAGACTGTCTAGGGAAACTCTGAAACCTGATGCATGAGAAATAGTATGCAAACTGATTATACAGAAACTGGAAAAATATCCAGGAGTTTGGGAGTGTAGGAATATTTTCCAAGCACCATGGAAGCACTTAACCATGGTTTAGATGGAATGTGTTACCCCTTGATTTAGTTTTAGAAAAATACTCAAGAAAGCGTGAGGCCTCCCCAGGACACACTAATTTTTGGTTTTGCAGTTGCAGCTGTCCACAGAGATTAGGGAACTTGGATCAGTTCCAACCATCATTTACACATATTGAAATAGCAAAATTCTCTTTGCTTGTCACGTGATGATGCCTTTAAATAAATGCATGAATTTGCATCTTAACTGTTGGCATTGAGATGAGGATAGAAATTATTGAGGAACATAGGCAGTATTATGCTCCCTTCCTGTTTCTAATTTAACCATTGCAATAAATTTTGAATATGAAAGTGCATATATGACTTTCATTTCAATATGAGACTTGGAGCCCAAACACTGCTTCCAGTTGAGCAGACTCCTGCAGCCTTCAGAAGCCTGTGAATCTGACACACCAAACAGTCACGAGTGTGATTCTACAACATTCTCCACAGCACAACAAATGAGGCACAGTTATTTTAAGCATTCTGAAATAATAATTCACCATACAACTCCTAATACATCCTAAAGGGGAAGAATACATCAAAGGCGCTGGGCCTGTTGATTTTGCCAATTTGAACAGACTTTGCTTATGCTAACAACTCTCGTCCTCAGTAGGAGGGAAGTACCCTGCAGCAGCTGAAGAATGCAAGAGATGTTTCAGAAATCATTTTCATTTTTAGTGGTGTTCAAGTTGTATTTAAACCCCTGTATTATAAAAAACCCAAATAAATGTCCCAATTATAACTTCACTGGGCACAAATCTTTGTTGAATTTATTATCAAGAAACAGTTAGAGGTCAGCTGTGGAAAGAAACAGTTCCTTGCTACTGTTTCCAAGCATGCCTGCAACAAAACAGGGGATGTATAAAACTTTTTTTCTGCTTACCAACAGGTACCATCAACTACTAAATTCTAGGCACTGTTAATGACATCACCAGGGACCATGTCTTAGGTCAACAGCTTGGCAGGAGGTGCTGGCAAATGTTAAATCAACAGTAATCAGAATTGGGGAATCAACATGCTTGCTACCAGCAAATTTAAAAGAGAACTTATTGTGCCCCAAACACAGCAGCAGGTTTAATAGAAAAGTAGACATGTTCATGGTTTCAGATTTACAACAAGACTTATAAAAACCTTATTACTCAGAATCCAGTCTGCTGCCCTAGAAACTAAGAATGTTACTTTGTTGAGAAGAAGGATCTGTTGACACAAATGTCTTGCCTAGGCTTGCCATTGTGGTTAACCAAAATACATTTACTAGTGAGAAGGTAAATAAAAGCAAACAAGATTCCTCTTATACCACAATACAGTAAGGTTCAAACTGACCAAGCTTAATGCTATGGCATAAATATGCTTAATGTTTATGGAATTTTTCTAGTAGCTGTTTGCCCTGTTGGGCTTAACGTCTCACATGAGACCTACTGAATGGGAATGTGTTTTCAGTATTACACATACTTAGAGACCTCATCAAAAATATTCAGAGGAGCTGCCATGAATACCACAGTTAACCATGTTGCAAATAAAATGGGTCGTGGTTTACTCTTAGATTAACATGAATAAATCAATCTTATCCCATATAGTATATGTATACAGAAACATTAACTGACAATAAAGTGATAATGCTATTGAAACCAGGGCTGTATAAATATAAATCAGTTGCACAGACCGTGCTGAAAAAACACAGCGGCTCTTTAATCTGCAAGAGAACAGAGAAAGTGGGAAACCCAGCTCTGCTGCCTGAACTTCTGTTTGGGGATGCAGGGGCTTGCATGGCTGCTTCTCTAGTAAGTAACCAAAAGCATGCCCAGCACCATCTGATGCTCATGGAGAAATTCCAGGCCACAAAAAGCTGGATGGCCAGTCTTTAGCCCTGCTGCCATGCAATAAACTCCTCATTTTTGTCTTCCTCCTCTATGGAAGAGAAGAAAGCCAAAGAAAGTGAGAGGGAAACTACAGAGAAGAAAATAAGGCCATAGTGAATCCATTTCAGTACACAGTCTCAGACTGAATCAGGTTGGTTTGCAAGCTAAGGAATCTTGAAAGGCACTTCCCTTTCATCTGATTTTGGATTTTGTTAAATTCATGCTTTAAGACTCATTAATTCTACTTTTAAAATTAAGCTTCAAGCCATAAAAAAGAAAGTAAAAGGTCAGCCTCCAGTGGCTTTAAAAAACATCTGTTATTAAGTCTTGCTCCAGAACATATCTATGTAAGTAGAGATACAGTATTAAAATGAGCTTGTTTTCTCTCTCTGAGCAAGCCTGGAGCCCCACATCAGAAGTGTTACAACTAATATGAAAACAAAAAACAGTCAGCAGCTTTTGAAGGAAGGCAAAAAGAAAAAAGGTGAAAGAATTAAGATCATGTGAGTGCACAGTAAGGCTGTAGTTTACACTGAGTCACAAATCAGCATGGAAAGGGCAAGTTCTGCTCAGAGATCACAGATTCCTTCAGGGAAGACAGTGCAGCTGTAATTTGTGACAGTGCAACAAAACCACTCAGTGGAATAATCCTGTTAAATAATAGAAATTTTCCACCTCCACAGAAAAAGCCCCAGGCTCTGATTTCTGCAGCTTCTCCTCCCTTTCTCTGGCATTTTTCTTTCCTGGTGATGGCAAAGGAAGCATAATATTTCCAGGCACTCTATCTTTAACAATATTGTGCAAAAGGTTGTGAAAGTACATTTCTTACATTATATTCTGAGAGAATGAGGGCTCAGGAGTTGGTTGGACATGTGGTTCAATTGTGGATGACCAGCCCTGCCCCAAGATACCATTCTCCCACAACTCTCATGTTTAGACAAAGAACTGTAAGAACTTCTTGCCCTCACCATCACCAAGTAAACCAGATTCAGTTCTGCTAGAAATGCTCCCTTGTCTGGGTATTGTATGTGAGCTAAAGTCTGATAACTTCTGGAACGCCTCCGAGAACGAATCAAATGGTTGGCTGACCATGTCTGAGCATCCTGATTTCCAGTTGTACCTTTCCTCACTGAAAAGCTTTCCATGTGACCCACAGAGTTCCTCTGTCATTTGTTGCAAAAAATGAGGTAAGCTAGAAGGAGGGAGATAGAGAGAGTACTTTCAATAGTTGAACCATGTTTCTGGGGGGGTTTTCCAAAGGACTGGTTTCAGCCATGTTTTTGAATTGTATCCAGAATTACACAAGATTTCCAACCTTCTAGAATTCTGCTGCCAGAACACATTTATCAGCTGCTTATCCACAGACCACTGGCAGGTGAAGTCCCCTCCAGCTTCACTGGGTTTCTGTAGGTCAATGTGATTGTAAGGTCACTCTCAACAGTTTTTGAAAAGCCATGGTGGTCTGGGAAGGTTCTTGAGACATAGAAGAAAAAAAAGTACCACTCCTGTGTGTTCAAGAAGGGCAATAAGGAGAATCTGGAGAACTGCAGGCTACTCAGACTCAACCAGTCCCTGAGAAGGGGAGGGAACAAGAATTTTTCTGTAAAGGTCAGAATACTGTGTCAATTAAGATATGAAAAAAGTATATATCAGATAAAATAATAGCAGGTAACTTCATTGATATAATATTTAATTCCAGAATTCCCTAGCCACAACAATTCAAAGACACAGAATAATCCTTAGGGAAGATAAGCCTCATCACAAGCATTTGCAGAATCACAAAATCAATGAGGTTGGAAAAGTCTTCTGAGCTCATTGAATCCAACCTATGATTGAACACCATCTCAATGAGACCATGGCATGTCCGGTCTTTCCTTAAACATCTCCAGGGATGGTGATCCCACCACCTTCCTAGGTAGCCCATTCCAGTGTCTAATCGCCCTTTCTGTGACGAAATTCCTCCTAATTCACTGTTGCTTTCAGTCCCAGATATGATAGCATGGCAATTCTTACATAGTTTATCTCTATTTACAATCCATCTCTCAACAGAAATAAGAAATGGCTTATCAAGTTAATGCTCTGAGTTACTTTTGCTTGAAACATTATAAATAGACAAAGATGAATCAAAATCTAATAAGTAAATCATAGTTTAAATTGATAACATCAGAGAGAAAAAATGGAGCATTTGCATACTGAGCTAGGAAAACAAAGAGAGTTAAAATATTTTCTTCCAAATTTTGGCAACAGAGTAATTTTTTTTGAGATTTAAAACAACTTTTCCAAAAATAAGGGTATAGGTGTAGATTTTTTTCTACAGTGTTCATATGGTAAAATAATCACTATGCTTCTAAAAATGTTTCTTTAGAGACCTTCATTTTCTTTGAATACTGTAGGTAAATTACCATCATCATCCTCTGTACACATATGTTTAAAAAGCATTTCAGGCTTTTAGATACTTCTGGAATTTTACAGTGAGCAAGAGTTCTCCCTCATAAAGGAAGTGGAGATGTGAATTGTGGGTGATGATAGTACATGGGCGAAAACTTAATTTACTGTGGAGGTGAGGTGTTTGGGTATTATAATTTTGGTTAATAAGACCAGTGATTTGGGAGTTAGTACAGTTCATAATTGTCCTTTTTAAACAATCGCACAATGCACATTTCTAATATACCAATAGAGAACATTTGTTACAGTGAAAGACACCTTTAGGATACTGGTCACAGTATTTCTTACTTGGTGAAGGAGCAGAATGAATTTTAGGGAGAAAGATTAAACATTTGTAGAAGTAGTAACCTGCAAAGGCAAGACCAGCTGGAACCCTGAGCATGTTCCCTATTAAGAAGAAGAAATGCATGTGCACAGCCTGAAACTCTACATAACAGCTAGATGGAAGGGTACCAGACTAACAGATGCTAGAAGGAGAGGCCTTTCTTTGTAGGTCAGCTATAGATTTTCTTCCATTTCTTCAGCTGTGTCCTTAAAAGCACTTTAAAAGCACTTTTAACTATGCTGGCTATTTTGTCTACCATATGTGAGGCTTTGATTTGCATTTTGTCTTGACTTGTCTTGAGATTATCATGATTGAAAGTAGATAGAGCATGAAAAAAATGGAGTAAGTCAATAAATCATGACTCTGGGACATGTTCGTGTGTGTCCTAATTCCTGTGCACATCATAGAGGTAATACTGCATCTCCCATTTGGACTTTAATAGATAAGGTGAAAAGCAAATAGGATAGGACAAGGAGTGGTGGTGGGAGAAGAAGTGTATTCCAGCATATTTGCTGACACTCAATGCACATTAAGGGTCTTGGACAGTGTCTCCCACTGGTCAGTTTAATTTTTGTTTTCCTCTGGAGTAAAAATGGGAAATCCAAATTAATATTATATCATCAAGAGAAAAATCAGGGTTTTTTTCATAACAAGAGGGACTCTCTCCAGCCACTGACTGAACATGATTCAGATTAACCAAGGTGCCACCCCTTAAAATAAATCTGTACCTAGTCTGCAGATCTTCCTTTTCAGCCTGACTCAGAACAAATAAGTTTCAAGCCATGACAGCATTACTGCTTCATAGCCACACAGCCCATTAACTCAGTTACTAGCCTCCATTTTCTGCTACTCATGAACATTCACAAAAAATTAACATATTTACATAAATGACATATTCTTTTTCATAAAATTCATTGTAGCAGTGAAGTGTTATGTATCAAGAAGGTGCTTGAATGATTCACTACTTTGTGTCTGTGCTCTGAAGACTGCGAGAAATTCCAGCTTGTTTCTTGGTATAATTAAAACTGGGTTGATATGCATGACTGTGAAAATGATTCCTTAACTTTAGGACTGTTCTCACTTTTGTTTTGAAATTACTCACATATTCCTACATTAAACATGTGTAATAAAATCTGTTTTTCTTTTGTTATTTTGAAAGGCAGACAGAAGTTATCCAGGGCTGGAGTGAAGAACATTTTAATTTTCATGTGAATTTTTACTGGTTTTTTTATGCTTCACACACCGGGAGGTAAGAGCACCCCCAAGTCAAATCAAATACAATAATCACGATGGGAAGGCTCAGCTCAGAAGCCCAGATACTCGGTACTGCCTCTCCTGTGTTACCGGCAGATGTCTCTCTGTCAGCTTCTCCCTGTCTTTCCGTCGATCAAAAAATCCCTATTAGAACACTGTGCTGTGAAAGGAAGCCTAGCATTTTTCTTTGCACGTGCTAATCTATGTCTACATCCAAGTGATTTTGAAAGAAATTCAAAGAATTTGGTTTGTCTAGATTATTTTAAAATGCAAAACACAATTTTTTTAAAAACAGTCAAATTACAGTAATTAATTCAAAATTAGTGCATCTTCATCTTGAATGTCTGTGGTATTTATGAAATAATGTAACAGACTAAGTACTAATTAATCAGAAGCACATCACAACTATTAATATAAGGAAAAACACAGTTAACACAAAAGAAGAAAATACCTACATTAACGTTGGCTCTGAATTTCACACAATCCAAATGCACTTTCTCATTCAAAGAAAAGAATCATATCAGAATTATGACCAGAATGCCCTTGGATCATCTTTGTGGCCCTTCTCTGGACCCAGTTCCAGCAGGTTAACATCTTTCTTGTGTTGAGGACCCATAACTGGAATCACAGAGTCATGGAATCCTTTAGGTTTGAAAAGGTGTGGCTGACAAAGATCCATCACTGTCAGAGATGCAGGTGCCTTGTGGGGAGGCTGCAAAGGGATCATGACCTTCTCTGAGTTGTTTCATTTCTGTCATTCCTCATCTGACAGTGACTGGGAGAGCTCAGAGGGCAGGAAACTCTACAGTTGATGAACACAAGTGAAAGATGAGTAAGCAGTGAATATAAGCGGAAAAATAAGAAGAAAGAGGGCCTAGTGCAGGATTTAATACTTTGCTCTCTTTCCTCATTCTAGAGGGCTAGAAAGATGTTTTAGGGTGAATGTGAGAGTGAATGTGAGTTCAGCTCTTTCCTCAAGGTGGGCGCCTGCCAGCCTGCAGGAGTTGAAGGTCACTGGTCTTGAGATATTGCCTGATGCTGAAGAGATTCCACAGACAAGATCCTGAAATTTTCCATGGTTGAAAAGTTTCCATCAGCTGAGGGTATTTGCCAGAATGTTGAAGGTAAACCTAGAGCTTCATAGATGTAAGTTAGTATAAACAGGTGTGGATAATGGGCCAAATAGCTTACCTTGTTGATAAAAAAGTAAGGGACAAAACCAAAGAGAACAAGAAGAAAAAGGTCATGATAGAAAGAAAATAAGTCATGGAAGTAAATTAGCTGTAACTTGGAGAATACACTTCTAGTGAATACCCTGTGTGGTATTAAGCTGAAGATAACTTACTGTATGCTGTGACCACACTGATCTAATATCAGGGAGGACATGAACTTCATTTTCAAATTAAGTGCCACTGTGGAGAAGGAGCCCAGTCCCCAGCACAACCTGAAGCTTCAATGGACACACAGACTATTGCTCTAAATGATTACTGTGAGTACCTCTAGGACAATCCCAAAGACGTAGGTAATCTAAACTACAATAACAAGAGCTACAAGTCTCATTTAATTTCAGATTAGTTACACAAATGGAGAAAAAAACACGTCTTCAAAGAATTCCAGGAAGAATTCCCTCCATTCTCCACAGCATGCTGCAAACCACTAGAACAGATCACTACAGAAATAATCCAGGGAATTTCTCCATCAAAGGTTTGTTTTTGAAGACACTACATAAACATTTTGAAAACTGGCTTCAGATTGTGAAAGAATTAGGTGTAGAAATTAAAGCTTCCTGGCATAATACTTTAATGGAACACACTCATAGTTTATGGAACAACTGACCCACACATACTGGATTTTTGAAAATACAGTGTTTTCTCACACATTAACTCTTCTCTGTTTGAGCTAGTGCTATTCCCTGAAGTGCTCTACCAAATAAGCATATTTTTTCCTCCATGTACTTGTTAATAAAATCAACTTGTCTTAGTCCACCTCCAAGTGTCTGAGAAACAGAAAACATAACAGCAGCTCAAATTTTGAGGCTATTTTGTAACCATGTCCAGAAAGACAGCTATGTGAAGTGGGATTTTAATTCTAAACACCTAAAGAAGATGTTCATCCAGTTTCACATAGGGTAGCCTTGAAAGAATAGTTATGTCAAAAACCTTCTTCCTTCCATTGCTTACCAAAGGAAAGGTCTGGACTGCACAACAGGGCATGGCTCCAGTAGATGTTGCTGTACTGTCACTTACAGTTTTGTGAGGTTAATATCCCCTCCAACGCAGTTTGGACAGCATGTTCAGATTTCCCAAGTGAATAAGCTACAAACAAACAAAAAAACCCAACAACAACAACAAAAAATAAGCATTTAAGCTGAGGAGGGTAAAATAGCAGAAAGACTTGTTTATAAACAGGGCATATTAAGAAACTGTTAGAAGTAGCCTACAAAGACATGGTTAAACATACTAGATTTCAGTGTGTAATAACTTAGGAATTCAACAAGGTACAAAGAACAATGAAGCTCAGCATCTAAGAAAAATGATTTAGCACGGTACAGGAAAGAGGCAAGTTGCCAGTTACTGGACATTATGCATTGTTTTATTTTTCTCCCCCTGAAAAGCACCTCAGATTTAATTTCATATTACTTCTGACTGGTTCAGCTAAATAAAAACCAATCCAAATTCTTTGTTCAAATGGAAATCACATCTATGGTTTCAAATGCATTCATAGTTGTATAGGTCCTTTTGCCTTTCTTTTAAAATATCAAAACCCACCTCCATTACAATTATTTAAAGCCTATCAGTGTGCTCCTTCTGCCTCTTGCTTAACAAAACCTTTCCAGAGACTTGCTTCCCAAAAGAACTCAATTCTGTCCAACCCTCACCATCTCCATGCACTCATTACTTACACCTTCTTCCTTTTTTCTTTTTGATATACAGCCTTGTCTTCTGACAGCTTCCAAGATTGTAACTCATGTACTTGGTAACTTACAATACAATACTTCCACATCACTACAGCTGTTAAAAGTCTAAGTCAGCACCCGTGTAATGCCAGCAAAGCTGACTTCCATCCTACAGCTTTTTTTAAAGAATGCCTTCCTTGAACCCTTCCCAGTAACAAGTGGCTTCACGACGAAAAAAATATTCTCCTGAGGAAAAGCTGTGATGTGAAAAGGCATTAATCCACCACATTTCCATCCAAAGTAGAAAGAATTTGACCCATTGTGACACGGTGAACATTTCTAGAGGAAAAAGCAGCAATTCAGCATTTAAAAAACCCTCTCATAAGTTTAACAAACATTTGAAGAAACACATGTATCTTCCTGAAGGCCATGATAAGGAGTTATAATTTTTGCATTTGGAAATTAACAACTGAAGAGAAGTGCTTACATTGTGCTTATCTGGCAAATTTGCTTATGAATAATAAGAATGACTTAGCACTGTTCTTTTGAAAGGCAATTGTAATGGCACTTGTGAGTGATGTGTACAGAGCAGGACAGCATGGAAACAAGTGTAAGAGATTTGGGATTTTGTCATGTTGTAATCAGTGGCAGCCAAACAAACACAAAGATCTTCTAAAGAAAGAAACCAGTCCTGAACGGCAAAGGTAATATTGTTTTATTTAATTAATTTAAATATTCACAGACCTCATAATTTTGGTTTGGAAAGCTCATTTCGTGGGCAGGGGCACCTTCCATCAGAGCAGGTTGCTCAGAGCCCCATCCAGCCTGTCCTTGGACACTTTCAGAGATGGAGCATCCACAGCTCCTCTGGGCAACCTGTTTCTGTTCCTTACCACCTTCACAGTAAAGAATTTCTTCCTAATATCTAATCTAAACCAATTCTCTTTCACTATAAAGCCATTCCTGTCACTCCATGCTCTTGTAAATATTCTCTCTCCATCATCCTTGTAGGCTCCCTCAGGTACTGGAAGGCCACAGCTTAGTCACCCATAGGCTTTCTCTTCTCCAGGCTGAACGATCCCAACTCTCTCAGCCTTTCCTCATAGGATATGTGCTCCAGCCCCTGATCACCCTTGTGACACTCTTATGGACTTGCTCCAGCAGGTCCCTGTGCCTCCCATGCTGGGACCCCAGAGCTGGATGCAGAGCTCCAGGTGGGTCTCACCAGAGCAGAGCAGAGACCCAGAATCCCCTCCCTCTCCTGCTGCCCAAGGGGCTCTGGATGCAGCCTCGGATGGACTTGGCTTTAGAGAATTCATTGTGGACAGTGCATTTAGAAAGCTTTTCACTGCACTTCTTCTGATTCTTAATAAAAACTTCAGAGAGAAAAAGTAGTATGTACTCCAAGGAATCTTCTTTTAGAAAAGGAAATACAACTTACACTTTTAAGTTTAAGAGCTCCCTCGTTGACACCACTGGATGACCAAACAAGGTTAAAGAAATCATGGTTTTTCATCTCTTTCACCACAGTCATCCCTTGATGGACAAACCATCACACAGGGCACTCATTAGAAGTCTAAAGTACCCAAAAATGCTGCCTCTTGCAGCACTGTGCAGTTTATTTTGTTAGTAGAAAATAGATATTTGTATTGTTGCCTCCTTGTCTTCACTCTGCATCTTGTTCAAATTCCCCACCTCCTTCATCTCTGCTTTGCTCTCTCTTTCTTTATATTTTTACCACGTGTACAACCTTCTCATACAAGGGGTTGGGTTTTTTTTTTGGCCCTCCACACTAAGTACAAAAATGTAAAACCTGCAATCCTCAGTATGTTACCAAAGGAAACAGTTTTACTTAAAATCTTGTTTTTGCCAAAATATTTTCAAAGTATCTGGAAAGGAGTCAAACCTCAGTGGCTCTCAGTTGTATTTCCTTTTACTATTTCCTCAGGTACTCCCAGCACAGCACTAAGTAATTGGATAGTCTTACAAGCAAAAAAAAAAAAAAAANAAAAAAAAGAAAAGAAAAAAAAAGAGGCTGCACGAGACAGCAGTTTGTAGTTTTAAGAATTATGCTTCTGGGGCCTATGGGAATGAATACAGGGCACAGTTGCCAAACTTGAAATCCTTGCTTGTGTTAGTTGTTCCTGAAGACAGGAATCAAATATGACAGTTTGTACAAAATATACTGATTATATTCAGCCCTTGTAATGCTGTTTCAAATGATCTTAACTTTTGAAAATTAGGAATCATATCTGTCATTTTACTCTGTTTTGGTATTTGATCCTGCCGGTCTTTCAGATGACCCTTTTAACATAATACAGATACTATATTATAAGTTTAGACTTACATTACTTACAGAGAATTAACAGTGCAGTGGGGAAAGTGTGTCTCATGCAGCTAGGTTTGCTGAATTAATCATACAATTATATGCTGTAACTGCTATAATTCCATTTTCCATGCCATCTAACTAAATCTTGTTACATCCCAGACTTCATCTTATATTGAAAACACAGCTGCAAGGCTTCTTGGTATAAGCCAAACACATATTCCTTGTGTACTGGGGGTCTTCCCACAGGCCACCTGTAGTCTATTATTTTTAAATTTTACTTAATTCTTCTCAAGCTATTTGTGGTCTTGCTGACACCTCCAGAAGACTTATTCCACATCTTTTTTCAGGAGTGTTAAGATCTTGAGAACACAGACACTTCACTTTGGCACTAAGGATTCTGTCTGTTTCTCTTGATGGTTGCTGAATTTTCTCCCACTAAAACTGGAAAATATGTTGTAAAGCTGAAGAAGGAAAAGGCTTTTTGTCCTGTGCCTTCATTATCATCACAGAAAGCCTGATGTGAATGAATTCTCACTATGTTTTTCTTTCTCTGCAGGATCATACTTTCAGGGGGGAAGAGGGATATCAGGCATTGCTTGGTGAGGAGCACATGAGAGATTGGCTGAGGGAGCAGCAGAATAAACACGAATATCACAGCCCACATGATACAGAGTTTACGGCTAGTCCCAGAGGGATGTCTGTTGTATGCAGCGCACGCAGCTAGGGGTTTGTTGGACAGACCTTTCAGTGAGTCAATTGTTCCCTTACATCTCAGAGGAGCCAGTGTTAGCAGATGGACTGTAATGGGTTTGTAAAGAGGAGATGACAGCTCCCAGGAGTATATACTGCTGCTATTCAGTATATAGGCCCTACTACAGTAATGTCTTACAGCCCATAATATGCCTTCTCAAAGATAATTCTCTTGAAAATGTGCAGACAAAAACAACATATATACAGTTGGAGCAATGTCCACAACACAGAACCTTTCACCTCAAGCTGGGATTCTCTCATCACTCAGTCTAACAGCACCCCTTTCCAAAAAGTGTTAGGAAGAATTACATACTCTGCAGTTTGAGTTGAAAGTCAATGTATTTACACTTGGTGGGATGGAAACTGATATCATTCTGTTCCATTCCTGTGTTGGTTTTGGCTGAATAGAGTTAATTTTCTTCATAGTAGCAGGTATGTAGCTGTGTTTTGGATTTGTGCAGAAAACAATGATAATAACATAGGGATGTTTTAGTTACTGTTCTGTTGAGGAGCACTTGAACAGAGCCAAGGCCTGTTCTGCTCCCCACCCCACCCATCAGTGAGGGGCCTGGTAGCGCACAAGAATTTAGGAAAGGACACAAGTCAGGACAGCTGACCCCAACTGACCAAAGGGACATTCCATACTATAGGGCACTGTGGTCAGCATACAAAGCTGGTGGAAAGTGTAAGAAATGGGCATGTTTGGAGTGATAGCATTTCTCTTTCCAAGTCACCATTTCATGTGTGATGGATATCTGCTGTCCCAGGAATGACTGAACAGCTGCCTGCCCATGGGAAGTGCTGCATGCATGGATTTTGCCTTACCTACTAAACAGCTTTTATCTCAACCCACGAGTTTTCTCAGTTTTACCTTTCCAAATCTCTTCCATGTCCCACCATGCAAATAAGTGAATGGTTGCATGGGACAGATTTGCTGACTGGGGTTAAACCATGACAATGCTGAGTGGAAATAACCAAAAAGTGCATGAGAGACAAAATTTTTCTCAGATTCAAATACTGCATTGCTGTTCAAATACTGCATTGCTGTGCACTGCTGGTATCCTAAAATATGTCACAATATCTTTGTGCTTCTGTGAGGTCTGTAGAGACAGATTTGGTTTCATCATGGAGACAAGTCCTTACTCTGAAAAAAAATCTTGGATACATAAGGCAGGAAGTAAAAATCTACCATATTTTTTCATTTCTAAATCTTGTTCCCGGGACCATGGACCATATAGCAGAATATTTCACTTCATCTTTTCTTGCTACTATATTCATAACATAGATGTTATGAATAGTAACATCCCCTCTTAGAGAAGAGGCACAAGGACTTGTAAGGGACATTTCTCATTTGCTGTTCCAGAGAGAATATATCATCTGTTCATTCTGATTTCCAAAATGAAGGTAATATGCTTTCTGCTCATAATGACTTAAAGAAGTTACAGAGACAATGGAGCTGAACTCTCCTATGTAGTGGAAGGCTACAGAACAAAGATTCCAGCCACATGTTAAGATTTAAGAGGTTTAGACTGGAGACAAGAAAAACTTCTCCATGGCACAGCATTACAGTACTGCAACAGGCTACTCAAAGAAAAGTTGGCATCCATTCTCCATCCTGGGAGGTTCTCAACACGGAAAATCAGGCGCATCACTTTACTAACTTTGATGTAGAGTCCTCACTGGAAGATGACGATTGATGGCAGCAGGAGTGGAAGAGCAGTGGAAAAGCACTTTAACAGATCTGTCTGTACTTCTCTCCCTACTGAGGTGTTGAGCAAATGCCTGCAATGAATGGTGTCTTATGGTTTGAATTGTGCTCTGTCTTTCTGTAAAGAAAGCAGCCTTTGTAATACCCATCACAATCCAATTTCCTGTGTTTTGCCAACTCATGCAGGCACTATTTTTCCCAAGGATCAAAGAGTCTGTATTCCTTTAAAAGTATTTATTCAAAAATACTCCAGCTGCTACCTTCCTATTGGCTGCTAAGCTTAAGGAGAACAATTTTTCAAAATCACCCTGAAACCAGACTGTAAAATGAGAGTTATTTATTTTTTAACATCATTGTTTTTCTTGAAGGCACCCCAGCTTATAATTGGTCCCAAGTTATTTCTCAATTTCTCCATATTTGTTCTTACTCTGTTTTATTATCATGAGGGTAGAAAATATGAGTCAGTAACCCTAAAATCATCCATTTCACTCAGTTTTGGGGGGTTGAAGCCCAAGGCTAACAAAAAGTGTCAAATATTTCAATAAACTGAAAAAACCTCTACCATTTACCACCCACGACTATGTTCACATTTGTAGCAGCATCATAGCTGGTCTAAAACATGTTTAAAGAATTAAGCAAAGCAGTGCTACAGGAAGGAATGTTTAGGCTGTCAAGTGTTACACCTGAAAGACAATATATTATGAGGTGTTCCTTTAAATGGAGCATTTAATGTCCATAGATAAATTTTATATATTCTTTCATGTGTAAATAAGGAATCCGCATTTGCCTTGGACTGCTGAAAGTATGACCCCACATTTTCTTTATTAAAAGCTTTACTGTTTGTTTTCAGCTTTTAATTTTCCTGATGTTATCTTCTTGTTTGCAGCTGAATTATAAATAACCACTGTGACAGAAAGTCCATTCTGTCAGCATTTCCTGTCAGACAAAAAAGCACAACTAGCTGGATTTCTCTAGTGCTCATCTGTTTTCCAGAGACTTTCAGATCTGTATTTAAGGTCAGAGGTTCAGGGCATTTAGATAAGTTTGTGTGTATTCCTCTAGACCCACCTTGGAACAGCTGATAGACCCCAGACATCCACAGTAGCACATTTCCCTAGAAATAGTGACTGAAGAAAGCTTCCACCACCAAAAGCCAAAAATCTTAAGCCAAAAGTTAGTGATGACCGCTAGAGCTTTACTTAGTTCACTTAACAGCTACTCCGTGTTTGAAGTTACTTATTTATGTGGAATCAGACTTTAAAGTCTTTAATTGCAGAGTACAGCAAAACCTCTGTGAGTTACACCCTCAACAACAACGTTCACAGGAGCCACAAAGAAGAACAAGAGCACCCACACTAGCAAACAGGAGCAGTGATGGACAAAGATGTCAAAAGAGCTACTTTCCTTCTAGAGCTGGTCACTGTCTGCAACACCACATCAGATGTTTGAATAAAAATGTGGGCAACAGTCTCTAATGCATATCTGATTTAAGTTTTCCATTTAGTGTGGGACCCTGGTTACTCCATTCTTTTAAAAGATGGGGAGAGGTCCTGGTAGTGACACATTTTTGGTAATGGCCTAGTGGTGAGAGTATATGTGCAGGGAGTTAAGTCCTAGTTGCAGTGCTATGCTGTGTATTCAGAAAAGGTCCATAAATAACTACCTGCAATTGGCTACATTCACTGGAACTGTTATTATACTTAGGAGAAAGTTAATTCGCATTTTGGTGAACGGTGGCCTCACAGATTCTGGTTTTCATGGGAAATATGCAGTACATCCAGAGCACTACTGAATCACAGGGTGCCATTCCTAAATGAGCCTTGTGAGGCGAAGTTTAAGTGCACAAAGATTGGTGGAACCAGCTTCACCAGTTTTACATTTTCAGTCAAGGTGGGCAGAGTTGCCAATGGTGAGCAGAGGATAAGCAGGAGCCATGATAATAGCCTAGTTCCGTTGCCAGATCACTCACAAAACTTTCTTGAGGAATAACCTTCTTTGGGAAACTCAAGTGTGCACTACTGAGTGTCATTCAGGCACTCCTAACCAAAAACATCTTTGGATAAGTCAAGGAGCAATATTCTAGACGATTAAGTTCACTGGTGGTCAATAAGTGATCCTTACATTTAATTAGGGAACTAGGGTCTGTAGGTTGTTCATTCAGTTTAGATACCTAAGATGTGAACTCGATTCCTGAGTGCTTTTTCAGACTTAACTTTCAGCTGTCTGAAAGCAAGCCCTTCCCTCTTACATTGACAGATTTTTTTCTTTCTTCTTTTTATAAATGTTATCTCACCTCTCATGTCTGATATGAAGAAATATGAATCTTAGGTTGACACTTTTTAAAACCATTATATAAGCTTACCTGGAGTAGCTGCTCAGTAATATGGCAGAGGGAAACAGTTTGACTCTAATCCTGAGCATCTTCATCAGGGTTTTATGCTGAGAAGGGCAATGAACACCATTGCATAATCTTTTATTTTATAGTGGAAGTTTGTCTGTTGATTTAAATAAAGTAATCCAAATATTAAAAAGCATTTTAGGTGAAAAAGTCTCAGAGTCATTCTGCTGATTAAATGGAGACACTACACAGAGACACTTGGCTCTGCTTTTCCTCTGAAGTCCTCTATTTGATTTGTTTGGGAATGCAGTTAACTCAAGGCAAAAGTTCTTTGTGGGAGGTTTGTAGAGTAGTCACTGCATCATTATACATTTCTTTGTTATGGCATTGACTGATTTGTATCATGTTCTTGTGGTGCTCAGCAAGCCTGGGAGCTCAGCCAGATCTTTTATTACATATTTAACTACAGAAATGAGTACATTTGGGAAGACAGGAGTGTTATTAAACTGAATCATGTTATGTCTTCATTTTTCTGCTTAAGAGTAGCATGATTTAGAATTAATTAAGCCAGGTTTGGGGCCTTTGCGTGAAGGCAGTGAGTTAAACATGAATCTGGTGTGGACAGGGCAGTGATTTCTACAAAATTTCAAAGAAATTCAATAATCTTGCAGTAGTCACAGTTTCCTCTTAGTGTATCTGTCAAAAAAAACCCCAAAAAACAACAAAACCAACCCAAACCTCTTTAGTGTGATTGCCTCTTGATTTTGAGCACAGTTTTATACATTTATGCTTAGTTTGGCTCAGAATCACATACCAGTGTTAGCAAAAAGATGGCTTCTCCAAGTATTACCCCATATTATCATATGCAATTTGATCTAAAGATCAAGTTAACTTCTTTTTTGTGACTCATCAAGAACAATAATGTTTCTGCAAGAAAATTCTGCCCTTAAATTCATGGCCTCACATCCATCTGTGCAAATAACTAAATGGAGAATTTGATGTCCAAAGAAATCACTCAGGAAACTATATTATTTTCCACAGAGTTCTGCAAGGATTCTGAGAGGTTAAGGCCCCCTTAACCTATGTCTTGCTAAATGTTTTCTCATATTTTCTCTCTAAAAGAGAATAAAAATACATGTTTTTGTTTCTAAAGTAGCAGGAGAATTCCCCCTCATACAACTTTTTCTAAGTCTCTCCGCAGTCTAGTCGCAGGCCAGAAGCGAGTATTCATTATAATACAAATTGGAACTGCTGCATTAAGCAAATTTCTGAGTGTTTTGAGATCATGTTTCAACTCAGATCCATTTCTAAATACCTGGAAGATGAAAAGTCTCAATCAGACTAGTTCTAAATAATCTTTTTTTATTAATTTTTTTCCTTCAAAACTAAGAAAGAAATATAAGTGTTCCTGCTTAAAAATATCACCAATTATGCAAGTCCTTTTCAAAACCATACCTATGCTTTGAAGACTAATAAAATATTAAACATAAAATATTAAACAACTAACAAATATATTAAACTAGCTGGAAAAGTGGCAGCACAAAAAAAAATTAGTACTATCAATAATTCTGCTGGGAATACGGGCAAACTGAGGCAGGTTAGGTTGGCAGGTGTGAAAATAAGGCACATTTTTGGAACAAGAAATGTGGTTGAACACAACGACAAGATAATTTATGATAAGTAGCTAATACAAGAGAAAAATAAGTAAAAACATTCAGTAATGAGCCTGAAGGAAAGATGATTGACCCATCAGCTTTTCTAACGTCTTTATCAGCAACACCAGTTTAATAAAACATTTTATGTTTCCCTCTAAGTCCTGACTTTTATCATCATCATCATCAAAAAAAAAGGCATATATTTGTAGTAAAGACTTTACACTCATGAAGATTCTAAGATATTTTGTGAGCTCAATCAACACTGTACTCAGCTGATGCTTGGGGGGGTTATCTTCCAATCAGTATATCACAGAACATTTTTTCCCAATCTCACAAGCTTCCTCCTCAGTTCCGTTGTCTGCATTGCTTTAACAGAAGCAGTTACTGCAATGACTGAGACCAGCTCAGGAGGCAAGACTTAATCGACTGTTACTAAAATTAGAACCAGAAGCTTTCAGTGGCATCACCAGTGAGGCAGGACCCAGTCGTGCGGGTGAGCAGGGCGCAGACCAGGGGCTCACAGCGCAGCAGAGCTGCAGGTGAGGAGCCACCTTACCCCTAGACCCAGGATCAGCACCGGGGCTGGATGTCGGAAAACAGCCCCCCACAGCCAGTGTGGCTACTGGGGCCAGGCCTGCACTCTGGACTCTGGACAAAGCCTCCTACTGAGGCAGGAAAGCAATCCCCCACAACCATTGTGGCTGCTGTGGCCCGGCCTGCGCTCTGGATGAAGCTTCCTACTGAGGCAGAAGGTAAAAGAAAGGCAGTCACTCAGACTGGTCGGGAAGGGTACTGCAAAGGTTTTGGGCTGTAGCGGGTTGAATGCCCCAAGGCACACATGGAAACTGGAAACAGCACCACGTGTTTTTACCTTCCCAAGCATTGCTTTCATCTTGCTTGAGCCAGTTGGCTGTCATCTGAAGGGTTATTTCCTGCCCTTTGCTGATGCATTAGACATAATTACATGAGCAGAGGACAAGATAAAGAGCAGGGTGTTATCATTCTGTTGTTGGTAGCTAAGACCATGGTGTTCCTCTTTCCTTTTCTCCCAGAAGTCTCATGTGGATTTTGAAAAATAATTAAAAAACCTGCCAGTGTTAGCACTGATCACTAAAAACTTCACAGAAAGAGAAGCTGTACTTTATAAACTAGAAAGAAACCTGGTAGACCATGACGGTGTATTCCTGCTACATGACAAAGGTGCTAGTAGTAGTGTGCTTTGCTGTGTAAAAGAAGTCCAGTAGATTAATCAGAAGTGTTTAATGTGTGCTTATGGCCTGGAGGAAGTCTTTAAGTATCCTCAGCATGCACAAATCCAGCTCATACACTGGGGCTGAGGTTGTCTTTGAGGCTTTATGATAGCAGGAAGTCCATAATGTTAACATGACACTGTCCAAAATGCCAGGATAAAAAGGTTGACTGTGTTTTGGCTATAGATAGACCAAAAATTTACTAAAGAAAAGAAAGCTATTTTAACAATACCTTAAAGATCAATATTTCAAAAATTGAAATGAATGTTATGGGGTCTAACTTCAGTAGGAACAAAAGACTCTGAGATCATTCCCAAATGCCACTGTAAAAATATATATAGAACAATTTTATGAGAGAGATGAAATGTGAAATGAGCTTGGATTTGAATATTGTTACAGGGAGCCACATAGTAAACGCTAAAATCTCTTTTTTACAATGGAGACATCAACAATGTTAACAGTTGCAGACCTGCTTCAAAGCTCTAACAAAAGCCATACATTCTTGTAAAAATGTTAATAATTTCTAAAACCGTTTGTTCACAACTGGAAAAAATAATTTCTTTTCCATATTTTCTCTTCAGATCATTTAGGTTGGGCTATACTTGAAGTGCTGACCACAGTAAGTACCCCAGACATTTAAAGAGCCTGAGCAGTTATGCTCTCTGCCAAAGACAACTGTTAGTTTAAGAAGTTGTATGGTGAAAGCATGTCACACTACTTGGTGGGGTCAGACAAACACACACAATTTGAAGAAAGAGAGAAACCAACCATAACTTAACTAAAATGTTGAAGACTTGGCATGAGTCTCCTATCATTTTTTCTCTCCAGCTCAAAGATAGGTAATACTTTTCCTTCCATCCTCAGGCTGACTGAAAATAGGATTGAAGCAAAATCAAAGTTATTCACCAGTTTGGGGCTTCAGCCTATACTCTCATCTAAAACAAGGAATTGTCCCCAGAAAGTCTCTTTCTATTTCCATAGCTGCTAATAATGTCATTGTCCTCTATGGGACACAGGCATGAGCCAGAGTTACTACTCATTTCAAAATGAAATGCCATCCTCCTCCCAAAGTCCCATATGTATAGTGAGATACTGTTCATCAATTAAACAAAAAGCACTATTAAGTTGCCACTGAGAAAGCATTCTAATATAGGAGGAACTGGAAGCAGAAGAAAAGGTCTAAAGGATAAGAGTCTGAATGATGGCAGATGGGACCTGTTTTTTTATCAAGGCCTAATTTCCTTAGTTGAAAACACATCACAGTTGGATGATCTACTCCAGGACATGGAATACATACTGAGATTTGTGCTTGAAATCCTGTGACCTTCCTGGGGAAATGGTCTCCATAAAGTCAAAATGTCTCAGATCAAGTGATTAAATTCCCAATATTACACTGGCACAGATGCATTCAGCTGGTTTGCACTTAATAATCGTCACAAGTACAGTAGAAAGATGAACAATAAATGGAGCTGTAGCTGTACAGTCTTCACATTTTGGGCTGATTTCTTCAGGCTTTGTACATGAGTTTTGACAATAAAGGTGGCCCAGTTTGCAGTTATCTGTATTTCTGTTCTCTTTTTACATAGATCTGCTGCCTTTGACAGCCTCATACTTGAGCAAAACCAGAACACAGTGTGAAACATGGATAAACTATCCACTTCTGATCTGTCTGAGGTCATCAAACAAAACCAAAAAACATCTCACAAAATTTTCATCTGGAAGCATGAGTTGGCTGAGCTGGACACAAAAACCCTGTCAAGCCTTCCCTTAAGTCTCGCCAGGATATTAACTTTGAAATAAAGCCTAGTTTTTCTGAGTTCTGTTTTGAAGATTTCTTCCCTATTCAGAATGTCTGAGTTGCCATTATTTTAAGGAAGAGGTAAAAGCCAAAGGGTGGAATTTGGAAGAACATGTGTCATAAGCTCAATTATATTGTTGTCTAGAAGCGAGCAATGCTGGCACATAAAACTAAATTATGGTTATAATTACATGCATGGGACAGTCATAATACCTTTGCCTGACCCATCTAGTAGCTGTGGCCACTAGAAGTACATTCCACACAAAATCAACTATTGATGTCCCTCTGTAAGCCCCATTTCTGCACCCTGTCTTAATGCAACAAAAAGAGATTTGTAGGGCCATGACAAATGTTTCAGAGAGCTCTCCTTGTAATGAAAGTTTCTAAAATCTCATCCCAATTTCCTACATACAAGGTCACATTTCTGCTATATAAAAAATTTACCACCTGGTTTTAAACCATTAGAAATTAGGGAATTGATTCAGATCCAATATCAACAGTGCTCAACCCTGGCCGACAGCAATATCATACAACAGGAATCATGAAATTGTTTGATTCAGTGCCTACCCAAGTGAATAGAAAACTTTCTGTGGGTTTGAGGAAGAGCTGGTTAGGAAAAGGAAGAAATGTCCAGGACTGATTTAGATATTAACGTGGCTAGGTAAATTTTCAGACTTTAAGTCATAAGACTCCATGTTTCTGTAGAGAGGACATGTGGTTTAGTGACTGAACAGCTTCATTTCTTTTAGATTCCTAACAGCATCAAAACAGTTTTTGGATGAGGATAAAACACATGCACAGACACAGACAAGAAAACATATCACAACATTTAGGCTAAAACCTTCAGGTGCAAGTACTAGCCAGTTTTTGAAAATACTAATTTTTAGAAATATTTTTTTCTGATTGGTTTTCCGCTGCTCTTTGGGAAATGAGGTCTTTTGTGGCTCACATTTTGCACTATGATTCATCACTTTGAAACATTGATCATGTCTGGATTGTTGAAAAACATAGTGTTTAAAAATAATAAATAGAAAGTTTTGCCTGAGAATTTCAAACTGGGTGTTCTCTGCCCACATATGGATGGATACATTTTTTATACTCAGTGCTAAAGAAATATTTAACCAACCCCCTCACTCAATCAAGCTCATCTAAGTTAGTGGAAGTAAATCCACTTACTCCTGACCAATCTTGATTCTATTCATTCCAAGGATATTATGTGTCAGCTGTATTCGAATTAAATACCAGCTGGAAAAAGATATGACATTATCAAAGTTTGCAAGAAACAAGAGATGAATTTGACTGATTCGGGGGATATATACTGGAAACACTTCAAGAAAGCTCTTCCCTGAAAAGGTATTAATGACTAGTGAGCAGGAATGAGTAACAGGGACTACACACTTAAGTAATTGTCAAGAATTTGTCACAAGGTGCCATCACCTCCCTAGCTGCTGTTGTTAGTGAGTCCAGAGCAGCAGTGCTTCTACAGGGCCCCAGGCTTTTTCTGTAAGCAGCTAAATACCTACATAACCAGCTAGAAAAAATGAGCTTTTTCTACATGCAACACAAGCAAGTAGGCCATCAATGATTCATGTGTGAACAGCAGCATGGGAACCTCTCAGAATGTTTGTAAACAACCAGCCCAAATAGGAAATCCAGAGCAACGCAGCTGCATGATAACTCTGGGTGTGAAAAGTGAGCACGTGTGTCACTGCTGATGGAATCCCAGTTCACTCCCTCTGGATAAGTCAGACAAAACTGATAGTTTTGTGTCATTACAACATAATTAAGTGTATCAACATGATGATTTAGCTGATTCACTAGCAAATAAATTATTTCTATGAGATGAGAAGAAAACAGGTGTGCCTTGCTAAACCCCTGGGACATCCTCCCTAACTCTGCATCAGTAGAAATCATCAAACCAAGTGATTGTTCAGGATTTGCCCAAGTCATACAGCCTACACAGGGAAAGCTATGGCAAACAATGCTTTTCAGACCTTCCTGCTGTGGATAAAAGACACATTCTGCATAGCAGGAATATAAACTTTTATCTGTCATCTCCCCAATTTAGTGGCTGCTCTAATGTGTCTCCTCTCAGCAGCATATCTGATCCAAACAATTATCTGGAGGAGTATTTGAGTCGGACCTGAATCCACCAGGATCCATCCAACAAGATTTTTTTCTGTGTTCTAGGTCTATGCTTCTGCTATCAGGCTGCCTCACTCATGCAACCCTTGAGAGCACCTTGGAAGAGGATGCTTGTGCTTTGCTAGTCCATCAGCTTATTAGTCCTTTGCTCTCACTTTACAATGTCTTTCCAAATTCTGAAAGTTCAAAATAGGTATTATTTATGAGTTCTTAGACTGGATTCATAGCACTTAGTTTTAGAAGTGGAGCAGATTGTCTGAGATGGCCACCCACACTCCTCCTCCAGGGAGAAGCAAAGCCCTCCAAAAAGAAGCTCAATCCCTTCAAAACTGGATGCCTAAAATAAATTTAGTGAATCACCCTCCAGAAGCTTCTTTTATTATGATAGTAGGGGAATCTGGGTGAGCTAGTTAGACTACAAGCCAAATTCTGTCTAAAGTTAGCTGAATCTCATAGAAACACTTTTCCATATTTTAAACTGTCCATTATGAGTATATTGTAACTTCAGAAAAAGTCTCACTGGTAACTTTAAAAAGCCTCTGAAGGATGTGAAAAACTGCACCCACTATATTAAAACATAAATCACTTAACTCTTAGAAATTATTCAAGAGCAAATAGACAAGACAGAAAGAAGAACATAGCAGGTTACAGAATTTCTACCACAGCATGTTGGATGCTTTAAGTTTACATGAGCCCAACGAGGGACCGAAAAAGTTTGAGGCAGGGGAATCCATGAAGGTTACAAATATACCACACACCTTCAGGAAGCCACATGTTGTGACAGACTGGCATATTCCCCTACATATACCTTGTCCTACACCTCTTCTTTTGGCCACTGCTGAAGAGAATGCATAGGACTTAGAGGATGTTGGTCTGACTGAACAATCCTGCTCAGATCATGGATTCTCATGTGTCTACTAGCCCCATTACCAGTTCTTGATTCACAAATTTACTGGCTAGGAATTAACACATTTGAAGAGCAGTGATCTAAACTAAATTTAAAACACTTGCTAATTAGCATCACCTATCAATAAAATTTCATCTCAGCTAATTATTTAGACTGAAGCTCTTCCTGAAACTGGCGATGATAATTGCCTATTTTATTGACTGTATATATGCTTTTGGAGTTCTGTTTACCCCTGTTTATGCTTAGAAGATAATAAAATATGCTCAGCTGAGCACTTCCTTATACTCAGTCTTTCTGTCTTTATCATCCATTTTTTTTTAAAGGAACTACAGTAAGCTCAGATGCAGCCTCCCTTTACTATTTTTGTTGTTCAATCTACTAAAAAGCCACATGAAACAAGGAGAAACTTACAGCTTTTATGTGGTCACTGCCACACTGAGCCAAACCGACTTTTTGGTATCCTTGGACTCTAAGCATCTGAGTTTTAGCTTTACATCCTGTAAAGGAGAGAGGTACTATCACAGGGTGCAGACAGGAAAAATAGGAGCAAACCAAAACTTTAAATATAAAAATTCCCAATCAGAATTTTCATTCAGTAATGACCCTGTTATGTGATCGTTTGGGTTAGTTTTCAGTGGAAGTTGGGGGATGGTGCAAGAATTGTGAGCTGCATTACTGGGGCTTGTGAGATGTTTCAGTTTTCCTCTTCAGACTGAGAATTCATCACAAATATGCTAACAAGGACTTTAAGTAGCTGTGAGTATCAGGACTTCCCACCAGTTTGGACTAGGAAGATACCCTACCCCTCACTACTGTGATCTGCAACCACACAATATCATGCCTGTAATATCACTGATATCAATTTACTCTCAAGTAACTTGATATACCTCCAAAAGTAACCAGAAACCATAGAAACAGAATGGAGCAACAAAATGGCAACAGGTCACATCTGGATATGATTTTTGTGCAAATTGGAGGTCATCTGAGTGGGTCAGGGAAGGTGGATTTTTTATTTACCCACTCCTGTAATACAGAATCAAGGGCATATCTGGCAAAATTGAAAGGCAAGTCACTTAGAGCTGTTGAAGGTAAGAAACACATAAAAATAAGCACTTCTTTCTATAATAATCTCTTACATATTACTAACCTGTTACAGGAGAAACTGAAGGAGAAAGCCATTACAGGACTCATAGAAAGGTTAAGCATTATGTGAATTGTACAAATACCTTGTCTTGCAAAAAACGTGATTAAATTTTGGGTCCTCGTTCCTCAGTGAATAAGTGACCACCAAGAAATAAAATTAGGAAGATGCCCTTTGGGTATGTTTTATCATAATTTTCTATTGATGATTTTCTTGTAGATGCTCCTCAAGATACTGCTCATGGATTTCACTGCAGGTAAGATACAGGATTACATGATTTTTTTGTGTGTTCTAAGAGGCTTGTGCCAAAAATCCTCAACAAATTATTCAGGTTCTTATCAACTATGAACTCCATTTGACACCTGTAAAGACTGTTAAAAATGTCATGGCAGGCTTCCAAAGATACCTGAATTTAATCCAAACGAGAAAAAGTCCTATTGAAGTAAGTACTAAAATCTATGTGAAAAGTGTTAAAAAATGAAAAGAGAAATTTTTCTCTTGCTATTCTGTGTCATTCCTAACTGTATTAGAAATTATCTAATTAGACTATATAATTTGTGTGATTAATTTGATCTTTAAGAACTATTTCTATGCAAGAGAAGCTCTTAAATTTAACTCACCAATAAGACAAGGCAAAGTTTTAGAATATACCCAGTATTAGATTAGAATAAGTCAAAACACATCTAAGAGTACATGAGATAAACGACATTAAATACAAGAAGCAGTACATTCAAAATAACACGGAGCTGAAGGAAGCTAATCCACCTTCTTTAAGGGGATTTAGAGGCCTGGGATGGTATTCTGCATCCAATTAAAAAAAAAAAAAAAAGAAGACATAACACTTTGAAAGGATACGGGTTACCTGATAGAATAGAATAAAGAGTATTTTAAAAGAATAGTTACAAAGAAGCCTGAGGACTTAACTTTCTTTAGCAGAAAGAAGACCAAGAAGGACATGATTATAGCCCTCCAATATATAGAAGACTGTAACCAGATTCATAGTACCACAGAATCAGGGTTTGACCATCAAACCATCAAAATATTTTTAGTTCCCCGTGTTCCAAACCCCTGCCATGGGCAGGGACACCTTCCCACCAGACCAGGCTGCTCCAAGCCCAATCCAACCTGGCCTTGGACAGTGTCAGGTTTGGGGCATCCACAGATTTTCTGGGCAACCTGTGTCAGGGCCTCACCATCCTCTGAGTAAGGAACCTTCCTAATATCTAATCTAAATCCACCCTTTTTCAAATAAAATGATATCTCATTGTTCCTTGTAGCCCTGTTCTTTTATCATCTTGTGGTACATTCCTAGGCAGACCAATCTCAAGGGAAGACTCCTCGTTCTTAGTGGGAAATCCCAGTAGGCTATGCCAAGGAGGACAAAAAAGAATTTAAGACATGAAAAGATCAAGTGCTTGTAGGTACACTGGAAAAATTGTAGCATACCACACAAGCAGCTTTTGTAATTCCCAAACCTGGAATGTATTCTCCGTTCAAAACTAACACAACACAGATGCCAAAACCTACATTGTTTTCTGTGCTGATTTATATTGTGGCTAAAACAGAGAAAGTGCCTACATTTTCATACAAAATATTGAATTCATACACAAAACCTCATTTTTTTGTCTTTTGAGTTAGTGGAAAGCAAGGCCTTTTAAGAAGTTTTAAGGCTGTAATCCGCCACTTTATGGATGGACAGTAAGGGCCACTCAGCTGTCTTAGCTGGAAAAGAAATGGAAAGGCCTAAAATATGAATGATGAAGATTTAGTGGCAAGAAGCTGCTTGCATATGCCAATTTCAATGTTAAACATCATATTTCTTTTACTTTTACAAATACTAAGATTTAAATAATTTGCTATTATTAAGAAAATTTTGTTTTCCCATCAGTTTTCAGTTGATTTAGCTCTCCTATCTGGCTCTTTTTCTAATATGCTTCTATTAAAGCTGCATCAAAATCAGATGCATCTGAATTTCATAAAAAAGATACTCTAAATCTTACTGAGTTAAGCAAGAATCTCTGCTATTTCATAATAATGTGGAAAGAAGGACTGATGAGAAGAAAATTTTCTATCTCATCTACTTTTATCCAGATTCTTCCAACAGTAGCTGGGAAAAGCACTTCCCTTGGACTATTAAAGAAATAATAGTGAACTGAATTCTTTCCATGTCAGGATTATTAAGAATTATTATTAAGATAATGATTTTTCAAGAAGAGACACAATGCTCTCAGGCACCATATTAAGGCAAGACAAGCCACTATTCATCTGAGAAAGGCCGCTGTTCATTTGTTCCATGACTGTTCCTGCTATGTCACTGTTTGGGTGTTTAGCTCCTTATCAGCTTGATGATGCCCTTCAGGTCAGATCTGGACTTGGGAGCAGCTTTACAAATGATCTGTATAAAGGTGATGGCATCAATGACATTGCAGACAGCAAAAGTTGAGGAGTTGGGCAACAATTTCACATAGCAGGAACTAATATAATTACAAAAAGTCATATAATCAGATAAGAAATTATCAGACAGAAGTGTGAAAGGTGTACACAAAAGTTATATTTATATATCAAGTTAAAAATTGTTGCAAAAAACTCAGAGACTCTTTCAGTTGGAACGGACCTACAGAGACCATCTGCAGTCCAACTGCCTGACCAGGCTGATAAAAGTTAAAGCTTGCAATTCAAGGCATTGTCCAAATGCCTCTGAACACTGACAGACTGGGAATATTGACCATCTGTCAAAAGCCTCTTCCAGTATTTCACCACACTGTTTTCAGTGAAACTGCTTTATTTTCCAGTATCTGCCTTTATTTGCCAGCATTAGTAGCACGCCAGAAGCAATGATTTGAGTTCTCCTTGATACATTTCATCAGCTTCCCAATGTGTTCATTGTACACATACATCATTAATAAATGGTCTATAAATAAAGTAGAACATGCAGCATGTTTAAACTTTGACTTAGAGCAAGAATTTAAAATGCAACAAAACAACTAGTTTGGGTATTTGACTGAAATTCTTAAACTTCACACATCCTTCAATATCCCTTCCCCAGTCTTCTCAGAGTTTGCCAACTCTGAAAGTTGGCAAACTTGAATGGGCATTGTGGAATAAAGTCTTCATGGAGCTTTGTAGGAAACTATCAACTCTAAGCTCCCTGCTTTGTGTGTACAGCCAGGTCAGGGGCAACTTACATCCTGGTTTTGCACTAAAATATCTGGTTTAGAATGTACAGATTTATTTTAAAAATATCTCATTTAGAATATCTCCTTTTCTATACAGACTTAAGGACAATAGAACTAAGAGGTGGCCATTCCATGTAATTCGGATTTTGAAATTTTTGTTGGAAGATAAAAGAATCTAACCAAAATAAAAAATTATTATCTCCAGACGTGAAGCAAATGAATGAATTAACTTGTAATGATTCTCTAGGGTTCCTCTGAATTTCATCAGTTCTCTGGCTAATATGGGAAGGGCATTCAACGCTTCACAGTCAGTAGGCAAGGAAGGTACTAAGGGCTTGATCCTGCAAAGGCTAAGTTATAAAATTATGCATGTTTTTGGAATCCCAGGAATGTGCAAAGATTTAGAATTTATGCTTCTTGGATTACGCTTTTTAACCCAATTAAATCTGACTGTGCCAGATGCAGTAGCTGAAATTATAGATTTGGAACAGCTATTTGGAGAATGTTCCAAAGTAGATGTAAATCAAGCACCATGATTATTTTTAAATGAACCAAGAAGCAATTTGTTTTGTTTAACAGAAGTTTTTCAATACCACAAATTCTTGCATATTTGCATTTGTGCTAGCTGGGGTCTGGATTACACCTACATTGCAAAATAAAGGACCCAGGAAGGAGCAACAGTGTGGAGAGATTGTGAGAGATCACTACTGTTCCCTTATCACAGGACACACAAGGAAGGCAGTATGAACTGTACAACATGTGCAGATGTGCAGCTGAAGTTCATTCAGACTATTCAAAATCTGTGGAGATCTGAGGCTGATAATATTAATTTTTAACAACTCTATTTCTGCAAGGCCTAGTGTACTTCACCAAGCTCAGTCCTGGTACCTAACCCTAGCACACAAATTTACTAATCCCGTGGAAGTCAGAAGACAAAAGTAAGAGTGGTTGTGTTAAGATTATTTTCATACTTACCATGAATACATTCATACTTACTTTGTTGACAAAACTGGGCTATCTTATCACTGTGGCAACTGTTTTCCTAATGGAACCATGAGTTATGCTCTATCACTTAGGTAAACACATTCAAAGCCTTCAGCAAGGCTTTGTGTATGGAAAATACAATATGTCCCTATTTTTGTTATTCCCAGCTTCATAATAGCAGAGAAAATGCTGAAAAATGCCAAAAGACATTTTAAATGAATTGCAAATTAGTTCTGTATGAGCTTAAGTGGTATTTTCATTGCAGTGCTGGATAGGAGACAGTTCAATGGTTCACTGAGAAGCAAAGTTGTGAGAAAATTCCTTGGTTGCATTTGTTGTAAGTTTGCATTTTCTTTTCGGCACTAAAATACAAAATTCCAGTGGCAAGTGAATTAGTCAGGTATAAAAGCTACCTCAGCTAATGACTCAGTCTTTCTGTGTAATGATGGAAGAAACAGCAAGAATCAAGTAGAAGCAGTATTACCAGACTTTTAACAACCTACTCACTGAACTGATTGGTTGAGCACGGATGCATTAGGACACCAGAATCCCCAAGAAAATCAAGGATTTACCACAACACGATTAATTTCCTGTTGCACAGTTTTAATTTCCAGTAGACAAACCCATGAACTCGTCTTTACAGCTGACAGAACTTGTTCTCAGGCATAGCCTGTCACTATGCATTTGTGTTTGTCACAAATCCAAAACACTGAAGCCACTGCATCTTTCCGTGCTTTCTCTATGGACTTTATTCTGTACATACTGCTCATAAAAATAAACAAAACTAAAAAACACCACCACCACCAACAACCAAAAAACCTTAAAGAAAAGAGAACCCCCCCCAAATAACAAAAATAAACAAACCAACCCCCCCCCCCAAGAAAACAAAATTAAAATACCCACACAAGAATCACCCAGGAAGGGAGAAGTAAATATCTTCCTTTTCTAAAGCCAATATTATTACTACAGTCATGTTGAAGATGGAGATCCCAGGGGCATATATATCAATATGTTAGCAAATATGTTAGGAATGTTCAACTGGGGAGAAAACAAACAAAGAAAACTAAGTATAGGTGCCATCCAGCTGCCTGAAAGAACTGTCTAAGGTATGCTTAAATAGGAACATCGTGAAACAAAAATTTTCTTATTAATTTATTTAGCTTTTGCAAAGAATGCTCCTGCTCTTCTTTTTCCAAAGTCTTTGAGGCAGGTCACACTGGAAAAGAAAGATGATGATAATTCCTGTTGTGAGCTTTTCCATCAGTTCTAAGACCAGAAACTGTTCAGACTTAATTTCTAGAACACTGTATCCAATAACTCCTTTCCTTAGACCTCTAGGTAGTCTATTCATTCTCAAATGGAAAGAACCCCACATATGCTTACAGATAAAGTTGTCCAGGAGAACTGTAGAAACTGAGAAGACAGAGGGCAATGACTGACTCCTCTTGATGTAGCTATAACATGCCAAAAATATATTTCACTCAATCACAGAATTGTTGAGGTTGGAAGGGACCTCAAACCATCAGAGTTCCTCAGAGCTCATATCAAAGAAAATTCACTAAAAGTGCTTACAGAGTCAGTTCTAGAAGGTTCCCTGTGGTCATCCATCCAACACAGACATGAGCAGGTAGAATTTTTCACAGGAGCTAGCCAGAAGTACTGTTCCTCAAAAAAACCCCAGTATCTATTGCAGGAAACAGCTGACTCTGATGACTCTACCTGGTAAGTCATGCTGCTTTCTGTAGAGACTGACATGCAGCCAAAAGTCCCTCAAGTCTTCAAGGTTTTCATAGAGTCTTAGAATGGCTTGGGTTGGAATGGGACCTTTAAAGGTCATCTAGTCCAAATTCCCAGTAATCAGCTGGGACACTTCCAATTCAATCTGGTTGCTCAGATCCCCATCCATTCCACGGATGTGTCATCGACAGATTCTCTGGGAATCGTGTGCCAGTGTTTCACTACCTCATAATAAAAAAGTTCTTTCCTATTGCTACTCTCAATTTACACCCTTTTAGTTTAAAATCATTATCCTTTGTCCTATTGCTACTGGCCCTGCTAAAAAGTCTGTCCCCATCTTTCTCATAAATTCCCGTCTAAGCACTGAAATGCTGCAATAAATTCTCCCTGGAGCTTTCTCTTCTCCAGGCTGAACAATCCCAACTCTCTCAGCCTTTCCTCATAGGATATGTGATCCAGTCCCTGATCACCCTTTTGGCACTCCTATGGACTTGCTCCAACAGTTCCCTGTCCTTCTTGTGCTGGGACCCCAGAGCTGGATGCAGACCTCCAGGTGGGTCTTGCCAGAGCAGGGCAGAGGGGCAGAATCCCCTCCCTCCCCTGCTGCCCACGGGGCTCTGGACAGTTTAGAGAGAAACCTTTGTGAGGAAGCTGCATCTACCTCCTACGCAGAAGTTTCTGTGTAATATTTCAAAACCATAATTTCTGGGATTGATTGAGCTCAGCCCAAACTGAAAATATCATCTGTGGAACAGTGCTGAACAGCCATATCCTCACAATGATTTGCATCCAACATACACTCATTCTGGTACAGGAGTTCTTTATTTTTAGTGCTCTTGAGCTATGGCAGAAGTGGTGTTTGGGAGATGGCTCCACAAAAATGCTTGTTACCTCAGGTATTGAATTTGGCAGTTAGTCAAAGATGGATGGAAAGAGAAATGGACCTTGAACCTTACCTCTGCACCTCTTTCGCAATTAGGTTGGCAATTAGGATTTTCATCCTCATTTGACAGCATTCCAGTTGTAGGCGCATCAGAATAAAGAGAAAGAGGAGGCTGCTTGCTTTAGAACCAGTTTCATCCCCAGCCTGCTTTACTCTCAGGGAGCTGATCTAGTACATTTAGTGCATGAAATGACAAAAAAACCCCAAAAACTCTTTGGAATGACCGATAAATCTCTGGATGGATTATTACCCATTTTCTTTTGCAGCTGGCTATTGAAAGAAGTGAAATATCAAGTCCACTATCCAGCTGTGAGAGCTGGCAACAATCAAGACATTCCAGAATAAATAGAGACAAAAATGTATAATGTCCAATTTCTTATTGAATTTACTGAGATTCTTGATGTCAGTGGGATGGTGAAATTCAGAACTGAGTTCACTAGTATTTCAGGAGTAAGCCAGAAAACTGAGAAAAAAAATCTATTTTTTTTCACTGAAGCTTGATATATACAAAGACAATAAACTTTATTCATATGCCTGAAAGATTAGATTTCTGATATTCAGTGGCATCCATGAAAAATGTTCCTTTTATCCAGTAATATGTATTCATGCCATCCACAGGAAAAAAAGATTGTCACATCCATATCAGAACATGGACTCTGTGCCTAAAAATTAATTGGAATGCTTTGCAGACATTGGGAAAAAGCCAGAAAAAAATAATTTGGTCACTCATTCAATAAACTTTTTCTTAAATTTTAGTCAATACCACCCTAGAAGGTGGGTGGTAATGTGTGGTTCTAAATCTCAATTGCCAGTTATGTGCAAAGGTAAAGAAAACATGAAAAGAAGGCTGAAAAACACAGCAATTCACTATTGTATTTTATCACTGGATCGTATTTTACTTAAATGCGGACAAAATGTTTCAAATTCTGAAGTTTAAAAAAATACTGCAGGAATCCTAGTGGGTGGGTGGGGGGGTCATAATATCATAATAAGCTTACATAAGTGCCACTTTCTAATTTGGCAGCAATTTACCCACTGATCTCTTTCTGTGCTTTTTTCCATGTTGCCTGGAATGCCCCTGAGAGAAATACTTGTCTGCAAAACCTACTTGTGCTGTGAAGACTGAAAAAATGCACAGCTTGTTATACATTTATTTGTATGTATTACTAGAGGAAGAAGAGAAGCTTTGAGCTTCATATGCATTATTGCAGGAGACAGCTTCAAGTATCTCATGTATCCAGTTTTACTGATAGCTGACTGTTAGTCTTATTTTCTCTTTTTCTTGTTCTTTGCAAATGGTAGCTCTGTTCTATCCTGTACCATGCCTCCATGCAGCTGAATTAATTTAAATTGTTCTAAATGTGATAAAGTGGAAATTGCTGTGATCCTAACAAATTCAGCTTCCAAAACTCCTTGTTAAAATGAGCTGTGAGCTGAGTTTAACATCCATCTTCACTTTTGGTGCCACCGGGTTTTAAACTTCTTTTAGTACAGAAGTAGCCTTTAGAACACCTTACACATTATTAGGGATTTTTTTATCATCCAGAGACTAGCAACAACGGGAGGAAAAAACCCCAACACATCTCCTTGATACAAGAAAGTATCCCAGACAATTTCATATGAGAGCCTTTGAAGCACAGCTAGATATGTTTCATGTCAAGACACAACAGAAAATCCACCTGGAATACTGTGTGCTACTCCCATCTCCCATGTCTGATTGGATGAGCTGAAGCTAGAAAAGCTTCAGTGAATTGCTAGCAGAAGCATCCTAAAGGACATGTGGGAAATAGAAGGAGCTTTGTTTTGCTAAGTCTGAAAGGGGGGAGTATTGCTCTCTTCAAACACTTAGACAGACATCAGTGGTGGAGAAAAGATATTTAAACTGAAAGACAACCTTTGCTGTATTTTTACCATGATATATCAAAAGAACTAGCTGGTAAGAACCAGTAAGGAATGACTAAATCTAAACACTCCTCTTCAAAAGAGCTTTTGGAGAAGGCTTTCAGATGAATCAGACAACAAAATTCAATTAGTTTCCAGACGGGGTTCAATCTGCTTTCTTTGCATTTCTCTATCATAGCTAGTGAACTACACCTCATGGTTCCTTCCTGAAGTATCTTCCTACACAACACAGCCATGATTCACCCATTTAAAACTTTGGAATAGATTTAACATGTTTAGATGGGTTATTGATTTGATGTTACAAGTTGGACCTTGGGAAAGATTTCTTTGCATATTTTAATTCACTGTATCTTTCTGTTGTTTAAAACATCAGAAAATATTCTTTCTTGTTAATCTAATATGACCATTCTCACCTCTTCATATATATTAATTATATAGAAGTAATTACATACAGGACTCTACCTTCATACAAAGGCAAATAAAAAGTGCAGGAAGAGATTAGGAGACTCTTCATAGAAGGCCAGCAATATGACAAATTTTCTCTAAACACCATTTACATGCCAAGGTAGACACCACAATTCTGTTAGTTCATGCAGAACTCTTCAACCAAGCTGGATCTCTGTTACACACTAATCTCTCCATTAAAATGACAAGCCAAAAGATCAATTAAAATCCTACATCTTGTTTTCAAAAAAGTGTTTCACATCCAACTGTCAGTGAAAATACTGATCTGAGCAGAAACTTGTACCTGCCTCTCTGTGATTTATTTTCAGAAACACTATGCTACCAGTACCTGGTAGTACAAAGGTTGTATAACAAGAGTCTTCCCAGAGAACCTATTTTGGAAATTACTAGTTCACCCATGACTGATAGACACAGGTACTGCACAAATCACCCACTGCTGTGCCATGGAGAGCTTGTGCCCCACTGTGATGTGAATTGCTCCTTCAAGCACCAAAGCTGAACTAATATTCAAGGTTTCATTTTTACCTTGATTCTGCTGTTGACACAGTTTTCAAATCACTTAGACCAGTGTTCCAGTTGCATATTTTAAACTTTAGAAAAAATATTATTAGATACTTGGGCATTTCTGTAGTGCAAGACAAACTTCACTTACTAATTCATACCCTAAGACCTCAATTTGTGATGAAGCCAGAGCATTTGTTCCAGGAAGGACTCTTACCTTTTTTCCGAGAGTCAGGAGTTCAGAATAGCACAGTTTGTTGCCCTCACAGAGAAAATGAGACCAAATATCTGCATTTTGTCATGCCCAAATTACCGTTTATTTTGAAGACTTGTTTTGCATCTGAAATTTCTTTGTGAGTTGTGCTGTCTGCAAAGAGATGTAGAGCAGTAACTCCATTCTTTCACATAGCACCACTTGGATTTTTGTTCTGTTTTACTAATAAAGACTGTGGGAAAAGTAAATTAGAATAAATCAATAAATCAAGAGACTCCACTTCATTTGGGAAGAGATGGACTAGATGACAGGGTTTGTGGGGTTGTTTTTTGTTGCACATATTTTATTACTTCCTTGTATTTATGTCTAAAACCAGCTTGTAGTTTCCTGCACAGAGCTTTGGTGAGTAACTGGATACAAGACAATATCGCAGAATCTCAATCTATTTCTGAGAAAATCTAGGTGTTGGAGGAGACAAAATAAGATAAATTAGCATGGCTTCTGCATGACAAAATGTGAATGACCAGTCCAGTGGAGCAATGAGGAACCAGAGCTTCACGACTACTGGGGAGTTAACTGGAAAGAATACTCAAGCACTTACGCACACAAGTGTCTCAAAAGATAGTCCTGCATGATATGATTTTTTTTTCACAGCATTCTGGATTATCACAGATCTGTGAATTACAGTGAATAGACTTTAGCTGGGAAAGTCAAGAAAAAAATTAATCTTATGCCCTTTCCCTGGAAGCCTTCCTTATGTTGCTTAGATAATTATACTTTTTTGTAGTAGTAATTAAAAGAAAAATATCTGACCCCTGTGGAATCTGTTAATTCCCTGAAGCACAAAATGTAGGCTTTATTTTACAAAACTGAGGGCACTTACGTTGGGGGTGACAAGCCAAGTAGAATTAATTTGCAGAAACAGGATTCAAAAGCGGGCATCAGTCCAGGAGAAGGAAGTTCCCAATGGGAATATTTGCAACCTGATGCTTTTGCACATAAGAAAAATTAACTTAGCTACCAGTAAATCCACTACCGGTTCTCAGCTTTGAGGAGGAGGGGAAAAAAAAAATCTTCCTCTCCAGACACTTCCCCTAGAGATCCAATCAAAGCATGCAGGAAATGCAGAAACACCAACGTGCCTCATCAACACCATTCCTTCAAACCTCAGCTCTCACGCTAATGTGAAGGATTTCAAAGTACTTGGAAAACTTCTACACAAATTACTCACATGGAAGTCATGCCTAGGATAGGTAACTCTGAAAAAGGTGCCATGAATTCCCTGTTGCCTTATTTTCTGCTGCTCCCACCAGCACTGTTACTCTGTTAAAAGAATGAACATCCTTAGTCACTGTTTTATGAATTCACCTTACTCAGAGGTAAGAAGAGACTAAAAGGCTTTCTTCTGTGATACTGGGCAGTACAAGGGAACTTCAGGTGGTTTGGCACCTTGCTGTTGATCACAGAGGTCACATTCATACCCCAACAGACAACACACTTTGCATGTCCAAGAAGTGTAAGATGAAAGACTTGCACTGACAAAGTCATAAAGCTTAACGTCTTCCACATCTTCCCTCAAACTGCACAAAATGAGGAGACTTATCACTGCTTTTGCCTATGCTGGTTTAATGAAGTGAAGGAAATGCTACTCACATTAGTGAGGCTGTGTGCTTTGGTTGCCATGAGTATCATACTCAGTGAAAATACGTGATGGAAAATCAATAACTCTGAAGAACAAGGGGAATTAATTAACACAGTCACTGTTAAACAAAGATATGCAGTCTCCTAATAGAGAAAAATTTCCAAGTGTAGACCCTAAAGTAGAGTGAGTAGTTGAAGTGATCCTCTGAAATATGGATATACAAGCAAATTTAATGAACTTCTCAGAATAATAGATTCACATACCAAATAAAACAGTTTTTTCTAGCGTGGTTGGATATATGATACAAACTGACCTTTTGGGTACAAGAGAGAGAACAAAACTAGAGGATTTATTTCATTTTAAATAACGGCAATGCTACATACTTTAGTTTTATTATTTCTGCATTTAAAGGATCTTTTTCAATAATAAGTGAATATTATGCTTTGCCTCGGTGTCCATATTATTGTTTTACAGTAAATTCTACAAAGTGTAATATCATGGAGCATTGCAGGGCTTCACCTGGGAAACCTGAACAATGAAGAACTATTCTGTGCTGGCAACAGTGGTTCAAAGGACAAAGATGGGTTATAGTGACAGCCAGTAGATTCAATTCCCATGGTTATGAATCCACAGTAGATGATGGGGTGAAAATATTCTCCAATATGTTCCAAATATGGAAAATCTTGTCTTTGATGTTATTCTAGATAAAGCAAACTGCGGGGAAAAGAGTTTTCTATGAAAAACCCCCTGCCTTCAGCTTTCTCGAAACTTAGCACAAAATACCTTTTGCTCTCACAGGGAGTGAGGCAGGGCTTTCAGAACGGAATTCACAATGCACCAAGGAGGGCTCAAGATGCTCTGTGATAAGGAAGTGGTACTAGCCATGATTAGACCCAGGGCTATGTGAAAAGTCACCCACTGGCAGTTCACTGATGGCAAAGAAATAGAAGGTTAAGTGACCCATGTTATAACCAGAAGTTAAAATTATTGGTATAGTTACTTCTGGAATCACCACTCAAGATCAGCTTTACAAACAAGTTACGAAGTAGAAACTTCATTAAAAAACCACACCACTTTAGGGGAAAAAAAAAAAAAAAGAGGAGGGATTTTTGTCTATTATTTACATGAGGAAATCTTCTGAATTTTTCCTGGAAGACTATGGATAGTCAGAGAGCAGGTGGGATTATCACCCCAGTAATGTGTAAGTAAAACATAAGTAATAGAGAGGGGAAGTGGTTTATTATTTGGACTGTTTAATGTTTTGAGTTATTTTTATTAACAGCTCAAACACTGAGAGACACCTGGAAGAAATATCTGATCCGTTTGCATTTCAGTGAAGGACTGAGAAAGCTCATAAAACACCTACAAGGCTTCCAAAGAGCCTTTTATGGAAAGCAGGAGAGATTTGATTTAATATAGCTAGCTGCTACTTTTAAAAGGAAAAGAATCCATGGCTACAACACCCTAAAGGCATATAAAAGACATCACAGCTTCTCTTCCCTTATTTTTCAGTATTTTGGCTGAGGATCTCATAATGCAGGAGGAACCAATGTCCTCTAACGTTACCTCACGGGGTTAGGACAGAGCAGTCTGCTACACCACACCTACACACCAACAACTTCAGTACTTCATTTTGCCACACCAAGACTTTTGTTTTATTTCATAGAAGGGGAAAGCAAACATAATTACAGTAACTGGAGATTGTCAACTGGTTAGATTTCCCTTAATTGTTTCTAAACTGGCATTTTGCTTGTACTTCGGAAGTGTTTTCTGGAAGGCCAGGGTCAGGAGGTGGCTGACAGCAAAGACAAGAGAGGGGAGAAAAGGGTACTAAGAAGATACTTTAACACACAGTTAAAAAAGTTAAAAATAAACTACTAAACTATTTTTAGTTGTAAATAATTATAATTAAAGGAGTTTAACTCACAGTTAGCATTAAAGGAGAAATCCATTAATAGGAACAAAGTAATTTGGCAAAAATAGATAGAAAAAAGACAGTTTAAATAATGCTATGGAAATACCTAATGCTACTGAAAACATACTGGGAACTAGGGATTAAATGCATCAGAAAAAAAGGGAAATAAAATTGCATTTAACACTTAGACTAACAAATACCACATGACACACACATTCCCACTTCAAGGCACCTTCAGATATGAGATTAAACAAAGTCAAGTATCCATTTTAATATTTAGTCTCAATTAAAAAAATATGCACAGGTTAGAAGCTAAAATCTGAAGTTTGTCTATACCTGGGGTAGACAGACACTGAAAATTAAGTAGAAGGTAACGTGTTTCTAAAGACATTTTGGTTAATTGTATTCTTTCCCCTTGACTGGGAGTACCTGCTAGAAATAAGACAATAAATAAAATTATGTTCCAGGCTATCAAGACTGTTTCTCCAAATCACAGCTCAAGACAGCATGAGGTATAAAAGCCAAACAATAGCAGAAGAATAACCTGGCATTCCTGTCACCGGTGGTATTTTGAAGTTTAAACACTGCAACTTATGCATGAACTTGCTTAACAGTGAGCTTTATTTGCACTGCAAATGTCTCAGGACAAGAGTTCAGAGCATCTAATAAAAAACTTGGGCAATCAAAATGAAGTGTTCAAAACAGTCCTAACACCAAACCAAACACAGAGATTTATTTACTGGTTACCTCAAATGGACTGGCAAGCAAGTGCCTTTTTTTTCCCCTAAAGCATACAAAACTGGTTTGGTAACAGAAACCAGGTTCTCTAGTTATTCATATCCTATTTACAGGAAGTCGGGTGCCTACCAACAATCAGTTTTCTCAACCTTTGTTTTATACCAAATTCCTTGAATTAACCCCAGAAAGGTGAGTGGGTTTAGGCTAAAAACAGCCACAGAGCATTTCAGTTCTCTTTGTCAGGGTAACAGCATTTCCTAATTGATGCCCATCATTAAGGTAGATATAAGGGCTAGCATTTTTAGGTTTCATATTTTGCAATTTTTTTACTCTGGACTCAAAGTTTGAGAAGGCTTTGTGAAAGAAATTTAAGTCTATTCATGTCCTAAGAACTTTGCATTATTTACCTTTCATGAAGAAGCCATAGGGACAAATGTATTGACATAAAACCAAAACATACACACACACAGACTGCAAATACAAGAAAAATTTCCAACAGACTTTCAGTAGAGTTTTCATATGTTTTGTATGCTGGTGGAATTTTAATGTTTCTTACCTGAAATCTTAATCTGACTATGTTTTCATTCCACTACAATCTTACAATTGCATTACATGAATAATGTAAGAAGCTGCTAATACCAGAATTCCATTATGCTGTAAGACAAGAATGGTCCTGAACCTGACAGTCTCAGTACATTCGTTTAACATTAGCATCAATATCTCCAAAAGCATAATTAGACCTTGCCTTTCACCTTCCTGAAGTCCTACACCTTTATAAGGGCTTTGCCAGGGACATCACCCAGCTTGTGTGCACTGTAGGGAGCCTGGTGTTTTGTCAATACACATTACTTTGAGGTTTAAACCAGGTGGCATTTATAGAACAGTTACGGATGAACAGTGAATGGGGGGGATATGTTCTGAAAATGGTTGTGAATATATTTCTGTGCAGGATAGCTCTGGGATATCCCATCTGTAGAGTACAAGCACCATCCTATCCTACAGCAATCTGAAAATAAATATGCTAATAGTGCTAGCCCAAGAATAACAGAATCATTAGGGCTGGAAGGAATCTCTGGAGATCATCCAGTCCAATGCCCCTGGCCAAGGCAGAGTCACTTGGAGCAGGTGATACAGGAATGCATCCCAGTGGGGTTTGAATGTCTCCAGAGAGGGAGACCACCATCTCCTTGGGCAGCTGCCCAGTGCTCTGCCACTTTCAATGCAAAGTTCTTCCTCATGTTTAAATGCAACCTCCCTCGACCTTGCTGGCCAAACTCTTCCCCGTGCACCCCAGGAGCCCACTGGCACTCCTGGCTGCCAGGGAACACTGACATCTCATGGGCAACCTGTCACCCACCAAAACTCCCAGGTCCTTCTCAGCAGAGCTGCTCTCCATCAACTCAGACCCCAACCTGTGCCGGTGCTTGGGGTTATTCTTCCCCAGGTGCAGGACCCTACACTTGCCCTTTTTGAACCCCACTAAGTTTTTCCCTGCCCAACTCTCCCTGCTATTGTGAAAAATTATAATGGCAGGAGACAATGTTTCCTCCTTTATATGCCTTTATTAAAGAAACAGCTCTTTTATATAAATAGGTGCTTGGGAGAGCAATATGGTCTTCATTGAAATGCTGAGAAGGAGGGGGGCTGGGCACCCTGCCGCTTGCACGGCCGGGTGGGGAATTAGCCACTCCCCCCTTCACAGGAGACAAGGCTCCCAAATTCCCAATTTCAGTCAACTGCTGCTGAGGAGTCAGTCCTTTTGAATGTCTTTCTTGTCGTGGCTAGATGTGAAGATGGCCGGTTTTAAGATAAAGATCTGTTGGCTTTCACACTCCTGTCTTTATTGTTGCCATTATTTTGCTTGCGGCTGTTGTTGGGGAGAATTATTGCTTGATTTCTGGAAGTTGTGTCGATTTTCGTGAGGCTTTGCATCTAATTACCATATGGGCGTGTTGTAACTTGCTTGCAGGAGAGGCTACAGAGCCGGGGGATTGCAGAGGCAGAGGGGCTACAGAGGCCAGGGGGGATGGGATAGTGTTAATACCTGATAAGGATGGCCAGAAGTCCTGAATTACCATGGAAACCGCATTCCAGTCTGACAGAGGGCTCTGATAAGGCCCATTCCCAAAATAAAAAGTTTCAGAATGAATACACAGTTTCTAGTAACTAACATTATTACTAATTCTTACCTTAACTTTACAATTCTATAACTAACAACCTCTTACCTTATACCTTAACCTCTAAAAGTTGTTTTAAACCTCATTTTCTACACTATCAAGGTCCCACTGAATGGCAGCACAACCTTCAGGTGGATCAGCCACTCCCCACAGTTCCATAGCAGCAACAAACTTTCTGAGGGTACATTCTATCTCTTCATCCAGGTTATTGATAAACAGGTCGGATGAGGCTGGACTCAGTATTAATCTCTGGAGAACACCATAGACTGACTATAGGCTTCTAACTGGATTCTCCTTCACTGATTACAGGCATCTGAGCTCTGCCATTCAGCCAGCTCTTGATACACCTCAGGGTCCATTCACCCAACACACATTTCCCAAGCTTACCTATGAAGATGTTATGAGAGACAGGGTCAAGTCGAGATAGACAACATCCACTGCTCCTGCTCATCAACCCATTCTGCCATCACATTATTGAAGGCTCTCACACTGGTCAAGCATGATTTCCCTGTGGTGAATCCATGCTGATGGTCATGGTGATTCTTCTTACATCCCTCTAGGGAACCAGGACGCTTTATGGCCTCTCTGAGGTGCCTGTATACAAACACAGCACAGGGAATATAAAAAGAGAGCTAGCAATCTCTGTGTGGTCACAGAGCAATGATCTCATTGGAATTACTGAGACAGTGGGATCATTCACATGAATGGAATGCTGTCATGAATGGCTGTGTACTTTTTAGATAGAAGAGGTCAGAGAGCCAAGGGGGTGGAGTTGCTCTTTATGTGAGAGAGCAACTAGAATGTCTCAAGCTCTACCCAGGGACAGACAAACTATTTAAGGGCTAAGGGTGAGAATTAAGGGTAAGGCTTAAATTATTTGATGAAACCGTGTAATTGATTACACTGTTCTGGGTGTTTAGCGTCGGCCATCTGATCAGGAGAAGGAAGTCAACAAGATTTTCTTTTTTAAATCTCTTGCAGATGCTCCTGGTGATGCCCCATCTGTGCCTGATTGGAAGAAGAACATGTGAGGAGAATAGCAATTACACCTTCAGGAAATAGTGTTACAGAAGACACAAAAGGAGGATAAAGCAACGTAATTTATAAATTAGTTGGTGCTTAGATTGACCTCTACACACTAGAAGGGGTGGAGTCCAGAAGAGGTGGGGGGAAAACTCTAAATGAAAAATAATGGTACCTGATCACAGATGTAGAAAATGTCACACAAGTAGTTCTCTGAAGAGTACCAACCCCTGGTGTCATAGACTTTTCTAATCCCAGTGTCTGACTTCACAACTTTACTGATGTACTTTACTGGAAATACCTATGTGAACTAGTTATGTGAGTGGAAATGCACATGATGTCAAGACAATAAGAGAGAACTTCAATTTTCCTCTTATGCAGTTCAAGTTTTAAGACAGTCCAGTTAAATCAGCTTTCCAACTTGACTGCTTTCACATTCACAGATATTTTTACTAATGAGCAGAACAATATTGTCCAATACGGTAATACCTCCATTTAGAATCTACTGTGACACAATGAAAGAATTACTAATTCAATTGTATCTATTTCCTCCTTTTTCCCCCATTCAACTTTTTTGTTTTACAATCAGACAACAGCCATTTATCAAATGCCAAGAAAGTATCTTTGTGAATCCAGGGAGAAAGTAATAACTAAGACTTCAGATTTAAATTTAGTAAGCCACAGTCTTGGGAGAAGGGGTTATGAAGCTGAAACACATCAAGAAAAAGATTAATTAAACCTAGTCCTCCGAATTACTGCATAAAGAGCACTTTACCACTTTGGCAGAAAAAAAGCTATTGCATTTTGTGGAGTTGAAATGTTCTGAGAACAGTTACATGACCAGGAAAGAGATAGACACCTTTTGGTGCAATTCCAAGTACACTGAGATGTGGTTATTTGTACTTCTGGCATTAATATCTTTGGCTCCTACAGATTTAAGCACCTTCAGAATCAGGCAGCAAGTCAATAAGGATTTTGCAAATCTAACTGTTAGGTTTGGTCACTCAAATCCCCCACCAGCATCTAAGGCCTTTCGTAGATCTAGGCCTTGATCCAATAGCATCTATTGCTGGGAAACAGGGCAATGTCCTTTGTTATAACAGTGAGGGGAGTTATTGCAAAGGAAAAATGCTTTTTTTTTTGACAATACACAAGATGTAAAGAAAAACAAATGTATTTTCCAATCAGGTAAATAGAGATTAATCACAGTCTTTAGACAATCGGTTGTGCATAACTTGCTATTTTCTCAGGCCAACTAAAACAGTACAGAGAACTCCTCGAATGAGTTTCACAATCAACAGATTAGTCCTTCTTCTTCCATTACCAAAATTCTTACAGCCTCTGTTAAAACTAGTTTGTTGTTTCTTCAATTTTATGTGAGTCAGGAGCACAAAAAATCAGTCTCTAAATACCTCTCAGAAACTATTAAAAACAAAGACAGTTCAGAGAGCAGAGCACTCATAAAACTCCAACAGAACAAAGAGGTAGAATTATTTTTTGCATGAGGTAAGCCAGATGGAAAGTTCTTAAAACTCAACCATATAGTATGGAGACATTCCCTTTAAATTAATTTTTAGTGAAATGAAGTGGAGAAGAAACAGAGAAGAACTTTATTATGACAACAAATTGCTACCATCGTATTTATCCTATGTTTCTTTTGTTCTTTTTCAGAAGAGTCCTCCACCCTTCTCCTTTTCTTTTAATTGCTCAAATTGCTCAGTATTTGAGCAATTAAAAAAGTAGTGCAATTTAATACAGGTAGAGGTCCAAAGAGATGATGAATGTTATGGCCAACCCTCTTTCTAGCTTTTATCTGAGTTCCCCAGTCCCCAAGACCCAAATGACTAAATAACCATTTCCAGTGCATTTGAAAAAGTGTTCATTAGAGCTCACACAAAAAGTTTCTTTGCAGGGATTAATAACTTGGAATCTAAAAAAACCTTAGCATTCAGCTGCATTTTGAAAATAAGGCTTGAAAACACGTTGTGTTCATGTGCTAAAGATACCCCTGCGTACTTTCAAATAAGCAGGAACCCTTCAAAAAGTCTGAGATGCGACATCATAAAGAGATCCTAGAGGGATGCCCCCTAAAACTAAATAAGCTTGTCACAACATGGGACGCCAACCCAGAAAGCTGAAGTTCAGTGGGATGTATCCTTTTCACTTCCTTCTGGTCTCACTGAGCCGAGGATACAAAAATTGTGGAGTTTTTCCTATCCTCTGAATGACAGAAATATTCTTCTACCAAATCTACTAAAATACTTCTTAGAGATATTTATTTAGATTCCTATTATTCCTGAGAAAATTATCTTTTTCACTGCTTCAAAGTCATAAATTTTCCCAAAAAGATTTCCAATTTCCAGATAGAACAGTTCCTTAGCAAATAAATAGCTACTGTATATGCTTCTAATTTTTTTCTCTTGAGAAAAAAAAATTATTGCCTGAATAGAGATAGAGAAGGACAGATTCTTTCAATGAACACCACACCAGAGCTAAAAAATCTCCGCTATATTTAAACATTTCGGAAAATTACTTCTTTATGATGCTCTTTTTCAAAAACTTGTGCAGTAATTCTGTCCTGAAGATTTTTCTTTCTTCAGTTTTAACAGACTTTAGATAAAACAGAAAAAAATATTGTGCTGGGTTAGTCAAATGGCATAGTTTAAATAAAATCTTTCAGGAAATTGTTTTTAAACAGTTGTGTTAGCTGATAAACTTCATGGACTTTGTTCTGTTTCACTTGCCCTATCCAGAACTCCCCTTCTGCAAACTATACTGTGATCTTTCTTTCCCTGATGTTAAAATGCACCTTTCATTTGGAAAAAAATTTAAATCAGTATTTTAATTGTAAAAAATTATTACATTTTTTATTAAATTATACTTTATATATTTAAATCTGGAAATGTTGGACATGTATATTTGTGAGCACATTCCTGATATTTGTCCCCAGGTACTTGCCAAGCCTCTTAGTCAAAAAGTGCCTTTTGCTCTTTCTGGAATTTGCAAATAGTAGGCGTTTGTCATGTCTTGTAACTCTCCACCTCCACTGAACTGTCATGCTGGAAAAGAAAACATATTAAAAGATGCATCTGTGCAAGTTAACTTTAAAACAACTTCTAAGCCCACAGTTATGAAAATGGAAAATACATTACTCTGTAAAGAAAACCTGCAAGTTAGCTAATCAAGCTTTAGCCTCAGGGGGTTCGGGCTGGTGTCACTTTTAACATCACATTAGGGCTTTTAACATAACATTAGGGCTTTTAACATTGCACACATAAAATCAGTCTGCAAAAATAACAGAGACTTAAGCCATACATCATAGTGTGACTCCTTTTCACTTTGCCCAGCTGCATGTTCAGGGTGGTACTCCAGATTCCAGCACAATCTAGAAATACTCAAGCAAGCTTTAAATACACTGATTCAAGCATCCAAATCATTCCAGACTCAGCAGCACTGTGCTTGGGAAAATCTAATTTACATGGGTAGAAAGAAGGCAGCCAAGGCCATTTTAATACTTCTAGACTCTTCTGCTTCTATCCCTGTCATCATTTATTGCCTTTTTTAAAGAGACATCAATACAATTAGGAAATGCTTTCTTCTCCATCCATTGGACAGCTGGAAGAAAACAATGCTGAAGTTTGGGACAACTGCTTTTAAGCATGTTTTCCCATACCTTAAACTTGAAGCTGACTTTTCATTTTTGGGTCAAATTGCTGAAGCAGATCCAAACAAGGACAGAGGCCCTGGTTTCATGGGTCACGCAGGGACTCCTCTCACATTAATTTAGAGCTCAGGGTTAAGCCACCAGCTCTGGGCTTGCTGCTGGAAGTGCCTTTTACAAGCCATCATAGAAGTGCTGGCACTTCTGGGCACTTCATCCCTGACATCTGACTTGGGGAGGTAAATGAGCATCTGCAGCTGGTGAGAAATTGAGCCTGGTGTGATTCTTTCAGAAGAAGATCCTGTGCTGAACTCTGCAGAGGATGCAGTTTTCCCCTGAATGCAGGCAGCATGGCAGCAGGCTGTTTCACCACAGGGAAAGCAGGGACTGGCCCACCATAACAGAAATGAGCAGCTTTTGAGAAGGAATGAAAACCAAAGATTATTGGAAGCTGCAAGATGGGTTGAGATGGTAAAATTCAAGCACTGCTGCTGTCTGCAAATTCACCCAGCAAATGCGACCTTGGCACATTTAGGTTGTGACTTATCTTTCCTTTGCAATGAAACCAGATGCTATTACCCCCCTGAACAAAGTAATTTTAACAAAAAATAAAAGAAAAAAATAGCAAAAAGTTCTTTGTTTCCCACCCACGCCCCTCAATTTGCCATCTGACCATGTGTTTTAAATGTTTAGAAGCATGAAATAGTAAATGTCAGGAATCAGGCTTTTCATATGTTTATACTGGAGGCAAATACCAGTGCTTCCAAATACCATGTCCAAATTCAGGTTGCAAGCATAAAGAACCTGACTGTTAATTGAGGTTTTCACTATTTAAGGGTTGTGTGACTACAAATACACCATTTCAGCTTAGATTATTTTTTCAAACTGAATTAGAAAATTGTTGTCCTCTTAAAAGAAAAGGCACTCAGAGAGAACACTGATATCACACTGATGTGGTTTAAATTTTTTATTTAATTCTTCTTTTTTTTTTTTTACTGTTTAATACAGTACATGGAATTGCTCTATGTCGGGTTTTTATGCTTAGGGGCTTTTTGCCAGACACCTACTTCCAAGCACATGGACAAATATATTCAAGATGTGCCTTTATATGTACTTGAGGACATTGAAAAGATGACACTGGTAATTGAATGGATGGCTGAGATTTGTCATGATGAAATTGGTTTTCTTACTGAACAGGTAACATTCAGAGGCTGATTCGCCTTACCAGTTGTCATCTGAAGTCATTAGGCTGAAGACAGGTTACACCAGGGTCTGTAATCTTGTTCTGAGTACAAAAACCAAAATGGTGACACCTATTTAATGTCTAGCTTTCTTATTTCTTATTTATTCCCAGCAATGAAAGAGATTCATGTATCAGATCTCGCTAAAAATCTGACCACAATTTGCATAAGCATATATTTTAATGTGCAGTGCATTTCATGTCAATACTACCTATTCTCAGGCTAATTGCCCAAAATCTTTAGGTTAAGTTGTCTTTTGGCATCCGATATAACAATAGGCATTTTTATTTACTGTCTTCTTTCAGATTAAACCATTCAGATTGGTATATTATTTAAAACCAATTAAGCATGCTTTCAGAAAGATCATTATGAACTATAAAGATATGCATATATTAGCTTTCCATAAAGAACTGGAAGATTACTTTCAGTTTCAGGGTAAAATCACAAGAAATAGATGACTCATAATAAACTGAGAATTAATAATACTGATTCCTAATACATCTGAATAGCATGAATGTGATAACTGTGTGTTAGTTGAATTGTATTCATCATGGTTTTTCAGCAAGTCACCACCATTTAACATGCAGGTACAGGCAGAACAAGCATACAAATCTGTTTGACTTCTGATGGAATGCTGTTGCTATAAAGTTGGTGAGGAGTAATTATTTAAAGACAGAAACCATCTTTCTATTGTGCACATTTATTGTGTCCAGACTAAAAAGCCTTAGATTATGTCTGGAGATTCCAGGCATCACCATAGAAATGGTGATATACAAATATCACCATTATTATTCATACATATTTAATATCACCAATATTATTCATACAAATAATATCACGGCCTTTGGTTCTATGTCTGCTAAACACAATACTTATGGCCTGATAAAAGTTATAGCTTATAACATGGGTGAAAGTTTACTTGCAAAATACTTGTAATACATTTTTTCTTTATCTTATCTGGGAGGAAGGTTCCTCCTACCTTTCTGTGGGAAAAAAAATTTCCCCTCACTTCAAGAACCCAAACTGCAGTACCTGTCATCCATTCCCTCTTGTGCTTCTGACAGAAGACAAAAAATTTCCTGTAGATTGTTTCAACCGAATCCCTTGTTTTCTAATTTTTCACTGAACTACCAGATAGAGTTTGCCCATGGCTGCCCATGAGTAAGGACTATGCTAACAGTTTTAACCCCCAGACCTGTCAAACAGAGAGGTGAGCAGCAACCTACAGAGATGAAATGAAGAGTCACACACACTTTCTGCCATCCCACGGGCCAACATGTAAGAAACACATTGCAAACAGGTCAGTGGTACCTCTGCTGACATTATGTAAGACATGGTGTTGCAGAACAGGAGAGAAGACCCGGTTCTACACACCCCAAGGACCCACTGATCACTGGCACATCTACTCCTGCTTGTGGAACCCCAGAAAGGACTAAACAGGAGACAAGTTGTGTGCGCACCCTCCAAACAGAAACAATGCTATGCACTATGGCAGGCACTGCTTCCAAATCAAAGAACATTTGTTCTGTCCTCCACTGGATGGCAAAACATACAGTGTTCCTTCAGTCCAGCTCACTCAGCCTTAAGCAGAGGGTTTAGGGCTTAGGTCTAAGTGAGTTATTTACACGAAGGGGTAGGGTGTGGGTCAGGTTCAACAAGAGGCATTAGAATACACAGTACAAGACTACCACAAGATTGAATAAATCCAAACATTACCATATTTTCTGGGAAGAAAATAAACACCACCCAAGAGAAAAAGTGGTCAGAAATCAGATACGTGTCTGACCTGAGCTGTACATACCACAGTGTTGTTGCTCAGGTTGACATTCCCACTGAATCACTGGCCAGACCAACACTGCTGCTGGGCTCAGTCGCCGCACTGCGAACCCAACTGGTAAACACCGGGAACTCAAACAATAACCTTTCTAACACACTGAGATAGTTTTATTACCACCCAACTTTCCTATCTGCCCTTTCACTTTATTATTTAAGGATCTGTTACCATGGGTTTGTACAGCAATTTAATCATACAAGGCTTGATCTTGTGAGGTGCTGAATACCTTCAGCTAGCACAACACATCACCAGAGGAATGTTTTGTCTTTGGCTACATTTTCAGACTGGCTGTTTCCCCTGTCTTTTCCACACAGTGGTGCTACATGATCCATGTAAAGGGTACTGTCAGTGTTCTTTGTAAGCCTGATACACAGAATTTTTAAGTAATTAATTTAGAAAAATGATCATTCTAAGAAGTAATGAAGCATGCCTCCAAGTTTACAAGCACAGAGTATTTCCACTGACTTCAGTAGAACTACTCATGTGTTTGATTTTGTTAGTTAAGGCAGATCTATTAAACTATGGCACATTGTTTGCACAGTGGCAAATAGATGTAATGCAGAACAAGATTTGCTAGGGGATGGCACCTACCCATCCCAATCCTTCCATTCAGATGCCAACACCTGTAATGTATGCCCAGAACAGTGTAAAGGCATTCCAGATACTCCAGCCAGCGAGTCAGCTTTATCCACGACCTAGCTCAGATGCCTATCCACAAACACACATAGTATGGAGAACAAACAGGAGGAACCAGAGATGTGTGTGGATGATACCATTGGCATCATGGAGGCATGGTGGCATTGCTCCTAACATTGAAGCATTGGAATGGGAGGTTTCAGGCTTTTTAGGAAAGACAGGCTGGAGAGATGAGGATGGCATGTAGCCCTCTATGTCAATGATCAGCTGGAGTGTATGGATCTCTGCCTGGGGAGTAATGAGGGGCCAGCCCAGAGCTTGTGAGTGATGTCTGAGGGAAGGGGAGGGAGGAGACAGGAGTTGTTAGAGTGGGGATCTGCTACAGGCCATCCAGTTGGGGGAATGGTGTAGGTGAAGTCCTCTGCAGACTGTAAGAGTGTCTTCACACTCACAAGCCCTGATCCTCCTGGTACCTGTTGGAGGGACAGCATGGCAATGCACAGGAGGTTCCTTGAATGTGTCAATCACAACTTTCTTACACAAGTCATTGAGAAGCCAGCAAGGAGGGGTGCCGTGCTGGACCCTGTGCTCACCAGCAGGGAGGAGCCAATGGGGGATGCAGCGCTCCAAGGCAGCCTTGGCTGCAGTGACCATGAGATGGTGGAGGTGAAGATCCTCAGGGCAGTAAGGAGAGTACACTGACGACTCACCACCTGCACACGAGGAGTGCAGACTTTGGCCTCCTCAATGACCTTCGCAGCAGAGTCCCATGGCATAGAGCCCTAGAGGGCAGAGGGGTCTAAGGATGCTGGCTGAATTTCAAGGATCACCTCCTCCAAGCTTGGGAGCAATGCTTCCTGACAAGGATGAAGTTGGGCAAGAATGCCAGGAGGCCTCCGTGGATTCACAACTGTTGCTCAGGCTGCAGCCCGCACACGTTCGGGGTCACCAAGTGTTGCTTGCCGAGGCTGAATGTGTCCCACTTTAGGGACAGAAAGAGAGCAGGCACAGAAGCATCTTGAGGGGGAACAAAAACTCTACTTTATTTACAATCTAACTCCTTTATACATTTGTACAGAGGTCCAGAGATTGGCTACAAAGGTCGCCACCTCTCAACCTGGATGGTGGACATCACCATCAACCATTTCTTCTCTCAGAGGAGAAGAATGCAAACATTCTAAAAATAAACATTGTTTACATGAAGCTGTGTGAGAAAACTTCTGCACAGAGACAGAAGGCAGAAAACTCAGGGCAACATCTCACCCTTTTTCCATTAATTAAAAGAAAAAACAAAAAAAGAAAATGAACATTGTTCAGTTTCTGTTCATGAAGGACCATTGGAGTGATCGCTCATGTCATTGACATCAGAGTCGTGACTCAGTGGTTCCTCCACAGGATGACCTTCATCTTGGTCACGGTCTCCTGATTTTCAACATGACAGGATTATTAGAATTCTGCAGCAACAGTAAGGTGCCTGATGGCATGCAAAGCTTTTGCCAATTGACTCTGCGGGGTTCACCCTGCATTCCCCGTTTTTGTTTTTGAAGAACCGGGCCTCAGTGGCACAACACAGGTTCTTCAGCAAATGAAACAAATCAAGATTGCTGATGCCCTTCAAATTGAAATGACACAACCACTGTGCCATGTCAGCCACAGAAACGGAATCTGTGACCAAATCAAAAGGTTCCTGGGAAAACTTTGGAAATGCCATGACAGCAGCCCTCAATTCAACCAATTGGGCTGATTCATCCTCATGACCTTCCAAAACTTGCCCCTCAAAGCCATCCTTTCAAGCATCAATGGCTTGTCTCGTCCTTCCTGAACCATCTGTAAAGACAATGGGTCCTTGCACTGGCTTCTGGGTATTTTTAAAGAATTTTGCCACTAGCAAGAGCTCATGGTTGGGCAGATGACAAACAATCTGCCCTGAAAAATTTTCCAGAGCATTGGCAGAGAAACACTGCTTGCACAGCTCCGGTCAAATTTCTCCCGTAATACCGAGAGTATGAAATCTGCACCCATCAATTGCAAGCACTGTTGCCTGCATTTAATTATCAATCGAGCAATGAGCTCAAACAAAGTATCTCTTTTGCGGCTGAAATCAAGCAATTAGCTCAAGCAACGTATTTGCCGTCTTTTGTGGCTGATGGGGCAGGATGACCCAGTCCAAAATGTGCAAAGGATCGGACCATTCATCATTCCATCGGCCAGTGATACCTGTGGGATGCAAATGAATCACAAGAAAACAATATTTCAGATTCAAAATGAGGATACTTTTCAGAGGTCTTGTAAAAACCTCCATTCCCAGAGTCTTTTCGATGCAGAAAACAGGAGTGTTCCAGGGACTGGTCTCCAGATGATCCTGGTCCAACAGCTCCCGAATCAAGTCACGAAGGGTGACTAATTCATCTTGAAAGAAAGTCCATTCCAGATGCCAAACAGCAAGGGAGAGACTCACAATGTCCGCTCCAGGAACAAACAGGGTAAAATCATTTCAGGACAGTCTCTGACCAGGACAACAGTCCAGTTAACTTGAGGCAGCCCAGTAACTTCAGAACAGCCACCTTCTCACCACCAGGTCTTTGTCCTGTGAACAGAAGACTCAGAAACACAAATTAAACAAATCTGGTCCCGTCAGGGACAGTGACAGGGGCAGGTAGGTGTGGGAACTGAGCTTGCCAAGCAGACCTCCATCGGCTCTGAGGACTGGGAAGACACTCGTGTCTGAGCATGCGTCCCTTTTGGGCTTCCCGATAGAGGCTGGCCATTCACATGAACCATTGCCTTACAAGCCTCAGCTGTGTGATTTGGCCTTCCACACCATCCACATAAAAATGAAGGAAAAGTCCCCTTTTTCACTTTCTTCCCTTTTTTCTTGCTGGCCTGAGCATTTGCCCGTGTCTGCTTCCCACCCTGCTGCCCCTTCCAGGTTGGCCGCGGGGTGGTAGCCACATGTTTTTTGCGGCCAGCTTCCTGAATGACAGGGAAAGCTTTCAAACTGCTCAGTGAGACATCTTCATCAACTGAATCCTGTCCCTTAGAATACAGTGGGACAGGAGCGAGAGCCTGTCTCACAGAACTGCAGAGCTAGAGAATCCATTCCTGCCCTGCAGGAAGCACCGTGCCGAGCCACGGCCATGCACTGCATCAGCCTTGGGTCAGACATCATCCGTGCCGTCTTTCCCCTTAAACACAGCACCAAAGCCAGAGCCTGCCTCTACCTTAGAGGCGGCTGTGCGTGCAGCGCTGCCCCGGCTCTGCACGGAGGGAGAGAGCAGCACTGGGGGGGTGGGGCGTGTCCACCTTTGAGGCGGCTGCGTGGGCAGCTCTGCTCCGCCTCACCGCAGGGGGAGAATGGAGCAGGGAGGGGGACGTGCCTCACAGTGCTGCAGCACTGCCAAGCGTCCCATTCAAGGACGCAGGAGAATGGGGGGTGCGATGTGCCATGGGGGGGTGCCGTGCGTGATTCGTGAATGAGAGAGGGTTGCAGAGGGTGACGGGATCCCAGAGGAGTCTGTTTGGACAGCTCGAAGGCCCAACAAGCGCCACCCCAGTGCTGCAAGTCTCGATGGAGTCATGGCAGCGGGGGATTCTGGCAACGCCCCCAAGAAAACTCCGCCGGCACCTCTGCTGGACGGGGCTCCGTCCCATTGTGTGGTGGGCTTCTCAGCCTTGGCTGAGCGCCCACCGCCCCGCAGAGACTGCAGCTGCGCAGGGCGGAGGTTTGGGGGTTCCTCTCTTGGACCCCCGGGACGGCGCAAACCAGCACCTCCCGTTTCTACCGAGTATCCCGTGGAAACACCACAACATGGACAGTCCGCGGTGACTGTCTGCCCTTCCCGGTCCCAGCGCGCTCTTGGCACCTCCAGTGCCAGGAAGGTGCGGGGGGAGGAACCGTCCTTCCCCTTTTGCTGCTGCCACGGTGGCAACAGGGCAGCGGAGTGCGCTGGCCGCGCTGGTCCCACGGGGCTTCCCAAAGCCCCGTGCGCCTCTGCCCCCTGTCCGCAGCGGGCTGAGGCCAGCGGGGTCCTTCGTGGGGACCCCAAACCCACTGAATTGGCTCGCGCTGCTGCGGGGAGAGCTCCGTCACTGGTGCTTCTTTGTGGGGGGGGGGGNGGGGGGGATCGGTGGTCCCGCCGACAGGGCATCTGCACGGGAGGGGGCTAAAGCCTCCCAACTCCAGTGCCGGAACCGCAGTGTGGGAACAGGAGAAGAATAAACTCCACCACCTCCCCTGGCACCCAGCTCAGGATACAAAATCAGGCTGGAGCCATCCTGCTCCGAAACCTCAGAACTGGGAGGGGGCAAGTTATGCAGCACCCCTTCCAGCCTTTTCCATGTTGTTAGCAACCTCAAAAAATCCACACTGAAATCCATAGTAAAAAATTGGAGCAGATGGTAGCCTAAGGCTCTCCATTCCACTGTGGAAAAAGCTGCCTGGACATTGCAGAAAAAAACATGGGTTTTAGCAAAATAAAACAACGCCCAGAAGTCCTCTGCAGAAACAGAGGCTTCTTTCCTCTCCAGGACCTTAAGCCAAAGGTCCGCCAGGAGAGAGCCATCTGAGGTAGGGGGAGAAGTCATCTCTCACCTTCACCTTCAGATTCACGGCAGTGTGAAGTCCACACACGCAGGCTGCAAGGTTCCACTCGTCAGGAGGTCACCAGATGTGACCCAGGCTGCCATCCACACAAGTTTGGGGTCACCACTTGTTGCTCAGGCTGCAGTCCGCACATGCTCGGGGTCACCAAGTGTTGCTTGCCGAGGCTGGGTGTGTCCCCCTTTAGGAACAGAAAGAGAGCAGGCACAGAAGCATCGTGAGGGGGAACAAAAACTCTACTTACAATCTACCTCCTTTATACATTTGTACAGAGGTCCAGAGATTGGCTACAGAGGTCACCACCTCTCAACCTGGATGGTGGACATCACCATCAATCATTTCTTCTCTCAGAGGAGAAGAATGCAAACATTCTAAGAATAAACATTGTTTACATGAAGCTGCATGAGAAAACTTCTGCACAGAGACAGAAGGCAGAAAACTCAGGGCAACACATAACGAACTGCTGAGCAAAGTCAGAATGAAAAGAAGCAGTTTTAAGGGGTTGGAAATGAAAACACATAGTCTGTGAGGAATACAGGGAAATTGTCTGGGAAGCTAGGGATAAGGTTATTCTAGTATCTTTGTCGGTGACATGGACAGTGCGATCAAGGGCACCCTTCACAAAGTCACTGATGTAACCAAGCTCTGTGGTATGGTCAATACAATGGAGGGAAGGGATGCCATCCCTTGGGACCTGGAGAGGCTTAAGAGGTGGGTCTGTGCAAACCTCATGAAGTCCAGCAAGACTAAGTGTAGGGTCCTGCACCTGGGTCATGACAGTCCCAGGCACAGATACAGGGTTGGAGGGGAAGTGATTGAAAGCAACCCTGGGGAGAAAACCTCGGTGGTGATGGCTGATGAAAACCTCACCATGAGCCAGCAGTGAGAGTACACAGTCCAGAAAGCCAAATGTGTCCTGAGCTGCATCCAAAGGAGTGTGGTCAGCAGGAAGAGGGAAGATATTCTCCCCCTCTACTCTGCTCTAGTGAGAACCCACCTGGAGTCCAGTTCTGGTGTCTCCAACATAAGGACATGGAGATGTTGGAGCAAGTCCAGAGAAGGCCACAAGGTTGGTAAGAGGATTGGAACAGCTCATTAACAAAGGTGGGCTGAGAAGGTTGGAGCTGTTCAGCCTGGAGAAGAGAAGGTTGTGTGGAGGCCTCATAGGAACCTTCCAACATCTGAAGCTGGAGAGGGATATTTTTTCAGGAACTATAGTGATGGGACAGAGAGTAATGGGTGCAAATTTAAAGAGGGGAAATTTAAGCTGGATGTTAGCAAGAAATTCTTCCCTGTGAGGGGGGTTTAAGACACTGCAATAGATGGTACAGGGAGGCTATGGATGACCAACCCTGTGGGTAAGGCCTTAAACAACCCAGTCTAGTGGGAGGTGTCTCTGCCCAAGGCAGGAGAGGTTTGGACTGCATCATCTCTAAGGTGCATTCCAACCCCTGACCATTCTATGAGTCTAAGATTCTGTAAGTCCCGGTTCATAAGAATTAATCACCTGAAACATGACTACCTGTATGGAGAACCATAGCAGATCTTTAAGAGTTTTGTGCATTTTGGTTTTTTTGAGGACAGAGGTCACTCCATTAGATTTATCAATAACAGAAAATGATACATGTAAGATTCTGAATCTATTTTTAAAAAAGAAATGCCACGTTTCCCAAATTTTAACACTTCCATTTACAGCTGCCAAATTTCATTAGCTTTCTGTTTCTAGTAAAGCACATAAAGGAGGTACCAGTCTCCAAGAAAATTTTCACTGACTTTGAGCGCTTGATTTTGTACATTAGAATTTCATACAAGAGGGTGACTTCCTAAGGTCTTACAAAAGCTGTAAAATTATTAGCTGGACATAAATGCTAAAAACTATGAATGTGAACAGTGTTTGCACCTAGTTCACACCTCCACTTCACAACATGAAGAAACGAAACCAATCATTATTAAAATCACTACTGGGAGATTGCCTGTACATTGGAGTGTTCTGGTTCAGGGAAATGTCAAGCTACTCTTTAATTAAAATAAATGAATTGTGTTTTTTTAGCCTGTATGATATATCAAATGCCCATATGGATATCATAGCAGTTTTTCATCACTAACTAATTGCAGTGTCTGAAATCTGAAAAAAAAAAAAAAGAAAAAGGTAAAAATCTTCCAGATTCATTTTTGAAATGGACATTAATCTTCCTGGCTACAGTTAAGAAAACATGATTTAACATTTACCAAGTCACTGACAAAATACAGCTTAGCATAGAATCAGATTTTCCATGCATATTTGTGATAAATGATTGATGGTTTATGTTATTACTATAGGCAGTAGCTAAATATTTGAAAAAATAAACCTTAAAAAGAAACAACATAGAGTATTTATCTCTAATGCAAAGAGGTTATGAATTTTCAGATGAAAATAGTCTGTATGTGGAATGACTAGACCGTGTCAATGGGATTTGAATGTTCTAACTGAGTGGTTGTGTACAACATCTAAAAATGATCTAAAACTGTTGCAGGGTAGAATGAGTTAAACGACATGCTTGAATTGCTAAAGATAAAGATTGTACAGCAAAAGAGCTGTGAGAAACAGTGAAAAAAAAATGCAGAAAGGGAAAAAGATACATAAAGGAAGAACTGCAAAAATTGTGTCTCCCTCCCAAAGAACGAAACAGCATGCTGTGATAAGTAATTGTGCCAAAAAGAAAAAAAAAAAAAAGAGCATTGTGGCCTGTTATATACTAAATTGCACATAGAACAATTGAAAGTGTTATGCAGAAGCTAAAATAATACAATTATCTGTGTCTTTTTTGTACAAATATTTATTGTCTTTTGTCAATAAACATTCTGGCAGCATCACACTGCTTAGTGCATCTTTCAATCACCATTATAAAGCAATTAACAATCTTTTAAATTAAACTGCTCCTCAAGATTTACAAGCTGTACAAAGGCTGGAAATAATGAAATAGCACTGCAAGTACAGGCAGGAAATACTTAAATGCACTTTCAAAATGCAGACAGAAAACAAAATGTTGTTACCTGCAGCGAGTTTTATGAAGAAAGAAGAGTACCAATAGTGTATATTTTCACTAAACTATATTCGTTCCAAAACTGGATTCTACACAAACTTATTTCATTTCAAAAACTAGGAAAAAATTTGTTAGATTGAACTTTAGCCTTCAACATACCAGGCTGAGAGATTTTAATAAAAATTAAACCTTCTCCAAGAGACATAAACTCATGAAAATTACTGTAATTTCTTTCTACAATTAAATGACTTCCACAATCAGAAAAGGCAGAAATTTGCATTTTATACTATGTAGACAAGGAATAAGATGCACTTTTCCCTGCTGAATGAAGTACACCAGAAACGTGCTCAACTACATGTTTAACAGTCTTGAGTAAGCTCATTGGTCTTGAATTAGACATATCTTTAGAAGTGTTGCAGGGTTGAAATGGAAGGTTAACAAGAATTTGAAAATTTTATTTCCTTTTCTATGTACTAACAAATAATAATTATGAAGTCATACTTTATTAACTTCAAAGTAAATTTCTTTCCACAAACATTCAGCATATAGCACTCCATGCCAGTACAGTTGCTGTCAGGTATCTCAAAAAATTACTCAGAAGAAACAGAATAATGTGCAGGAGAAAACTCCAAAAAAGACTGGTATTTGCAGGCCTTAAAAGAAAGCAAGGTAATAAACACAGAGCTCCTAAACAACTACTCAGAACTGAGACTACTCAGCAGCTTTTTTTCCTGGAGCAGAATCAAACACTGCTCAGCACTAAAAGCTAGTTTGAATCCAAATTACACCTTTCAAACCCCACCTTTTTCTCTGTAGGTGACTTCAAAAATAACTTCAACAGTGGGATAAGCCTGCTTTGCAGAACTACGGCCAGTCTCAGCATTTTCAGAAACTTTCAGTAGAATTATTTTGAGATTAACTATTTCATGCAGTAACTCAAAGATACCCTTGAGAACATCTCCATGGTATCCATGTGTATAAAGTGTATTTCTGCAATAAATTGCTGTTTCACTGCCAACCCCTCATCTTTCAGGACCCTTTACTTAAATTTCACTTCTGAGCTGAAAGTTCAGAGAAATCCATATTTGAATGCAAGTGATATTTTTTTCCAAACTGGTAACCTGATTCAATCTTTGTGAGTACGTTGCTTTGTGATCAGTGTTAAATTACTGCTGCTTTTGAAAGAAAATACTGTGCAGAACTGAAAAACCTACATCTACAAAACCATATGAAATAACACTGTCAGTCCAGCTGACATTACTATGTGTGATTTTTAATGTATATATTTCTGATTTTCTTTAAAAAACTAGGCTCCACTAAAATGGGCCATTTTTAAAGATACATTGAAAATTCCCCTGAAACAATAAATCGTCCTCTCCCAAAAGGTTTCAGCTATAATCAGCAGTGTGGAAGGAGGTAGTGTCTCAAGGCTGTTGAAAGGTGAGCTGATTATTAAAAAGCCCATCAAGTTTTAAATCATTGCCATAATGGATGAGTTTTAGAAGATGCTGTAAATTATTTTGGCTGCCCTCATCTCCCATTTCTAACCACTTGACTCTCACTTTCCTAGTAAACAGGGAAAGCAGGAAGCCTGCTCAATCTGATCTTTTCCTGTGCAAACTATTATGCTGTACTTCAAAACCCCAGGAAGGTGATTTCAAAACTTTTTAGCTGTTCAGGAACCCAGACTAACCCACTGAAATCTACTGACCTCATATGAAAATAACCAAGTAGGAACTAGTGTGTACATCCTCTTTGAACTTCCTCTTACACATTTCAGACTTAAGCAAAAGGCTGCAAAGGAAAAACATTCTTTCCTATAAACATTAGATTTACAATACCATTCCCTTTCCATTCTCAAATTAAACTGAAGCCCATATTTTGTTATGACTTTAAATTGTCTGAAGTAATAACACCTTCCCCCCTTCTAAAATGCAGAAGACAAGGCATATCCAGGATCATGATGTTTGGAGTTGTTTTAAACCACTTAGGAAGTCTGGAGAAGCTGGATTCCCACAACTACTTTTGATACCTTAGGATTTTAGCTTGTATGTTTTTCATACATTTGTAATCCTGTAATTCGTTAGTGTATAGCTCTAAACTCCATATATAGTGCTAGCTACTGTCTTCACACTTTGGTTGAACAAGACAATTCCTCTCTAGGCCTGGCAATCAAGGACACTTTATTGTCTCGAGCCCTGAGAAGTGTAAACAAAAGTGAGTTGAGGGGGGAGCAAACTTGGGGTAAAATGACTTCATTACCTGAAGCTATAATTGGAAAATTAACCTCCAGTATGCAAATGGACCAAATTTATAAAAGTGAAAACTCGTGACCTATTGTCCATTTTGGGTGTAGCCCCTTTGGGGAAGCTTTGTCTGCCCAAAATGTACCTGAAGGCCCTTCAATAAGTATACCTGCTTTTTACTCCCTTAACTCTGTCTGGCCTCTGTTTTAGGTAGCCCCAGAAAAGGCACCACTTTGCACTGGGAGGATAATATGTTTCCAAAAACAACAAGAAGTCTTTGTTTTAGATTGTTTAAGATGCAAAACAAAGGAAATTCTTTGGCAACAAACAAGCCTCGACAGACCTTCAAAACAGCCAGAGCAAAAAAAGCCAAACCTTTCTCTTACGGGGTGTGAAAGAAACATTTTCAGTGTATTCCTTAAGCTTCCTACCTATTTTTCTGAGGCACTACCTGAGATATTCCCAAAGCCACAGAGGACTCCATCCTAAAAGATGCATGCAATCAGACCCCTGAACACTGCGCTGTATCTCTTAGGAAGTGCTCAGAGAATTGCATACTCATTGCCAAAGTTCAGCTTCCTGGATATTGGCGCACTGCTAATTCTCAGCAGACAGTTTTTCTTCCCTAAGTGTGCATCTTTCTCCTGGTAAGTGTGATATTTTTGGCAGCCTTTTCCAAACAGGCTCTTTTCCCTGAAAGATCAAGCTTTCATTTGTTGTTTTTGTTCTATTCACTAAGAGACCAGCTGAGTATCCTGATACTTCTCTTCATCATACTTCCATTATTTTGCAGAAGACTTTTGCTGCTGTGTTGCCTCTACAGTTGGTCCTGCATTATTTAAATGTGTGGGAGTTTTTTCTACTGAAATGCATGGGAGCAAAAAGAGATCCTCAAATCAAGGTTAGCTTGTCAAAGCCCAGTTCAGTCTCCTTTCTAACCAAATAATGATTTACTCCTCATATTTACTGGCTTTGTTTACAGCATCCATTCTGGTCTCTAGTAAGGATATAGTAGTAAAATGTTCTGAATCAACAGAAGAAATAGAAACTATATAGATATTTCAAATCAGTATCTTTTTCTGGTGGTTAAACTCATAAACTACAACAGAGAATTTTATAAAGCTTTTCTTGACTTTCATCTCCAGACATTTCCATCAAGTATTTAAAATATTTCCAGTATTTCAAGCAAGTGAAGAAACCAAATATTCACATTTGAAGGCCGAACTAACAGAATGCTTTCATGCATGAATTCATCCCCAACATAATGCAAAATTCACCACTACATCACTTTTTCCTTCTCTCTCTTTTTATAGGAACCAAAGAATGTGTTATGAATAGATGAGACTCAGGTGATAAGTGTGTTGGAGCATTGAGGGAACCATTTCCCTTATGACACTCCTCACATGAACCAGTACAAATGCATGTGCACAATTTCTCCAGTGAGTAGAAGTGTTAGCAATGCTCTTCAAACCCCCCAAAGAGATTATATTCTTGACATCCTCACCTCCCCAACAAAAAAAATTCAGCATATGATCCAAAAGGAAAATGGATACTTTTTCTCCAAGATCTGGAGAGGCTCTCCCAAGACTCAAGGCTTTGTTTGCATCCAACCCTCACAGACAGTCCTTCTTCCATTCATAGTGATAAATCAGTAAATACCTATTCATGTGTTTCTTTTGAACAGTCTGTAGTAATGATGGCATAATGAGATAAGTCCATCAGGAAAAGACAAATCTTTTATACTCTCGTCATGAGAGCTGTTGCCATGGTTTAGGAATGGTACTCCTTAATTTAATGCTCCCACAGAAACCCACACTGCCCTTGTCTGCTCCCCCTGGTTCCCTTCTCCCTTCCACCACCCGTGGATAGGAAAATTGAGTCACAAAAAGTGAGGATCAAGGGGTGATATTAGAGCAATTTACTGGAAACAGCAGTGAAAGAAGAAAACTACCAGTAACAACAATACTAAAGACAGAGGGTACAAGGAAAGAAACATTACTGCTCACCTTGGAAACCACTGACAAGACACAATGCCCAACCACCCCCTCCAGCTCAGAACAGGCATTAACACAGCCAGTCCCTCCAGCTCATAACCAGGGACAGCCCACCAATCCCCTGACCATGCTTACAGGGTGGGAAGAAACCCCATACCCTTGGAAAAGACAACTTTCCCCTTCTCCCATGCCATGACTTGGGCGGTATAGACTAACCTCCAGGTCCAAGCCAAGTTCCTCCTAGCTATGGCAAAACTTAATGCTCCCCTGGCTGCAACCAGAACAGATGCTTGATACAAAGTAGAGGCCAGTGGCTTGAATTTACAAGACAATGACTGAAGAGAATGTAAGAGGAATGATGCCACAGCCACCACTTCTGTCTCGAGGACTATCCAAATGTCAGGAGCAGTCTCCATGAAAAACACAAGCAACCACAGAACTGGTAAGGATGGCCTGATGATACATTTTGGTTCTATGAACCAAATGAGATGAAATGAAGCCATCCAACGTTTTAGCACGCAAGGCATATTTTAAAATCTGCATCAGATGGTTGTAGTATGCAACCAGCTTCCACAGCATGAAAAGGCAGCAACAGCAGAGCAGCAGGGGCAGAGAGCCCAGGAATGCGCCCCACACCCCCCTCCCCAGCTCATCTGTGCTGGACACAGAAGAAACCATCAGGTGTGAGGTCATGGGCAAGGCTGTAATCGTGATCAGGGACACAATGAGCAGGCAGAACAGAGGGACCTGGAACAAGGCTCCAATTAAACGATGAGACCAACAGGCCTGTCCAGGATTTGATGGGTCAGAAACTTCTTGCAGACCCATTTTGAGGCTAATAGAAGTCAATAATTTTCCAACAGTTCCTCTCTGCTTTGTTTACCTTCTCTGCCCCTCGTTGTCTTCACAGGTCCCCAGGGTCCTGAAACAAGGTTCAACTTTGGTCTCAGGAAGTAGTTATAGTTCAGTAGTTCAATTCTATAGCTCAAAATGTCCTTCTTGCCTGGATTTAGGAGGAAGCAGAGGAAACACTCCCACTGCTAGCACTGAGACCCCACAGGACATGGGCTGTGGCCAGCCTCCAAACAGCCCTTCTGCCCTGCCCAGCCCATAAAGAGCCTCTCTGCATAGGAACTCTTTGAACATTTGTCTCTCCCTTCTTGGCAGTGAAAACCTAGAAACCTTTGAAGAAAGTCTCATCTCATCTTCACAGTTCCTTGTGAAGGTAGCAAGGCAGTGGGAGCGCATGACCTTTGCTACTCAGCCATAATGGCTAGACTTATTTCAGACAATTACAATACACATTTTGCCAACGTCTTCTTTTCATCTTATTATATAGAAAATTTTGCTCCATAATACTTTACGTATATCAAATTTTGCAAAACTTACCTTTACGTCTGAAGAGAGGAACTGTTTTCACAGACCAAACCTGACAGATTCTTTCTCAGAACTGGAATAATTAAATTCAATTTATAGAATCATAGAATATGCTGAGTTGGAAAGGACCCACAAGAACCATGAAGTGCAACTCCTGGCCCTGGACAGTGCACCCAAGAATCACACCATGTACCTGAGAGAATTGTTCAAATGTTTCTTGACCTCTGTCAGGCTGGTCCTGTGACCACATCCCTGGGGAGGCTGTTCCAGTGCCCCACCATCCTCTGGGGAAGAGCCTTTTCCTGATATCCAGCCCACATCTCCCCTGACACAACTTCAAGCCATTTCCTCTGGTCCTGTCACTGTCACCCCAGAGAAGAGATCAGTGTCTGCTCCTTTACTTCCCCTCATGAAGGATTTGTAATTGCAATAAGGTGTCCTGTCAGTCTCAGCCACTCCTCATGTTAGCGTAGAAACACATAATCACAGGATGATTATATGCAGGTGCTTTATTTAAGAGCTCTGGGAGCCGGGGTTACAAACCCAAATCTAACTCCGATATGGTCACAAAATAGACAAGGTTTTATACCCTCCCGTTACATAACTGCACATGTTAATCCTTAAATCCCGATTCTTCCATTGATTCTACCCAAGCATAAGCCTGTAACAATTGATTCTTATTGAAGATGATGATCATAACTGGTTACCAAATAAGCGTTACAATTAACAATAATGCAATTTATCATATGGATGATTATCCAGGTACAGGCCTACCTGACCTAATATCTAGCTTTATTTTTAGAGCCTACATCTTCAACTAAGAAACACATTCATCCCCCCCCTCCAGCCTCCCACTGCCTAGGCAAAGTTCTACTTGATTTATTTAAAACAATAGCATGAAACTAAACATCTTGGTTACAGTGAAGCTGACATCCTGTTCTTTAGGTCTTACTGCCTCAAAATCCTTTTAACCCTATACTATCACTCACACAGCTTTGGGCACTCTCTAATGGTTTAATGTCTTTTTTATACTGTGGCACCCTAAACTGCCCCCAGCACTCAAGGTGTGGCTGCCCCAGTGCAGAGCAGAGTGGGACAATCCCCTCCCTTGCCCGGCTGGCCATGCTGGGCCTGATGCCCCCAGGGCAGGGTTGGCCCTCCTGGCTGCCAGGGCACTGCTGGCCCATGTTCAACTTGCCATCAACCTTGAGCCCCAGGTCTTTTTCTGCAGTGCTGCTTTTCAGCATCTCCTTCCCTAGTCTATACATACAACCAGGGTTGCCCCATCCCAGGTTCAGAATCCTGTACTTCTTTTTAAACTTCATATGGTTGGTGATTGCCCATCCCTCTAATTTGTGATTGACTGTCTGCAGGTCCTTTCTGTCACTCACTTGCCAAATAAGAATCCCTTGTGAACTTGCTCAATCCATCAGAGACAAACTAGAAAGAGACTCTAAAGTACAATCAGGTCTGATTTTAAAGCCCAAGTTTATCATGATTACTCAAAAAATTTCCACAGAACATTTAGTGACCACAAAGTCATGCCATTACTCTGAAAGAAACAAGCTACATTTTGCCTCATTATCTTTGAGACTATAAAGTTAAAAAGATTCTTGTAAACACAGACAGATTTTTTTAGTGTTTCTTTAAATCTTAGTATGTAAATGACACTTGAAAATACTTTTTATGGCAGTTGCCATATTACCTAGGGCCATAACAAGTTGCTTCCCTGGTAAAACATCTTTTTTTCCTAACCTTGAGGATATAATTGAGATTCTCAGGTTTATTTTTTTAAAAAAAAGGTCAAGTGTTAAAGCAAATTGTCCATTGACGAGGAAGCAGTCACTTCAGTACAGTGATCTGGCAGGACACCAGGGCCTGTAGTACTTCCTAGAGACAAATTTTCAAAACAACCTTTGAAAGCAAGACCCATTTCTTAGCCCATTGAGGTAACCTACAACAACATCAAACTGTAAACAAAGGGAAAACAAACCAAAGGACGTCTCTCTACTGAGACATAGGGTGGCCCATTATGTACTGGCAATGAGCAAAACAAAGAAGACAGCACACACAGTGTTGTCCAAGCAGACAGAGGCTTTAGGTGCTGCAGAGCCCTGTGTCTGCATGTCCATTGCAAGACACAACTGATTCCAGAATTGATTCCCATTAAGATATCCATAAATGGTGTGAAGGAAGAAATGGAATTTGTTTTGAGCTGTTGGACCAGAATCCTTGTAAAAGCAAGTTGAGTTTTATCTGTAAATAGAAAATCACAGTAGAAATTAGCCAATTGCAACCTGGCTGCTTGTTTAGCATCGTTTTCTGCATGGGGCTGTCTCCCTGCCACCAAAATCAAATTATGAATCTCACCCTGTTTTTGCAGTTACTCTATATACCTTACAGATCTTCCTCTTTCCAGGTCTCACCTAGGCTTTTGCATTTCTAATATAAGTTTCTAGCAAAGCATAGTCACTAATTAGCAAGTCACATATATGTGAACTTTGCACTTTTCCTGCATATGTTTTACATCTTTTTCTCAACTGCACCTGTTTGATGCTGCAAATTCTACCCAAGTACTAATGTAGTTTGAACTGCAGTATGCACACTCAGGAAACTCTCTCCTACTATGTATGGATCTTTAAAATCTCTGTGGCCCATAAAGCAAAGGTAATTAAGTAAGGAAGCCAGCTGGGTTTTAGGCATCTGGCCAACATCATTACCCTTGAAATCCCAGTTGGTGTTTATCTGCAACCTGCAGCTTCTTTTGCAACCTGACAGTATTTGTGCCAAAGAGAATATTTTGTCAGAACACTGCAAATACCCTGTTTTTTCATTAAGGTAATGTACATATTGGGTTTTATACCTGTTGTGTAGCTATGTGAGTTTAAATGGTACAAAACTACTTCTGCTGAAGTGACAGGTTACAAAGATTTAACCTACAAATGTGTAGTGGTGGCTATACTGAATGCCCACGGCAGCACACATCCAGGCTCCACCACTGTCCTCACTGTCCCTTGCCAGGGAAAAGCTGAATTTCATGCAACCACATTTTATAAGAACAGGTATTCCTCAGGCACCCAGGCTCAGTGCCCTGTGTTATATTTAAAGGCAGTTCGGGCTTTCTGAATCCTCTGCAGGCAGTCACTGGGACATTGCACATGCTCTGTCCAGCTCCTGTTCAGAAAATCACGCCATAAATGAAAGCAGATGAACAGCATCCATCCTGTCCTTGAGACATACTTGAGGAAAGGAGGACTCCTATCATACTTGGTCTTACCCTCTTTGTAAAGGCCAAATACATGTTTCTTATGCCTTTATAAGAGATTATTTCTAACCCAACAATTACAGAATAAAATTACAAATTTCAGATTGGATCAAAACCAATCAGGCAACCTGTCCTTATTGTCCCAATACGAAAATAATTAGCTGCCTATACAGCACAAGCTGAAAACAGTCTCTCCTATTAACATTTTTGATGCAATGCCCACTTGGAGTCAGGATGATGTTGTATAATTCCCCAGATGGAGAAACCACAGTCATTTGGTTTGAATTCTTCTTCCTGATGTTCCTGTATACATTTTTTAGTTCATATCCCTGAAAGTTTTTGGTTTTATTTTCAATACCTACATTCTCCTTTACCTGCCTACCATCCTCATCATCTAATGTTTTTTCTTTTCCAAATTTCCTTCTAGAGGATGGTGCCAGGAATGTACTCCCTGCAAAATTTGTATTGGCTTTTATTTTCTTTCTAGTTGTTTGTTTGTTTTTTTTTAATTTTCTATGGTTATACATTCCAGTTATACACATTCTTTACACTCCCTCATTATTTATCCTGAGTCCAGTTATTACTTAGCTTTCCTTTAATTCCTTTCCATAGGCTCATATCTTTCTTCTCTACTGTAGAAAATGTGAGTGAGCTTTTCAGAGCAGTTCCTCTAGAAGGTTTGGATTGCTTCTGTTCTCTTCCACATTGAATCATATCTTCACATCGGAATCATATCTTTAAATCTTTTGCTGCTGAGGCTTCACTTTTCTTGGCATATCATGATGTGGGAGGATATCTGGTGTGGAAGTTCATCTTCTGAAGATCACCTCTGAAGGCTCAGAACGACTACTGTTTGCCCCAGGATGCTTCTATTCAACCTGCACTTCTGAAAGTCTTTTGTCCTACTGACTGAAATAATATCCATGTTTTGCCTTTAACTTACATGGATAAGTCTTGCATATATATGCATTGTCCTTTAGAGAGTTCAATACTGGTGATTTCTTTAAAATAGGGTGGTGAGGCACTGGCAAAGGTTGCCCAGAGAAGTTGTGGATGTCCCATCCCCGGGAGGTATTCAAGACCAGGTTGGTGGGGGCTTTGGACACCATGGTTAAGTGGAAGGTGTCCCTACCCATGGCAGGAGAGTGGAAATAGATGATCTTTAAGGACCCTTCCGACCCAAGCAATTCAGTAATTTATTTATATTTTGTATTTTATATTTTATACCTAAGCCATTCAGTGATATATGGTTTTTGTCTAACAGAAATACTTCACATATAAAACCTCTGTCGACAGGAGGAGAAGTGCCAGCAAACCTTCAGGATATGAGAACAAATAGTAAACAGAGCTCCCTGTGAAAATGCTGGTGCAGAGGCTGGAGTCCATCAGTGCTGGTCATTTTTTAAGCATCACCTCCTAAGGGCTCAAGAGCAAGCAATTCCTAAGTGTTGAAGTCAAGTAGATGTGGCAGAAGGCCAACTTGGCTAAACAGGGATCTTCTGTTAGAAATAAAACAAAAAAGGAAGGTGTATGCCCAGTGGAAGGAAGGTCAGGTAGCATGGGAAGAATACAGAGATGCTGCTTGCTACTGCAGGGAGAAAATGTTGTGCCAAGGTTCAATTGGAATTGAAGCATGACTTTGAACTGTGAGAGACAATAGGAGTTATTTTTAAATACACTCAAGAACTGAACATGGTAAATAAAGGGTACCACCTTACTTTTAAATATGGTAATTTCCCATATTTGCTAAAACACCACAGCAGGATTCTGTGAAGGATATGTGCTTTGTATTTCTGTACTTTGTATTCATCCCTGCCTTTTTTTTTACTTCTCAGTGTGGACTGCTTTTTTTATTAAGGGTCTTGTTGCAGAGTTAGTTGGATAGACAGCCCACTCAAAAGAACACAGTCATTTTTGCTTGCATGCACTGAAACTTTCCTTCATCATTTGGTTTCGCTGGGAAGGATTTTGTTACTTAGGAAGCCACTCATAAGGTCACATATAAAAGTCACTTGCACAGAGGGACAGAGTCACAAGAAGAAATTAAAGCACGTTTCCTACTGAAGAGATCAGGAGTCTTTAGGTCAGCTGGAACATCAGAAAGAGCTGGACCCCAGAAAAATGTGTATTTGAGTGCCAGCAGCCGTAAGCTAATGCTCTTAGCAGAAAATACAGAGACTGTCGGATAGAATAGAAACACAGACTCATAGAATCATTTAGATTAGAAAGGATCTGTACTGAAACTTCAGTGTTTAGCACACAAACAACACTTAAAAATGCTAAGGTGCCTCAAAAAAATTTTATAAGCCAGCAGAAAAATCAGCGTTGTGTGTTCCCAACATTATAGATGGAAAAACCTCCCAGAACAAAGCCCCAGACCTTATCACAATTGCTTCCTGAAAGGAAGTTGAGGCTAAACAGTGCCTAAGGCCAATTGAAGTCTGCTTGGAAACCTTGTCTCTTGTTGCTCTAGGTATCAAAATAGGAAGTAAACAGCTTAGAAACAGTGCTGAGAATGGTTTGGAGGAAGTACAGCTTCCTCTCCCTGCACTTGCTAAGTTTGCTTATCTTCCTTTCTCTCAGCATAGCCCCTTCACTCATTCCAGCCAAAGACCTTGCAGAAATGGCCTAGAAAAATAGTGCTTATGCAAAAAAATATATCACCACCTCACAGCTCTGAGAAGCCTTGCAGTGCTCTGCCTAAGAACAAGAGCTTGAGGATACACTTCACATAGTCAGACCTGGTCTATTCCAGCACCAAGATTTTCACCAAAGATACACCTCAAGCAGCAGCTGGTCTCAGATCTTTGTTGCAGATGCAACCTGATCCTGATTTTTGATGTGTTTACATACATATGATAGCAATAACTAAAACACTTTGAAGTACTTTACAAGCATTACTTAAAGGAAAAATACAGTGTTTCTGGAGTTTTCTTTGGATCTTCACTGGATTTGGGAAAAAAATCCCCAATTTGCTTGAGCTTGTAATGTACAGAGACAAACAGAGAATACAATGCTATTTTCATCAAAGCTAGAGGCCTTTATGAAAGACATGATGACAGTAGACCTTCTAATAGGAAAGGATGAACAGCCATACAAATCAGCAAGGCATCAACCCTACAGGCAGAGTTCAAAGCAGAGCTGGCAGAACAGTGTCACTGGTCTCTGTGGCCCACTGATGCAACCCATTGTTAGTGCATTAGGGAGTTTAGAGTTAATTTTTGGTTTCGGGTAAGGATTAAATATTTGATTTTTAAATATACTGGTCTGGTAAAATTCACATGAGGTAGCAATGTGGTTCAGCTGCAGAGCTGCTAACAGTTCTGGCATGAAGAAAATGCCTGATGGACTGAAAAGTATTCCCAAATACTGCAAAAAGCAGAAATGCAGTATTTTAGTAGAAAGGAAAATGGAAAAAGGAGAAGATAAAGAAAAATTAATGTGGTCAGCTTCATCCCAGTTACTAAAAAATATAAGGACAAACAGACAACTCACCCCAAGATAAGGAGGCAACAAATAAAAGGCCACATGAATTTGTTGAAAAGAGATGACATTAAACCAGTCATTGGGTGAAGAGAAGCTGGAAATGTCATTTATATTGATTTACACAAACCCTCACTAGACTTTCTCAGAAGTTAATCAAAGAAACATTTTCTAGGTAAACAAACAATTAAATGGGTGCTAAACAGGTAGAAACCAGGCAAGGTACATCTCAGTTTTTCACTGCAAGGAAAAATCAAATAGGAATCCTGGTCAATTTGCCCTAAATGTGGACTGATTTGGCATTTTCATGAGTGATTTGGCCAGCAGGATATAACACATTACTATTATTAAATAGCTGCTGGCTAGGAGGAGGGGTGGGCCCTAAGGAATTCCAATAGATAAGAGTAACTGAGCACATAAAGAAGGGAAAAAGGTTACTTGTCCAGAGGAAAGGAATACCAGCTGAAAAACAGCAATTGCCTTCAAATATATGAAATGTAAATGCAGAATGGGAGGGCAGAGCCTGTTCTTCCTAAATTTCAGCACAGGTAAAGCTGGGTATGGCTTTGGGGGGCCTAGGTCAGATGAGCATCTGTGGGCAATTGACACTGCCTGGAGCTAGCACAACACTCACCTCTCTCTTGGCTCTGTAGTTTCTGATTTAGTTGCAATGGAATACTTCTGTAAGTCATAAAAAAAAAAGGAAGGTAAAATCTGAGGTAAATATGTTGAAAATCTGCAGACATTTGGCTTTAGCTAGTTAGTGCAGGCTGACTAGTAAAATGAACAGGGAACATTTTAAAATGTATTTTTAAATTTTAACACAAGATCAGATTTTCACAATGAATCATGCAAACATTTCAGATTGATTGTTTCAAAACAAAATTAACTATTTTGGGGGGGAAAAGACTTGTTGGAATTGCAAGCTGGTCCAAACTTTACATATGAGTAGTTTATAAAGTGTAACTTTTTACTTTCACTGTAAGATGATTTTTAATATTTCTAGTCAACATATTCTGATAACACCACTGGAAAAAATAGTATTTTATGTGTATTTATTGTGTATTTTTAAAAAAATCTCATTACTTCAGTCCTTTTGCTAAACAAATATTTTAATTCCATTATTATATTAACTGGACAAAATTATATTACTGGACGAAATCCTACAATAAAGTTCTGCTGGCTACTGTTACAAGAGGCAAACTGTAGAATATGTGGAATTTCAGCCTTTTCAGTATTCTATAAAATCTGATAGAGATTTTGCAAACAGTTTAGCTTTCATTCATTGGTGCATTCACAACTTTTAACAGAAAATGTTTTACTGGGAACCATTTGAAAACAGAAGATTTTTTTTTTACACTAGTGAGTAAACAAAAGAATCCATCTAAGAAGACAGAAGTTGCAAAATCACTGGATTTGCTGAGTTGGAAGGAACCCACAAGGCTCCTCAAGTGTAACTCCTGGCCCTGCACAGGACCACTCCAAGAGTCACACCATGTCTGTGAGCATTGTCCAAACGCTTCTAGAACTGTCAGGCTGGTGCTGTGGCCACTTTCCTGGGGAGTTGTTCCCGTGCCCAGCCCCCCTCTGGCTGAAGAACCTTTTCCTAAAATCCAACCTAATATACCACTTCAGGTACTTCCCTTGGTTTCTGTTACTGGTCACCACCAAGAAAAGATGACAGAATCACAGAATCAATCAGGTTGGAAAAGACCTCTAAGATCATCAAGTCCAACCTGTGACCTAATACCACTGTGTCAACCAGACCATGGCACAGAGTGCCACATCCAGTCTTTCTGTGAGTATCTCCAGGGACAACGACTCCTCCCTGGGCAGCCCATTCTAATGCCTAATCACCCTCCCAGAGAAGAAATTCTTCCTACTGTCCGACCTGAACCTCCCCTGGCACAGGTTAAGGCTCTGTCATCTGTCACTGGTTGTCTTGGAGAAGAGACTGACCTCCAGCTGGCTACACCCTCCTGTCAGGGGGTTGTAAAGAGTATTAAGGTCGCCCCTGAGCCTTCTCTTCTCCAGACTAAACAATCCTACCTCCTTCATCTGCTCCTCAGTCTCTGCCCCTCTGCTTCCCTTCATGATGGAGTTGTAACTGCAGTGAGGTCTCCCCTGTCTTCTCTTCTCCAGGCTGAACAGACCAAGTGATCTCAGCCACTCCTCACACAGCTTCTCCTCCAGACTCTTCACTGTCCTCCTGGCCATCATTTGGATGTTCTTTAATGGTTTCATGTCTTTCTTAAACTGTGGCACTCTAAACTGCCCCCAGCACTCGAGGTGAGACTGCCCCAGTGCCGAGCAGGGCAGTCCCCTGCCTGGCTTGCAATGCTGGGCCTGCAGAACAGGGTTGGTCCTCCTGGCTTGCCAGGGCACTGCTGGCTTACGTTCAACTCACCATTGACATGGAGTCCCAGGTCCCTTTCTGTGGCACTGCTTTCCCTTCCCCAGTCTATACGCACAACCAGGGTTGCTCCATCCCAGGTGCAGAAGCCAGCACCTATCTTTGTTGAATTTCATACAGTTGGTGATTTCCCATCTCTCTAATTTGTCAAGGTGTCTTTCCAGGACGTCTCTGCCTTTGAGTCATCAGCTCCTCCCAGTTTTGTGTCATTTGTGAATTTACTTAGCATCCTTTCCAGTTCTAAGTACAAGTGATTTATGAAGATGCTGAGGAACACAGGGCCAAGGAAGGAGCCCTGTGGAACCCCACTGGTGACAAGTCACCATTCACTGTAATTCTTCATGCCCTACTCATGAGCCAGTTGCTCAGCCATCACAAGATGTGTTTGCCCTGCTGTGAACTGGACGTTTTGCTCAGAAGTGTCCTGTGAGGGACAGTATGAAAAGATTTGCTGAAGTGCAAAAAGATAAAAATAAGATCTACTGGCTTTCCCTGACTGACCAGGTGGTCTACCTTGTCATGAAGGAAGTTAGATTTCACAAGCATAACTTTCCCCACATGAAGCCATGCTGGCTATGATCAACAACTTGTCCAGCATTGTCCTCCAGGTGTTTTTTATCACATCCCAGAAGAATCTTTTCTGTGATTTTACTGCGGTGCTCCCTAGACCATCCACAGGGTACACTGCCCTCCCATGGAGAGTGTGTAGCCCTGAAGCTACAAGGTGCAGTGATCTCCCCCTAGGAAGTCTCCTGGAGACAGTTCTCTTGGCTCATGGTGACTCAAATGGCAAAACCATGAGCCTTTGCAATGTAATGTTAATTTGTTATTTGTTATTGGTTAGCTCCTCAGTTCCTGTTTTTTTCCCCCCCTGATTGGTTCCTTTTGGATCCTCTCCTTGGTTGGGCCCTCTCCCAATTCCTTTCCCCATTGGCCCAGCTGTAAAATCCCACCCCCTGGCTACCCTATATAGTCTCTCTCCCCTTCAGCTATTTGGTTCTTCCCCTTTGGACATCCTGGAATACAGAAGACCTTTGAAGGAGAGAAGACTCTGTCTTGCTGTTTAATTCCTGCATCACCTGAGGTGGCAAACGTGGATCTGCTGCTCAGGAAACCTCACAAAAGAGCGAATCACTCAAGGCCTGAGAGTGCCTGTGCCCCCATCACATAGGATGTCTTTTTAAAGATGTTTCTGATGAGCAAGGTCACAGCACCTGTACCACCAGACCAGACTGCAATATTTTTGCAGGCACTGAAATGAGATTGATGGACCTGTGATTTCCAGGCTCCTCCTTCTCACCCTTCTTGAAAATCAGGATCTCTCCAGATTCCCAAGTCCACTCAAAAATCATCCAGAGAGGCTTTGCAGTGACACCAACCAGCTCTCAGGGCATTTGCAGATGAATACCTCAAAGGGTTTGTAAGGGTCCAGATGGAGCAGAAGATCCCACATGTGTTCAGAGTCAGCAGGGAGTTGATCATTCTCACAGATGTGGTCCTGCAGCTCAGGGCACTGAGGCCTTCTTGGTTCATCATCCATGGGGAAGATGGAGGCAAAGACAGCAGTAAAGACACCTGCCTCATCTTCGTCCTTCTTGGTGAGATGACCACCATCTTCCTATTATAAAAAGTAGAAGCCTTTAACAATGAGAGTTCAGTGGCTTAGAATCACATTGCTGCTTCTGCTTCAGGCTGAGATTAAGAACAGAAAACTTGAAGGGTCAGCTTCTGACTTCTTCAACACTTTTGTGATTGCATTAACACAAAGAGGAGTGTGTAATGAAAATTGAGCCAGAGTTTTGTAAACAGAGATTTGGGAACACCACAAGGTAAAGAAAGGCTTTAAAAATACACTTCATAGATTCTTGGATTTTCATGATGCAGCTAAGTGTTTTCTGAACCTTCCTGATTCAAGGTTGTAAGGCTCACTGTCAATATGCAATGACTGAAGGGAATGTAAGAAGAATAGTACCACAACTGCCACTTCTGTCTCCTTGACTACCCAAATGTCAGGAGGAGCCTCCATGAAAAATGCAAGTGATGACAGAACTGGCAAGGATGGCCAGATGACTATGCTTTTTCTATGAACCTGAAGTGAAATGAAACCATCCAACATATTGGCATGCAAGGCACAACTCCAAAAGGCTGCATCAAATGACTGTGATATGCAACCAACACTCCTTAGGATGAAAAGGCAGCATTTGAGTCTTTGTGGCCCTCAAGCCAGGACAAGGAAAAAGCAGGAGCCTGGGAAAGCACATTCCTCAGGAAGTCAGTTATAGTTGTGCACATCTCTGTATTTTTTTCATGGCAGACGCTGTTGGGCTTGCAAATCCCACCAACTGCCTGTGGCATTTTAGGAGTTCCAATCAAGTCATCCAGTATGAGACAGTAACTACTCTTGGTACTCTGGTTATCATTGAGATTGTAGCTTTGTGTGACCTCATGTAATCAGCTGAACTGCCTCTGATCAGACATTTGCTAACAAGAAAAACTTCCACCTATTTTTTCTGTTCAGTGAAGGAACAGGAAGTTTGTGGCTATGAGAAATGTAAGACTTGCCATGTTTGTGATATCATGAGACAGAATCTCATTGAACTCATGCCAATATTGGTAAATTGAACCATTTCAAAAAGGATTGGGAAAATTGTTGCCAGCCAGAGCCAGGGAGTTCTACAAAAACCCTGCTTTTTGGGATACTGCACTTCTCTGGTCAGCATTGCAGAATACCAAGTTCAGCCCAATGCAATATCCAGTCCAACCAGGGCATGTTAGGACTCCTCAAAGGCTCACTTCCCAACTTCATCTCTTTCTCTAATTATCATACAAGATTTTAAATACTAAGAGCTATGGTCTCTGAACTAATTTTTTCATCTCAGATGTCCTGCCCTGCCCAAGCAGTGCCCAATGGCAAAGGCCTGGAGCTCGACCTTCTCCAGTTCTCTGGGGGATACAACCCAGCTTGGGCTGTCAGGCAGGCAAAGCAACCACTTGGTTTCCCCCTTTTGCATTCTCTTGTGCCACAGCCCAGGCAGTAGCAGTTCACAGGACCCAGCCAGAATCACAGGGATCTGCCCTGCCCTCAACAGTGGTTCTGGGGCATGGCCCTTTGTGACAGTGGCCTGGTGTGACAGTGGCTGTTTGTGATGCAATGCCCTAGAAGAGCACCTCCCTCAAGAAACAGCCGCTGCCCAGGGCAATGATGACAAGTCTGTGGCAGAGGATGCCAAAGACAACCATGGAGCAGCTGGCAGCATGGCCAGCGAGTGGCTTGGCTGTATCAGCTTCCCTGAGCAGGGATACAAGTGCAGGGACAGGCCACCAGCAACAAGCAGCACAGCAGGAGCCATCAGGGCTGTCAGTGTGCATTGAATACTACCAAAGTGCTACATGGCTGTGGGGGCGCAAGAAGCAGAGGCCTTTTGTGAGGGAGATCATCATCTCCTTTAAGAGGAGGCCTCCTGAGGACCTGCATGGGAGCTGCCCGGCCAGAAGCACACACAGACAGGCCCCGGTCTGGAAAGCCACCCTGCCACAGCAGCAGGATGGCCTGAAGGACCAGCAGCCAGAGAGCCAAGGACTGGATTTCTCCCTGAGGTGCTCTGAGGAACTTGATGACACACCTGGGCAGGTAAGTGCTAAGGATGGAATTGGATGGCCTGAGACAGGATGGGACAGGGGCACAAGCCTCTCATGGGTAGCTGGCTGTGCCACACCACAGGTGACAGGGAAGTTCATGAAGGGCATCTGGAATAAGCAGGTGATACTGAAGCAGTTGGGAGCCCACCCTCCAGTTATTGAGCCTGTATCCTTGACCCGAGAACAGGAGCATGAAAATGTCACTGACGCAGAGCTGTCTGAGAAAGAAGAGTGGGCAGATGCCATGGACACAGAGCTCTCAGAGGAAGAGGGATGGGAAGACACCATCAATACTGAGCTGTCAGAGGATGAGAAATGGGAAGATGCAGTAGACACAGAGCTGTCCCAAGATGCTCTTGTGTCACCTCCTGTCCACCACCTGGTCTGTTCCTTGGGCCTAGACGACAACACTGGTCCCAGGGAGGGTCCCAGCTGCCCCAGCAGTGCAGGCAGACAGGCTGCAGGAGAGGCAGCTGATAAACACCTTAGAGCGTCTCCTTCCGCAGTAGATGCAGCAGATGCCCAGCTGGCTGACTCTGCCCTGCTTGTAGCTCCTGAGGAAGAGGAGCACCACACACCTCTCAAACATGAGGAGGCAGAGCCACCAGTTTCTTCTGCCCCTGTGGAGGCAGCAAGAGCAGCAGGGGCAGAGAACCAGGCATCTTCTCCACATGGCGGCACAGCTGATGTCCCAACTCAGCTGGACAGAGCCCAGTCCATGGGGGCTGAGGGCATGGACAAAGCTGTGCTTCTGGTCCAGGGACTTGACCAGCCACCAAGAGAAATGTGGGTCCAGGAACAAAGCAAGGACAAGGTGACAGGACACACAGCCACAGCAGAAGTGGCAGAGAATCTGGAAGTTGGCCTGCACAGCCCCACAACCGATGCTCTGCTACTACTGAACTCAGCTGACTATATCAGAACTGAGATCCATAAGAGGGCCTGGCTTATGATCCAGGGACTTTTCCAGGAGCCAGAAGAAGAGCGGGAGCAGGAAAGAAGCATGGATGGGGTGACAGCAGCAACCACCAGAGCAGAAGGGCCAGAGAGCCCAGCACATGCCCCACACAGCCCCACAGTCGATAACCCACCTCTGCTGGACATGGCTGACTGCATCAGAACTGAGACTGTAAAGATGGCCTGTCGTGTGGTCCGGGAACCTGTCCAGGAGCGAGAAGAAGAGTGGGAGCAGAAAGGAAACAGGGACAAGGTGACAACAGCAACCACCAGAGCAGAGGGGCCAGAGAGCCCAGCACATGCCCCACACAGCCCTGTCGATATCCCACCTCTGCTGGACATGGCTGACTGCATCAGAACTGAGTTTGTAAAGAAGGCCCATCTTGTGGTCCAGAGACATTTCCAAGAGGTGAAGGAACAGCAGGACTGGGAACAAAGCCCAGATGAAGCAACTGCAAGACCAGCAGGATGGGCCTACAGCCTTCTTGCCTCTACTGTCATCAACAGCCCAGCTCGTGATGCACGGCTGGGCCATTCCCTCAGCCACCCCCACAGCCTGCGGCACAGGAGAGAGGCAGAAGGAAGAACCAACAGCCAATGCCAGGGATCTGCTAGACAGTAGATGAGAAGTGAGGTACTGCACAAGGCTATGCTTGTAGTCCAAGGATTCCAGACTATGGAACAGCAAGATCTGTGGAACAGCAGGACCAAAGGAGCAGGCAGAAGAACAGAGAGACCTGGAAAAGGGCCCAGATTAGATGATGAGAGTTACAGATGCATTTAGGATTTGATGTAGACAAATTTTCATGCCAATAAAGGTTGTTACTTTACCAACAGTGCCTTTCTGCTTCATTTTGCCTTCTCTGCCCCTTCTCATCTTCACAGGTCTCTAGTTCTTAATGAGACTTTTGACAGGAGGTCTTGATGCTGTTCATGCTCAAGTCCTGTCAGGTGAAGTGGTTATAGTTCAATCCTAGAGCCTAAAATGTCCCTCTTGACTGGATTTAGGAGGAACCAGAGGAGACATTACTCCCACTGCTAGCACTGAGATCCCATAGGACATGGCAGGGTTGTAGCCAACCCCCAAACAGCCCTTCTGCTCTGTCCAGCCCATGAAAAATCACTCTGCATAGGAACTATTTGAGTATTTGTCTCTCCGTTCCTGGCAGTGAAAACCCAGAAAGTCTCATTTCATCTTCACAGTTCCTTGTGAGGGTAACAAGGCACGCAACTTTTGCTACTCAGCCATAATGGCTTGACTTATTTCAGAGCAGCGACTGACAGACACATTACAATACACATTTTGCCAACGCCTTCTTTTCATCTTGTTATATAGAAAACTTTGCTCCATAGTACTTTACTTACATCAGATTTTGCAAAACTTACCTTTATGTCTGAAGAGAGGAGCTGTTTTCCCAGGCCAAATCTAACAAACTCTTCCTGAGAACTTGGATAATTTAATTTATTTTATAGAATCATAGAATATGCTCAGTAGGAAATCACCCACAAGTATGCTGTGGAACTCCACTATTGACAGGTCACCAGCCTGATGTCACCCCAGTCACTGTGACGCTTTGTGCCCCACCCAGTTGCTCACCCATCACAAGATGTGTTTGTCCAGCTGTGAACTGGACATTTTGTCCAGAAGGATCTTGTGAGAGACAGTATCAAAAGCTTTGCTGAAGTGCAAAAAGATGACGTCAAATGGATTTCCTAGACCAATTCAGTGGGTTACCCTATCACAGAAGGAAATCAGGTTTGATAAGCACAACATTCTTCTCATGAAACCTCACTGTCTGTGCCCAATGCCTTGTGCTCCAGGTGTTTGTTTTTCAATAGTTCCCAGAATAATCTTTTTTGTGATTTTGCAAGGCAGTGCAGTGAGACTGAGAAGCCTGTGGTTTCCAGGCTCCTCCTTCTCACCCTTCATGAAAATCATTATATTTGTAGCTTCCAGGCAGCTGGGACCTCTCCAGATTGCCAAGACCACTCAAAATCGTCCAGAGAGGCTTTGCAATGACACCAGCCAGCTCTCTGGGCAGATGAATCCCTAAAAGGGTTTGTAAGTGTCCAGCAGCAGATCCAGGGTTTGTAAGGATGGAGCAGCAGATTCCACATGTGTTCAGAGTCAGCAGGGAGTTGATCATTCTCACAGTTGTGGTCCTGCAGCTCAGGGCACTGAGGCCTTCTTGGTTCATCATCCATGGGGAAGATGGAGGCAAAGACATCAGTAAACACACCTGCCTCATCTGTGTCCCTCTTGGTGAGGTGACCACCCTCATCCTGTAACAGGCTGATGTTAATTCACCACAGCCTTTTGCTATTAATGTATGTGAAGAAACCTTTTTTTTTCCCTACAACTCTGGTTAACTTCAAACTGAGCCTTGGTTGCACAAATTTTCTCCCAACAGCAGCAAGCAGCCTCTTTGTGTTCTTCTCTGTGATGCTTCCTCTGTCCATAAACCTTCCTTTTTCACCTTAATTCCAAGAGAAGGACCCTCTTCAGCCAAGCTGCCTTTTGCCTCATCTGCTTGACTTACGAGTTTTAGGATTTGCCTGCTCCTGTGCCCTTTGGAAATCAGAACTGCCTCCATTATAACCTCTCTGACGCTAAAAAGAATTATCATCTTTGTTCATTTTTAAGGAATAAAACTGAAATGGGCTACATTATTCAAATAGCAATTTACAGGAAAAAAGAGAGCATTTTCAATATGGCAGGCTTGTGAGAAGGCCCTGACATATTGAGTAGGCTGATGGCAGTTGAATAATAAATATTAAATTCATGTTATAAATATTGCATATTTACACACAGACAGCATCTTTAAAGACCTGCTGGAGGAAGAGGCCAGTTATTTCTAAGTGGGACATGCTCACACTTGTCTCCAGATTCCTCTAGGAACTGAGACAAGGTAAATACTCAAAGAACCATCTCTGGAGTTTGGATCTTTCTGTCCAGCAGACATGAAGGGTGAGAAATTGCATTTTTCCTGGGGAAAATGGTGGAGAAAACCTCCAATTTCTGTCTTGAAAATGTATTTGCTCTTTGCCAGACATGGCTGTGTCCAAAGGAGAAGAAGCGCACTATAAGCAAGAGGCCTCATAAGCCACAGCATGGAACAAGTGTGGAACAGGGTGTTTCCTTCTTTTTCTTTCTCTCAAAAAGGCTTCAAATGGTCTTGTTTTTATCCCACTGTAGAAAAGTAACAAGATGAAATATTTAAAAATAAAAGCGGACAGAAAAACAGTTTCCTTCCAAGCTTCAATTTACAGGCAATTAAGACAAGGCATTCTGATCTCACTGTTTAAATTTCATATTTGCTTGGCCAAACTCGGGTCTTTTGGATGGGAATTACTTACTTGTGGAAGAAACAGACTGCAAAGCCTCCCCACAGATGTGGCAATGGCAGTATGACATCAAGAACCAGATCTTGAACTGGGTCCATGCTCACAGCATACAAGAAATTCTTCAAAAACACCTTTTTCTTGCAGTCTAACATTGTCTTCTCCTTTCTATGCCCTTGGACATTGTCTTCTCCTTTCTATGCCCTATGCCGTGGTCACCTTGTTGGAACTTACCTAACACATCTTTATTTGAAATTCTTTTATATGCAAGGGAAGTTCTTAAAGAAAAGTAATAATTGCTGTGAAAGTCATAAGTTTTGTGCTGAGAGTGCATACATCGTTTCAGGATTTTGGCTATGTAACAACTTTCACCTTGCTTTTCTGATGATAAAATAACTCCTGCTACAGAATGGAAGTTGCCCTAGAGCAAAGTAAAATAAGTTATATTTGCATTATGTGAAGTGTTTTGTGATGTGACTACATACGTATATATACATATTTTTATTAAAAGGAGAGAAAAATCTCTTTTAGTTTGCGTTTAGAAGTTTGGATTAAGTGCCAAGCTTTGATTGAAGAGAAAGCTTAATTTGAACACCTGAACCAACAATGGATATTTCAAAATCCATCCATACATATTGCCTGGCTTTTATTTGAAAGTTCAGAAAATAATGGTAGTAAGAATTTAAGTACCATGTTAAATCTTCAGCCAGTCTTTCCACTCAATATATTTGTTAAAATAATGTGCTGAAGCAGCAGGAATTTATTATTGGGCTTTTCCACACAAGACACACCTTGGATTTTTCCATTCTAAATTTTTTAACAGATGCATAAAGTAGTAAAGGGCTTTATAGAAAAAACTTCATGTATGATATAAGTTCAAACAACAACATAATGAAGATATGAAATATCAACTCATGACCTATATCTTAATTAGTTTTAGACTTTTAGTCTAATATTTTTAGGTGGTTTTGTTATCAACAATTGTATAAACTGAAATCTGGAAACAGGCATTACACTATGGAGAGAAGTCAGTTATCATTACAATATATTTGGACCAAGTTTCTGGATTGAATTTTCTCAACTAGCTGGGTTCAAGTATGACCTTTATAAATTCAAAACACTGCTCTACCAAGCATTTGTCCTACATACTTGTGAGCTAATCCCACTGTTGCTGGATTTATTGACAGACTGAGTGGTGTCTGAGACACAGAAATCACTACTGTGTCACAAGAAGTAAAAATGCCTAGTTTGTCGGGATAGATGAAGACAGATGATAATACAGAGAGCCTTACCAGGATACACAGTGCCTTTGATTTCTGAAATGCGCATATGTAACACTAGAACAAATGCAGAGGAATCAGATACTTACACATCAAATACACAGGTACAGTAAGGGGTATAGCTTGCAGGTTTCACTGTCACCACTGATACAGTGTAGCTGGTACAAGGGCTACAGGGATAGGTTAGATCAGATTTCCTCTTTTCCCTGTTGGCTGCAGCACAGGCATTGGTTTCTTGCTCACAGGCCCCTTGCATGCCACCTTCTTTACGAGCGACAAACCTTTCCTGATGAGCATACAAATTGATATAAATAGATAACCTATATATTGATCGGGGCAGGAAATTAATAACCTTTAGAGATATAGTGGAAACGGTGCAGGGGATGGGGGGAGGTGTGTGTGTTTTTTTCTCTTTCCACTCACAAGCACAGAGACTCACGGAGAGGGGAGGACGAATGCCAGCTACCCCTCACCCACACAAAGGGAGGATGATGGTGCTAAGAGCCGCTTTCAAAAGAGACAATGGAAGGGCGCCCGGTCCTCGGGAGCGGACATCTACAAGTGAAAGACTGTGGCCGGGTGGAGTGGGGAAACCAGACCTCCAAGTCCATGATAAAATCTCGGCCCATCCCCAACCATACACCTCCCACCGGGTCTCCTGTGTCTCCAAACTTCTACAGTATACAACCAACGTCTGGGAAAATATCCCCATTTCCACTCATCCGGAGGTCTCATACAAACTGGGCCTCAGCAAAATTATAAACTCTAAGAAAGGACTCATGTTTATTAAAATTCATTGTATCAGGGGAAAAGCCTAGCCGGGGGGAAGAAATAGCGTATAAAAAAGGGGACTTTACAGAATGACGGGGAAACAGGCTTTCCGAAAACCTGGCATGGGCCGGTCTAGGGTCTGTTTCCACGTTCGAACGGGATTGGGCTTCGCTGTGGCTGTGATCTTCGCAGGTTGTATTATTTGGTCTATTGTTGTTTTTTTTGTCTTTTTCGTGTCTCGAATTCTTTAATTGGGAAAATTAAAGACTGTAATTTTTATTCTCGTTTGGCGCACTTCATTTATAACACAAATCAACTTTGACTCTAGAAAGGATGGCATTGTGTTACACAAAGAAACAGCTAAGCTGTCGTGAAATTACACTAGAATTTAAAAATGTAGGTTTTCTTGATTTTTCTGTGTAAGAATTCATTTTCTTACCTTACTTATTTATAATCCTACCTTTCCTCTAGCAGCATCCTATCACTCCTTCTTGGAAAAAACACATAAAGAATACATTATTAACCCAACACTTATACAAATCAGTTTCCAGGCTCAAATCTGGAAAAGGCAGACTTCTTTGAAGCTTGCAAGATTTCAGGTCCTAGTTTGTTATTATAGTCCATTATAAGTCCTAGGTTTTAAGATACGTCTGATGGCTTTTTTTCATATCCTAAGGGGTATGAAACACAGTAGGCAATCTGTTTGTAAGGATACTGAAACAGAAGTCATTGCACACTGAGATCAAACAGCTGTTGAATCAGTGAAGCCAGAATTAACCTAAGGACTTACAACCCGGTTTGCGTTTCTTAGAGCCTCTCATCTTGTACATTAGCTGGGCTGCATGAGGTAAACCATGGTATTTCATCAGAATTCCAGCACAGCTTCTTGGGCAGTGAGTGAGCTCCTGGTTAAAAAATTATATAAATTAATTAAACTTGTATAATGTTTTGCGTCACACTGGAAGAGGGTTTTTTTGTGGAAAGAATAGAATGAAACTTTTTGTAAGGAAATAGGCTACACAGGCAGCAAAATACATGAATTTCAGTAATTATGTCACTAACATAGTGTGCTTCTGGAAGTAAATCACATTTTTTCTCCCAGCAGGATACTTACTGCTGGGTAGAATCTACTGCCTGTGGGCAAATGGGAAAGATTCCTCTCAGCTCAGGGCCCAGTTTGCCATTTCATTTAACTGACTATCTGAAAAACAGAAACCAACTGTGAGAAATGCAAAACAATGCCTGCACTCAGAGATTAGCCTTGCTCATTTTCTTGTTTGAAAGTTGTCAAGGAATCTGTTATTGAGCAATTAAAGCTTTGGTAAGGACTTGAAGCTCAAAGGGTGTTTAGAAAATGGCTTGAACAACTTAGGGAGTATTTTGTGGCAAGAATAATTAAGCAGTGAGGTCAGTGCATGTAAAAAATCCCAAAATTGTAGTTTCATTCCTACTGCTAAAAATCCCCAACGTATAAAGCTTTTGTAAAGTTTCATCAATCACATAAATTCTGGTAACCTTTAGAGGATCTGCATTATTAAGATTTGCACTGAGAGAGCAGATTAAGCTTTCACAGGCTGCTCAGTGCAGAATTAAATTCTGATAAACAACAGGGAGACAGGATACTCCAGAATGAAGCTGCATTCAAAATTACTGAAAACCTGAAAATGTGATCAGTGAAAATGTTGATCTGGTTTAGCATCTTCGAAGAACATTTGAAGGAGAAATGGAAGACACTGACTCATTAGGTAATACCGGAGCTGAAACCTTTGGCAGCAAGATGGTTCTATTCACAACTCTAGACACTGAAACTATACGTATGAGAAATAGCACCTCTTCATTGCGTTCATATTTAAATATCAAAGTGTTTAATCTTTTGGGGGAGAAGTAGTAGATCTGTAAACCTGTTTTATAAGATGTGTCCTCTGCCCATGGCACTGGCACACAGGTTGTAAGTCAAATAAACCACCTTCAAAGAACATGGCAACTGAAAATAAACACTGAAGAAAGGACCAGAATGTCTAGAAGAAAGCACAACTACTTGATTATATCATTTGGGCAGATCCAACCCCAAAAATACAATCATTTCCTGGCAGAGCACACATAGTCAAAGAGGGTGATTTTTACAGCCAGATTGTGCTCACTCCTGTCACAGGTCAGTTTCCAGCCACTGTGCAAAACACTTGGGAATGAGCAATGTCTGCACTCACACTGTCCCCAGTGAACTACTTCTTCTTTTCTCAGAAGCTGCACAAATTTGGCTTTTTCTTAAAATCGTTCCCAAGCTAGAAGCCCATATCCTAGTTTCAAGAAACATGACTTGCTGCTTAGGAATGTAAATCACTTTGCATCCTCTTCTTTGAGAAACGTGACTCAACCCATGGAGTGGGAGAATGATCCTCCTTGTTCTGCCCCATCCGGGGGGTCATAGGGTGGGTGACCTCCACACCCACGAGCAGAAAGGTCCTGGCAGAGGAGCAGGCAGGAAACCAGGGCAGGTCATTTTGATCTGAATGTGTTTCATTATCGTGGTGAGGGCATGCCCTCCGGCAAGCTGCAGCAGGAAGAAGGTGGATGATGGCAGACAGAGCATTTCAGTGCCTTTCAAAAGAGGACATTGGAGGGCTGTCTTCAGGGCTTTCCCCCACCCATTGATTTCAAATACACATAGGCACTATATGTGCAGTTTCCTGGCCTGCTGGAAACTCCTGGGATAGGCAGCAACATTGCACAAGAGAGGGAAGCAGAGAACTCCTGAAATGTTTTTAAAATGTTTTGTCAAAAGTTTTAACCTACCATTACAAACAGATTATCACAGCCTTTAAACAAAGAGCACATCACAGGGTTAGGGCAGCTACCAGCAAAATGCCAGCTACATACCAGGAAAGGATGGCATTGCTCTGATTCCACAGACATACCCTTCAGCCCTTGAGGACCAGCAAGTGCTGAAACAAACCAGGCACTGCTTCCTAATCCTCTCACCCAGACACACACTTCTCTCCTATGACTATGAGGTCTTTAAAGTAGAATCTCTACTGGAACAATGTTGTGAATAACCTCTGTGTATTAATTTGTGTCTGAGAAATAAAGGATTTAAAGGCAGGAAAAGAGACGTTCGCTGAGAAGCCTCAGGAGAGGGAGGCAGAACTGGGGAAGATTTGGAGCCATCAGCACATGAATGAATGTGGCTCGACTGAAAATAGACTAAGCAAGCATGCTTGATGACCGAATCATGTGCCCAGAGACTGAATTGAATCTGCAATGGTTATTCAGACATCTTCTCTGTTTCTTCTGAAAACCCACTCAGAAACTGAATATGGTATGCAATGGACACTCAGGCATCTTTATGTTTTCTCTAAAAGCCCACTCAGAAAAATCAGAATCCCAAAAGGTGGCCGATGAATACCAATACCCGAACAAGTGGACAAAAGAAAACCGTGCCCCAGGAAAAATAAAAAGTATAAAAACTGAACCTTTAGTGGTGGAATTTGGGGCGAACGAAGGGGAGACACGGTGCGGTAGAGGCCTGTCTCACGTTTCCCCCCCAATTCGATCGAATTGATCTTTATCGTGGCTGTGGTTTTTATCTGTTTCTGTACTCGCTGTAACACGAAAATAAATTTTATTTTTTATTATTACAATTTGGCTCACCGTATTTATAACAACAGCATATCTAGGAGCAACAGAATATTGCACAAAGCTGTTGAGCATCACTTAATGTGATTTAAACTGATGAACCAACATTTCAGTGTTCATAATCAGTGAAAATTGTATTGATTTAAATAATTGCCCTCAGCTGTGAGGGAAACCTTAAGTAAATAACAGAGATACTAATAGTTACCACAAAACAAAATTCACATTCCCACTTTTCGCTTTCATACATTTGAGGACTGCCAAAGGATTTCTTTACTTTTAACTAAATGGCTTACTAATTCCAACAAAGCCAGTAAAACATATCCTGAGTTGTACAGATGAACAAAGGGAATCAATTGAATAATGTTTTGAAAAATATTTGATTATGTATAACTCTACTATTCATATTTTGGCAATAACTACCAGCCAGCAATATCAGAGTCTTCAATATGGACAGTAAATAGTAGAGAGTTGCCTAGAGCCCAATATTTAATTCATATATTTATGAATAAACTGAAGTAGACTAATCATAAAGTCAATTATCATAACTACCAACATGCTTAACTGGTAAATGTGATTGTGAAATTTTGCCAAAGGATTACAAGGAATTTCAAGTAAAATTCAACTCCCTTACAGCAAAATAAGATGCAATTACATATTCAGATCTCTTACAACAAAGAAAAATTCAATGCTTAAATATATATGATGAAAATTGCTTAAAATTACAACATTGCTATTATTAAATAATTAAAAATAGCTTTTAGGGAAATACTGTCCTAAGACTACTGCTAGAAATACAAAGATAATGTCATATAACAATTGCTGCTCAAGGCTGTGGAGTACTTCTGTTTACCAGTGTAGCTGAACATTTCCTCATTGCAAATGTTCAATTAACATAATTTCATCCAAAGAGATCAGCACAATAACATTACAAAATTGGAGAGAGAGAGAGTATTGCTCACATTGGATTTGCTACACACACAGGTCCTGGCTTTGTTGCACAAAGGTTGGAATTTAATCCTTTCTTTATTCTAAAAAGCTAAGTTTTTCCCATCAAGAACACATACGTATTTCTTCTGAAACTCGGGGGATCCCTTGTGGAATCTGAAGCAAGAAGTTGATTTATCTGATTTCTCTGACACTGAGCCAGCTGGGTGGACTCCATTACCACACCAGCTCCCTGAGTGTCTATGGGGGACTGGTCAGAAGAAGAGTAGGGAAGCTCTTGGAGAAGGAGAGGTTCCTGATCACTCTGATGTTTGGAAAAGTTAATACTTTCCCAGAATTTCTGACAGCTTAAAGGACTCTTAGGAGAATCATAATCTTCAGCTGGGGAGTTCATCCCCTTCTTCACATCCTGCTTGAGAAGAAATTTTGCTGTAAGTGGATGTCAAACTGTTCAAGCCGAGCTCAGGCTTTTACCATTTCTCTGATTCTAGTTTTTTGTTTTTAAATCTGAAGGATTTCAGATTCATAAGGATATCAGATTCATATCAGAAGGGATCATGAGAGAGAACCTATTGTTGCAGCTGCTGCCCAGGAGCAGATGTCTTCTTCAAACACAGGAAGACTGTATTCCTCTTTTGTTAAACAAACCTCATGTTCATTTCAAAATTTCATAACCATAAATAGTATGCCCTAAATAGAAAATTTCTTTTGAAGGGTCAAACAGCCTAGAGAAGTTGAAATATAAGTTGCAAACAGTATGGTTTCTGACCAGCAGCACCTCCTGTGCTTACTTCTCTCAAGACAGAATGGGGTTATTTTGT
>VZDJ01000003.1:432263-497327 GCA_008694505.1 Cyanoderma ruficeps
GGGCTAACCCAGCTCCCGTCCGGTTCTCTCTCTTTTCCCCCCCTGGGGCCCGGGCCTACCTCAGCCAGGCCCACCTGGCTCCCCTCCCCCGCAGGGGAGAGGAGAAGGATGCTCCTCTGCTGAAAGCAGAGCCAGGAAAGAGGAAGTCCCTCTGGGAGTCCTTGCTTTTAACCCCTTGTGTCCTCAGAGGTGTGTCCAACCTCTCAGTGGCCACCAAAGGTGCCAACATCCAAACCTGGCCACTGATTGGTTTGACCTCAGCTTCCTGAAAAAACTCATTTCCCCTCAAACCAGGACAACCCACTGTCCTGCTGGGCCAGCCATTCCTGGAAGGTTCTCTCACCATCTAATTTCTTTCCTAATCCACACAAGTATCAGTATTTAGCAGGGGGAGACTGAGTTGACCCCATGACACCTCATGAATTTTTTTCTCCTCATGGACGTTGCTTCTCTCATCCCACTGGAAGATCAAAGCCCAAGGTCTAGATAAGCAGAAAAAATATTTCCAATCCATTTTTCATTATGCACCTGGGAGAGGTGGGGATCAGAATTAAGCAGGCAGTTTATTTACTACATATTGCTTTACCCCTTCCATCTAGTGGGAAGAATTTTCTGTGTGAAGGAAAGCAGCACTTTTCCTTGCTTTTGAACCCAGCATCTTCTAGCAGCCAGCAGATGATCTCAGTACCTCTCTTCTGGAACTCTTGATGTAAAAAAAAAAAAAAAAATTATTGACAATATTTACGCTGCTTTTACATATCTGCCTTTCATTTTACTCATTGCATTAGGTATTGACATTGCAAACTCTTGGTGACCACAGGCACAGTGGGATGAGAAAAAAGACCCCACAGTGCCATGGGGGGTCCAGAAGGGAAGGAAGGGTCACAAACTGCAGCATTACACAACTAGACCTTTCTTATTTTCACAGTTCCCAAGACACATCATCCGTTAAAAGAAAATTACTTTCTAGGAGGAGGGTAAACAAAGGTAGGGTCTTTAAAGTAAAATAGTTTGCTTCACAAATATTTTGAAGCCTTGAAAGAAGACTGCCCTACAGCCTCTGGGCAGCAGTCTGACTGGCTACTGTAAGCCAGCAAAACAGCCAAAATGCATTTCATTGAAAGTAAACAAAGCCACAAACCTAAGCATTCAAAATTTTGAGAGCATAAAATAAACTTTTCCCAATAATATTGTGTCTATTTCAATTAAAGTCTTGGGCTGCCATTATTTAAAGGGAAAATTTTCATGATGTACAGTAATGTAATCCAAATACTGCAGTAAGCTTTGCTTCAATTAGGAACTCTGAAAGATTCCCTCCTGATGGGGAAAACAAAGGTCACTTAATGCTTTAGCAGAGGTGAGGACCGGAGGAAGAGTTTCTGCCCAGGGAATTTGGTCTTTTTTGTCCAGACTGTGTGACTAAACTTCCTTTGATTCTGAAATACCTCAGTGACTTGAATGGAAAAGCCCCTCTTTCCTCCATGGACAGTCCTTATACATTTCCCTATGCATCGTCTTTGGCATTTCTGTGCAATTCCTAGAAATATCCCAGAAAGCTGCCTGCAATATGCTTCTCCTCGAGGAGTTTCACATCTCCAGGTGCAGCACATCTGCCTTAACCATCCAGCTTGAAAACATTTAAGTCTCTCTTCTGCACTCACACCTCCTTTCCCTGTTTGCCTCCTCTTGCAGCCACAGGTGCTGTGCAGCCTGCCCAGAGCTGCACTGATGTCCCCCAACACAGTGACCTTCTGCAGGTGGCATGAAAAGGGTTCCACTGTGAAAATGGAGGGCAACTTTAATTCTTTGAAAGTGAGAAGTGTAAAGTACCCTGTAACTCATCCTGTTCCTCTGGCATCAAATCCGGTTGTACCAATGGCTCTGGAACAGATGATTGAAGTCAAGAGCAATCTCTGCACCCAGTGGACATTTACCCATGGAGCTACAGCCAATATCCTACTATATTCCCATTCCTTTTCCAACCTGTTCAGCCCTCATGTTAGCCTGAGAAATGTGTTTACCTATTCCTCTTCACTCCCAAGGGAACTTGAGTGCACCAGTGATTACCTCCAAACAAAACTTCAGATTCGAAATAGAGGAAAAGTACAACAGAAAAGCACATTCCACCACAGATTCAGCTTGGAAACAATTGCTTAGAAATGTTACTAAATGCTTTTGTTCAACCTGCATGTATATTAGAAATAGAAAGAAATAGAAATAAAAAGAAAAAAAAAAAAAAGCAGTGGTCCCTCCACTTCCCTTCTCCACAGGTCCTTATCCACTTCTTTTGAATCAGGCCAACAACTCTACAAAATTCTTGTTGGTTTCAGTCTATTCATTTTCCCCCATTGCCCCACAGCAAGATTTTCTTGCTTTTGTACAGAAAACTGTGAATTACACATTTGTGCAATATATGCAGAAATTAAAAAAAAATAGGCAACCCACAGGAGGCCTCACAGCAAGGTTTCACTGATGACTTTCCACAGAAAAATGCTGGCCAGTCATTCTGCATCTTGTGGTTCCATCCAGGGGTGCTGAGACCTCCAAAGTCAGTTCTGGATTTTTAGTGCCCATTCCCAACCATGCTTGAGTGTTTCCTCATTACAGCTCCATGCTCTGTGATGCTGGTCACCTCAACACCACCAAACCACAATTCCTACACCTCACAGGGTCTGGGACAAGTAGAGCAGATTCATAGTCATTTTTCCTCTATGCTTTTATTTTTGGCACTTTGGTAAGGATTAAGGTGAAGGGAAAGGTGAGCATCTCAGTGGATGTGATGGATTACTACTCAAGTGAGAGAACTTTTTGTTTTGTTGGGTTTTTTTTAAATATGATCAGCACTGGTGGCATCTGGGAAAGGACTGAGAGGTAAAATGTCATTTGAGCAAACACTAAATGGCTTGTCTACAAAAAACCCTAACAAACNAAAAAAAAAAAAAACAAACAAAACCAAACCAAAAACCAAACCTAAACAAAACCCCCCAAAAACCAAAAAACATTTAATGGAGTTGTCAGAATGGCACAGGAAAGCAGAATTGTAAGTTAAATGTATGTGGGTTCTTCCTCAGGCTGGTCACAGTTGAAGGCAATAGAAATGGTTTAGTCAATATCAAAAACAAATTTGGAGTTTTGTTGCCATGGTTTCAGCATGGTGTAATTTCAGCATGGTGTAAGTACAGGCCAACTGGCCAAAGACAGACCTTGTCTTTCTTCCCAGTCAGCATGGAAAAAAGTAAGAAAATCATAATGAGAGGCAAAGATTTATAACTTATAAACTATATGTGCACATTTATCTCTTTTATTTTCTGAGGGATGTCATAGTGATTTTATGATGCTGCTAAGGAGAGCCTTTGGCTTGGATTGGTTTGGAAACACAAATTCTTTGCATATCATAGTCATTAAGTAGCCTAGTTTAGAATTACACAACGTTAACCCTGACCTACATGTATTCGAAACAATTACCCCTTGATATGAAGAGATTTTTCATTCAATGGCCAAAGAAACTATTTTTCACCCTGCACCCACACTTTTAAGAAAAAAAAAATACCAAAACCATGCTTTCCATACCAGCCTAAATGCTAAATGTAAAAATGAACATTCATATTAGAAGCAATATTTGTCTAAACTGATGCAACATCACTTCTAATATTAAATTTGGAGCTATTTCAAGAATTGTTGGAGAAAAACAGCAAACCTTGGAGCTCAGAGTGCTTAAGGGCTGCTGTGGCAAGTTTCACCATCCCACTGCTGTGCTTGGAGAGTGTTGTGTCATCAGAGTGAGGCACAGCTGCGACGTTGGAGGGCTGAGCACGTAGATTTGGGTTTGGCCACAGTCCTTGCTGCCCCCAGCACGGCACAGATGTGCACCCTTTTCCCCTTGTAGTAAATGCTTGAGCCACTGCCAGCATCAGGGAGTTCCCCTTCTTGAGGGAACTTTGTTCAGTGTCTCTCTGGCCTAGTTAACAGAGTGACCAAGGAGTCCAGGGTTTAAATATTTCTGTAAAGAGATTGTCACTACAAGAGATTATAGAAACAGAAGTTTCAAACAAGCAAATTTAAGTAATGCATCAAGATGCAGGATGAGGAAAGAGCTGCTACTCGTGTTGTTCCAAAAATTGCTTATTCACATCCTCACGCAAAACTGCCCATACTACATCTCTTGGGTATTTTAAAATGAACGGGTTTTTTGTCCATCAACCAACAGTGATAAAAGTTTCCTACAGATTAAGTATATAACAGGAGCACAACACACAGGGTTTCTGGTAAGAAGCTGTGTTCTGGTTTCCAGCTCAAACCACAGGATGTGATTCGGGGCTAAGGACGTCACTGCATGGCAGGTGTCACCAACTGGGGCTGGTAGGACCAGAGGCTGTGGGGTTAGTCCTGGCTGGGGCTGTATGAGCACTGCTGGGGCTGCAGCCGTGGGCAGGGATACAGAAGCCCTGCAGGATGGCCTGCTGAGCCAAGTGTTTGAATTTGTATGCAGCCAGGATCAAGAAAGGATTTTAGCCTAGATTAGAGGATGTGTTTTAGCCTGTCCAGGAGAGTTTCTTGTCCTTCTGTAAAAAAAGGTTGACTTGGAGGACAGACACAGGGGAGAAAAATGAGCTGTGGTAAACTGCAGAGACACTGAGGGAAATGTTTCTAAGACAGAAGGGAAATGAGTTGTGTTAAGAGGGAAGAGTCAGAGTGAAAGACAGAGAAAGTTGGTGTGGGGAACTGGTCACATGTGCAGCATGTAGAGTAGGAGCAACAAACATGTTAAAACATTGCCTGCTCTTTGGATTTCACACCACAGCTTACACGGCTCCCTCCAAATGTGAGGTAGCCACAGCAAGTAAAACATCAGGAGTAAAAGATCCTACTGCAGAGATATTTTACCATCTCCATTTGAGATTAACTGCTTGGTATGTTTTATTCTTTTAAAATGACATTGTTTTCTGGCCCACAACTCATCATTAATTTTGCCTGGAAGCCACATGGAAAAGCAAGAGGGACTTGGCAAGAAATGTCACAGTTGCAAAGCTTCTTCTCCAAGTTTCCTGAGCAGAGCTGTGCTCCTCCAGATGCACTGTCCCCCGTGGTGCTTCTGCAGCCTGCGACTGACGAATTTGGGCTTGTTCGGAGGGGGGTTGGGGTCACATAGAAGGATCTCCCATAGAAGACAGTCTCCATAAATTTGAGTTACTACGTGACTCCTTCCCACAGACTGCAGCTCTCCATGGACTGCTCCATCATGGGCCGCCTCCACAGGGTACAGTTCTTCAGGAACAGGGTGCTCCAGTGTGGGCCCCCCACAGGGTCACAAGTTCTATCAGCAAACCTGCTCCAGAATGGGCTCCTCACCACAGGTCCTGCCAGGAAGGCTTCCCACGTGGTCACAGCCTCCTTCAAGCATCCTGGACCTCCAGGGCCTGCAGGGACACAGGTGTCTCACCAGGGGCTGCACCTCAGGCTGCAGGGGAATCTCTGCTCTGGCAGTTGGAGCAGCTCCTGCCGCTCGTCCTTCACTGACCTTGTGTCTGCAGAGCTGCTCCTCTCTATGTTCAGGTTTCTTCTCCGCTCTTAAATCTAATATCCCAGAGGTGTTGTCAATGTCATCGGCAGGCTCAGCCATGGCCAGCAGTGGGTCCATCTTGGATCCATCTGGCATTGGCTCTTTCGGACACAGGGGAAGCTTCTGACAGCCTCTCCCAGAAGCCACACCTGTAGCCCCTCTGTTAGCAAAACCTTGCCCTGCAAGCCCAATACAATAAGAAATCCAGCACCCAGCTGGCAACCAATCACTAGTGATGTCCCTTAGGGATCTGTGCTGGGACCAGTTCTGTTCAATATTTTTATTGATGACATGGATGAGGGTATTGAGTTGTTCACTATTAAATTTGCAGATGACACTAAGCTGGGAGCATGTGGCAATCTGTTGTAAGGTAGGAGGGCTCTGCAGAGAGACCTGGAACTGTTGGGAGCATGGGTGGAATCCACTAAGATGACATTTAACAAGTCCAAGTGTTGAGTCCTGCATTTTGGCCACAATAACCTCCTGTAATATTATAGGCTGGGGACGGTGTGGCTGGACAGTGCTCAGGCCTGGGCAGAAAGGGACCTGGGAGTACTGGTGACAGCAGCTGAACATGAGCCAGCAGTGTGCCCAGGTGGCTAAGAAGGCCAAGGGCATCCTGGCCTGTATCAGGAATGATGTGGCCAGCAGGAGCAGGGAGATCATTCTTCCCCTGTACTCAGCACTGGTGAGGCCACACCTTGAGTACTTTTTACATTAAGGGGTTGGAGGCAGAAACAACATGAATTCACCAAGCATCCTCAACAAACAGCCTTGAATTTATTATGACCCTCTCTATTATAGGGGGTTTGAATTTCCTGGGTTTAGATAGCTGATTGTTCTGGGTCTTAATACCACCCAGCTCCTGGACCAGTGATATGTCTGCACTCCAGATTGAACATGATTGGGTGAGGTTCCTGTTTGAGTTCAAATCTATCCTGTCATTGTTCACCCAGGAACATGTTCTATTTCCTTTCCAGAATGAACCAGGCAAGGCAAATTTGGTTTATGTTATGGCCAGATTTATCTTGTCCAGCTACAGACTGGCCGTGCTGTGTCCAGTTCTGGGCCCCTTAGTTTAGAAAGGACATTGAGACACTTGAGCCCATCCAGAGGAGGCAACAAGGCTGGTGAGGGGTTTGGAACACAAACCCTGTGAAGAAAAGCTGAGGAAGGTGGGGTAGTTTAGCCTGGAGAAAAGGAGACTCAGAGGTGACCTTATCACTCTCTACATCTCCCTGAAAGGTAGTTGTAGCCAGGTGGGGATCCGTCTCTTTCTCCAGGCATCAACTGACAGAATGAGAGCACACAGTCTTAAGCTGCCCCAAGGGAAACATAGGCTGGATATTAGGAAAAAGTTTTTTACAGAAAGGTTGATAAAGTACTGGAATGGCCTCCCCAGGGAGGTGGTAGAGTCACCATCCCTGGACGTGTTTAAGAAAGACTGAATGTGGCACTCAGTGTCATGGTTTAGTTGAGGTGTTCGGGCATGGGTTGGACTCAATGATCTTGAATGTCTCTTCCAGCCGAGTGATTCTGTGTGATTCTGTGTGTGAAATCATTATTTGTGTGGTATTGGACCAGATTACATCCAGATTCTTCCTTTGTTGGAGCTCAGATGCATTTTATTCCATGTGGGTAGCAGCCTGGAACCTATCTTGAGCGGCTGGNGTGGTTTGCAGTTTGGATCATCACCTGGTAACTGGCAAAACAGGACCCCTCCTGCAGAGCAGGTACCACAGGGGTTTTTTCAAAGGCATGGAGTTGTGGGAGAGGGAGAATGTTACAATTTTTTCACAATACTTAATATATAGTGACTCAGACACCAGTGAGGTCTCATTTTGGCTTCATTCAGCCCATTGTTCGCTTTCTGCCCCTTTCTCTAAAAGTCAAGGGTGGGTGACACATCAGTTGGCTCTGCAACTCGTGCTGTGGCTGCAATTGTCAAGTTAGAATTGAACAGAGTAAGTCCCAAAAGCAAAGCTGTTTGGAGGGTTTGTGGGTTGGTTTGGTGTTATATGGTTTGTTTGGGGGGTTTTAGGGGATTTGTTTTTTGTTGGCTTTTTTGCTCCTGTTTGTCCATGTGGATATTTTGCTGCTGCTAAGGTCTGTAGGCAGCAGCTGACAATTCAAAGATGCTGTAAAGGTCCTGAGGGCATTAGTGAATCCTCCTGACCCTGACTAACATCACACAGGTCCTCCCTGACACACACAGCACCTTGAGACAAGTCAGGGGATGGATGAAGACAAGGATGGAACCATTCCTCTTGCATTGTTCTGCTTAGCTCACTACCAAAAATGCACACAGGGGATGAGTGAGAACCAGGGGGAAAGCACACTTTGCGGTGCTTTTCTGATTATTGCAAATGCAACATGTAACAGAAATACTCTCTTTTCTTCTCATTCCAGCAGAATTTACTGTTATGGAGGTAGTTTGATAGATTGCCATGTCATGGACAGGGTCAGGACATGACCTGTGAAACCTCCCAACTCTCAGGTCAGTAGCTCATAGGGATTAAAAGGGTGCCCAGGTAGAAAGCAGTATTAAAATGTTCAGCAGCAGCAAACTGCACGCAGTTCTGAGGAATGTGACTGTACCCACCTCAGTGGGCCAAGGCAGGAATTTAATGGCCAGAAGAGTCACCTAGTGCTGTTACTCTGCTGATATAACAACACTGAACCTCCTTCAGGCCAGTTGACAAAAACAAATTTTTGGCCTTCTATATATTAACACGGGGGAAACAAAAGTAAAACAAAAACATTTTTTCACAATGGTGATGCCTCTTTTTAAATATTTTAACTCTTCCAGAAAAAACATATGTGTTTCAGAGAGCACTGAGATAGATTATTCAGCAAAGCCTGGAAACACAGACCTGTTGGTGAGCTCTCAGGTATCACGGGGTTGTCTGGGATTTTATCCCTGATGAACCTTCCGAACGAAATGTACCTCGTCGATTTCCCAGTCCTCTGCAGTGCTCTCTGCAGCAGCTCCCATACCGCGGCCGGCGGTGCCCTCTAGCTGCCGGGGATGCTCCTGAGCCCATCTGCCTGCTCTGCTCTTCCCGAAAGAGTCTGGCTGTTATCCTTTCCACTGGAAAACACCTTTGTTTTCACTCGAGGCATAAGATAAAAGGCCGGTGTTTCTGCATAAACTCTGTTTTAATGCACTTTCAGCCCGTTCGTGTTTTATTCATCCTGCTTCTCACCTTTCTTCGGATTTCAGTCAGTTCTGGTTTTAGTCAGATGCTGCTGTGATTGCCTCTAAACCTCTTCCTACAAGTTCTAGAAATATTCCCCCTTCTCCACCACCTGCAAACTATCATCAGCCCCTCTCTGGTGTCCCAATAAGCTGACAATAAAAAAATACATTACCTATTCAAATTTTTATATTTCTTTACCACTATTCAGGAAGAAAAGAATATGTGAAATAACTTGGGCAATAAGAAAACCTTTTTGTGTAGATGAGGACTGTTACTCATAAAAGTGTCAGCAGTAATAAAGAGGATTTCATTGAGAAAGTGTTCACCTCCCAGCAGACTCCATGAACCACAGAAGACCTTTTGGATACTCCTATCATCAATGGATCCAGGCTCTGAAGCCATCCAACACCAGTGCAAACAGAACTGATGTTACACAGGCAGTGTGCCCTGCCACAGCATCTCTGTGCTGGGCTCACATCTTTCCAAGGGGAACCAGTGCAGCACTGCCCAGGGATGACAGTGCATCTACACGGTGAAAAACTGACATGAATTGATCTTGGGCCTCGCAGCAGCATCAGCGGATGGCCACATTTCTGCCATGGCTCATTTGTCCTGAGGTGCTCTGACCTGCCAGCTGTCTGGCCATGGGGGAAGGTACCGTGTTCTGAGTCATATAGGGCAGTAAAATACCTGTAACCCAGCTGGTGTTTGTTTGTTTAGCCACTCATTACCCCTCTGCCTGTTCCAGGAACTGGTCTATGCCTGCAGACTATGGCCCATGCATCTGCCATGGTGTGAGAAATGCAGCAAAACAGCCAGAGACTGTGCTTGACACTAAGGAAAGGATCTGCTGGAAGGGGCTGAGGGCTTCTTCCTGAAAAAAACCATACTATGCAACATCAGCAGCCAGCTGCTTTAATTTTGCTTGGGTGTTGTCTGTGTCTGTGGACTCATTATCCCAGAGCATGACAAGGCAGAGGTGGTGGAGGTGGTGTGAGAAAATAAGGAAATGGATGGCTGAGTTAAGGACAGACCAAGCTGAGTGAGCTGGAAACCAGGACTGTGTGGATAAACTGTTGCTAACACGTTTGTCAGAAAACTGAAAACTTCATTTATGTGAAGCATATGAACGAATGTAGACAAGTCCTGCAGACTTGGAGAACTCAGAAAGGGGATCTGTAACCCCTGCTGTCCAAAGCTCCTCTATGCTAGAAATTCCTGTCTATTACCAAATATTCATCCTAACCAATTTCTTCAGTATGAATCCCAGCAATTTTCAACAGGATGGAAATCTGTCCCCCCATGTGCATCCCTGCTCTGTTTGCAGTGCAGGTGATGAGGCAAAATGTTGGGCTGTGACTGCAGGTAGGGCCAGTGGCTCAGCCTTTCAAATTGCAGTGAAAGCTTGATCCTTTGGACTGTAACAGCCTATTTTCAAGCACTTACAACATTGCCAAACTATAACCATTTGGAATGAAATTTTCCATGCCAGGTATCTGCCTCAGGCTGAAGTTTTTGGAAAATGTCCACAAACTTAGCCGTTTCCAATAATGAGGGTAAAGAAAAATTCAATGTTTTGTCCAAGTTAAAAAGCAATTGTGACCTTTCCTTTGAAAAGCTCTGGCATTTCTCTTCCTTGGAGAGGGTTTCCTTTCATCGGAGATATCCCCTTGGCCCTCCTGAAAACCTGCCCAAATCTGGCTATGTTATATGCCTTTAGGAAGCTGAATTTGGACATGCTCAGGGGATAACTTTGAGATTCTTTTCATTTTAGCAATTGAACTCCTGAAGTTTTCATCCTCCCTGAGCAGGTTCCAACCACTGCTCAAGCTGGACTTCCCTTGCAGCTTCAGCTGCAAACTTTCACAGCCCATGGCAAGGCCAAGCACCTGAAGAAGGAGAGACAGGAGTCTGCCTCTTGCACTTTTGGTGATGTTCATCGGGGTAAGACAATGTAGAGGAGAAAAATTCCTGGATTCAAGTGCAGAAAGGACAAGAGCCAGACGTGTGGGTGGTGATGGGGGAGGGAAGATTCAGGAATCGTCCCAACAAGACAAGTAAAAGGGCAAGGCTGGGGATGGCATGTGGAGGTGGCAGGCAGTGTGGAGTGCAAGGCAGGACAGTGGTGGGAGGCAGAAGGATGTGGTAGCTGTGGAGAATGGAGGAAATGAAGCCAGAGGGGAAAGGAGGAGCCCAGACAAGTCTTTTCTCACCTGGAGCCTTGGTTCCCTGGAACAGACCACAGACCCTGGAGTGAGAATATTTGCCTGCCACATCTAACATGTGAAATGTGCACCCTCAGCCCTGATACCAAAATTAATATTTATTCCTTCCATTAATCTTCACAGCTAGTGAGTGAAAAGGGACTCATTTCTTTCACATTTGAATGATGCTGTAGAAATTAATTATTTCTGAGAGCTTGACTATGAAGACAGAATATCATGGGAAGAAAAGTACATTAGAAATCAATAACTACTTAGGGAAATGCATGAAGAGTAAGATATAATGAAAAGGTGTTTTACAGCAGAGGACAGAGTTGAAGTTCCACAGCTAACTTTAATTCCAGTGTTTCCTTAGCTGTTTGTTATTGAGATATTGAAGTCATATAATACTTGTAATGTTCCTTTACTGTCTGATTTTGTTGTCAGTGCTGTCATTGCCCACGGTACTGACTGCCAGCTTCTGCTTCAAAATGTGGAACAACAACGAGCATAGACAGCAATGCAAGCTGAAATCTGGTGTTGGGATGGGTTATTCAGATATGAAAAATCTGTGCAACGAGTTGGCCAGAAAGGCAGGCAAGACTGGACCATATCTTCTGAAAGGCTGACTTGAACTGAAGAAAAGGGGTGATTATTTCAGAAGAGGAAGTGATCCTGGGAAATGCTCCTTCTCTATATTGCATTTTCTTCTAAACGTTTTTCTCAAGGTTACTTAGAAAGGTATGCATGAAAGATGCATGTCTACATCATATCATTAGATCTAAATTCATGTCATAGGAGTTTTCATTTCTAATAGAAAATGTCCAGACTCCTGCAAACCAAAAAGACTTTGACAACTCTGACTAACAACTTTGGAAAAGAACTTTTGACACATCGACTGGTTTGTGCTGGCAAAAGGAAGCATTACAGCCCTCAGCACGCTTGCCTGAAGTTCTTTGTACTGTATTCAATGAATGCTAACAGCTCTGCCACAGGCACCCACTCTATTTCCTAAAACAGGAACTGGGGATGTTAAGGACAAGCATGTGGCCCAAACTTGTGGAGACCAGGCTAATGGCAAGAACTTGTCAGCATTAGAGTGCTGATAGCACAGTAAATGTTTGGTACTAAAGGGTTGATTTTATAACAAAGAGAAAACCTGGACTTTCACTGTTGTTGAAGTCATGTAAAGGGAACTTCCTTCCTGCGTGACTGCAGGGAGGTTTGTGTGTCCTACTCAACAATGGGACATAAAACTCCTGTTTGGGAGAGTGACCTCCAACAAGCCCTGCTACCTCCAGCAGCTTTCCATGCAGCAGTAATACTCTCAGCTCCTTGCTGCTGTGACGGGAAGTGCATAAACACTGGGGCTGAGTGGGGTACATTTTTTCTTGTGGGATGTATGCAGCAGTGGCAGTAATTATTAGGCAATTGTTACCCTAAACGATCACCACCAAAGCAGTCTCTATAACTATTATTTCCCAAGAGATCTCTGGACCTGGGAAACTTTCACAGTTGCTTATTTGCATGCCACTGGGGAGAGGATATTTACCATGCTGAATTTATCCCATCCTTCAGCCTTTGGGCCACAAAACATGCTTCTCTTTATTCAATATATTAACTATAGAGGGGCAACAGGTTGTTTGTTTGGGTCTTTTTCTCACTGCCCTCAGGCTTCTAGAATGCTTCTAAAATTTTTTTCAAAGCATCAGAAGCTCAGAAATGCAGGAAACTATTCACACCACTGTCTGGAGTGTGGGTTCAGCCTGAGTGAATATTCAAATGCTTCTCCAAAGCTTATCTGGCCTAGCCAAAACCTCCTGAATTTCCAAAATTGGGCTGGACATTTTATGAGAACAGGATGTCTTACAAGATTTTCAGAATTTCCTCTGCTAACAGAAAATACCATGAGATCAGCTTGGAAACCAGAATAATTTATTTTGATTCAAAGTGGCCATAATGTTTCCAGATCCTGAAAAGATTCAAAGTGAGTTGGTCTGTAGAAATCAATTGAGAGTGGAGGAGAATGACTCCTTTTATTTTGTCTTCCTTAATCCAGTTCACTTTTCTCCAAAGGCATCCAAAATAACTCCACTCTTGGCAGACATGTTTCCCATTCCAAACCCAGCCCTCTGGTTGCTTCAACATTGCCTTGCTGCTGGAGCACCTTCTCTTGAAACAAATTATTACCTTTAAATTCTAAGCCAGTAATTAATTCTCTTAAAGGTCAGGCAGATCAAATTACTTCCACATCAGCTCAAAGCTCCTCAATCAAAAATGAGATTAAAGTGCTAGTGTTCCTGACCCTCATTCTGGTCCAGCACCCCAGTTTCAAGGGCTACCCTTTGGTTTGGAGGCTGAGGATGAGCAGCTGGATATCTGGACAGGTTTTGCTGTGGTGCTGATGATCTCTCTGCTCTTCGAGCACGTATGTCAGATCTTCAGCATTTGCACTCTTTAGGGTGGCCTTTTTTTTTTTTCTGCTGAGTCTACAACTGAGCTGGGTTTATCCAGGGCAAAAACTGACATGCCACCTCCCAACAAACCCCAGGTGAATCTGTGCTGGGAGATGTATCTGGCAGGATTCTGCTGAAGGGGAGGCACAGCAGCTACATCACAGCACCCATTACACCTGCACCTGGGACACACCACACAGGCTTCTGGGGAATATTTCAACACAAAAGGGTACTTGCAGTTCTTACAAATTTTCCCCAGAATGGCCCAGAATAGTCTGTTCTCTTGTTGTTGCCTATAAGAAGGAACACAGACATTCTGGTGGCTGCAAACACGTGCAATGTAGATGCTAAGTGTGGTGGAGCTCACCTTTGCTGTGAGCCACTGGATAGAGCCAGGAAATCTGCAGTGGCTGCTCACACCTGCTCTTTCTGTTTTCAGTTTGCTTTTATTATTTGTTTCTCCTCTGGTGAGTAGTTGGCTTTGGTGATTGAGTTGTCCCTTTAATGCCCCAGAAGACCAGGCCCTAATTGTCTGCTTTGTACACAGACTGTCCCTTCCTCCCATCCATGCCAGGGGGATAACAAAGGTGACCAGAATGGGGCTGCTCTTCTCCTGTGGAGCCAGTTGAGAAAAACATGGGTGTATGTACCTCTCCTGGGAGGCAGTAGCAGCAGTGTTAGAGCTTTTTTCACACTCCAAGAAAAGCCAAAGCCAACTTCAAAGAATAATACACAGTAGCTGCGACTATCTCAGAGAACAGATCTGGCCAAGCCTGGACTGCATCCACATTTCTCAGCTAGAGAAGCTGCAGCCCTGCCATGATGAGAAGAGGCAGTCACTGATCCCATAGAATAAATGTGCAAAAGCCACTTTAATATCCTGCTCTGAACTACAGCATTTTATTTTAAAAGCTTGCTCAATGTCAGAACTTGAAGAAGTTAAAGAATTTGAGAGAAAAAGTCCCCCAGCTGCAAAGAGATGAGAGAGTGAGTTGACTGGTCACTGAAATGGGAACAGTAGAGAATAACTGTACAGCACCACTGTATATGAATTGCAATGCTTCTTCCAGTGATTTAATTTGTACTGGCTTCCTAACAGTGGTGTGTTGAAAACCAAAGATGGTACAAGACCAAGCCCTTGGGAAAGCATTTTGGAGGGGATGGTGTTTGGCCTGGTGATTTAACGTGAACAAGTTGCCATGGATTTGTTTTACTCCAACATAAATAAGTCTTCCTTTCAGGACATCAGAGCTAGCTAGACATATATATATGCAAATATCTGTATTCCTATCAATATATAAACTCTTCTGACCAGAAACTATGTAAAACAAAAAGGGTGGCTCCGTTTAGCCAATAGAACAGTTGTTTCTCCCAATGCAAATCTGAGATCAATGAGACTGACTTGTTGGATTTATGAACTAGAACAATGGAATCACACTGATCCATTTCCACGTCCTGAAAATAGGGGTTAAATTACTTAACTGGAAATTGAAATAAAGACTTAATGATAAACACAGCTATTTACCAAAGCAGTGTATTTGTGAGGTGGATGCTGTGTTCCTGGAAATGCAAATCAAAATTTTCTTTAAAAATATCTTCTAACTCAGGAACACATATTCAAAACAGTGGTTAACACAGGGAATTCTAAAAAGATCAAACTAAATAATGTCTAAAAGACTTTCTGGTCTTAGAAATTTGCAACAAATATGCAGCAGCAGAGAGGCTGTTCTTGGGTTTAAGTGGCCTAGTTAGTTCCTAATGCTTGAAGCTGAAGTAGCATCTTTGAAACTTCAGCTTAGGTGTTAAGAAGTCATGTAGGTGGAAAGGGAGGGTTCATTCAAATTCCTTTCTTCTGTCACATCCTGGTATGGCCCAGGCTATTGGAGAGGTACAACATTCCCTGTACAAATACTTGTTGACCTCAACAGAGCCTTGGGTCAAATATGGCTGAGCAAGGAAAAGATCTGCATTCTTTCCCTTCTGAAAGGTGAGACATGAGTCCTTTGAATAGCTCTATCTATCCTGCGAGAACTGCCTCCCTCCAGTGCAGTCTAGACAAGGAAAAGGCAAAGCTTAAACAAGAAAAGACCACTCAAAATGCAAGAAAAGACCACTCAAAATAAGAAGGTATTTCCTAGTGTACCCCTCTCCATCAGTCCCTGAAGATGTCTTTTAGCAAAACACAAAGTCTGTCTATGACCTGAGACTCCACAGGAATGGAGTAAATGGAGTTTAGGGGAACTATTGTAAGGCAGCTCGTAAGGAGATTTCTCCTTAAACAAACTGTATTTCTCCTTATTCCTAACTATAGTGGAATTTTAAAAAAAATTAAAATTACCAGAAAAGAATATCAGAAAAATGCAGAGGACAGGGGAACAAAAAATTAGCATAAGCTGGACCTGTGTCACCCGCATTGCCAGGTGTCTATCCCTCCTCTCCTGCATGCAGCATGGTTCATGTCTCTACTTCTCCTTGTCAGAAAACCTTGGCAACAAGCTCCTTGACCAGTTGAAGGATCCAAATACATTTTCAGGAAATGGCATCTTTCATGTCCTCAGATAGTACACAAACCTCACAGTTCCTGTGGTAATGTTTAACTGGGACCTTTTCACTGTGACCTGATTGTTAACACAAATTTCACACCCCTGAAAGAATGTTCGAAGCCTACAAAGAAGGACATTGTCTGCTTTGTTTAACAAATGACAGTATTTCCCTTCTGCCCAGGATTTGTACAGGGAGCAAGGAGGGTGAGCAGAACAGAACAACTCAAACTAGCAAATAAATCTCATCTCTTCATTGTACTTTAGCAAAAGTACATCTTATTACAAGCAAAAACTTGTAATAAGACAAAAAAACATGTCTCTCTTAATCCAATAACTGCAAAAAAACTCCAGAAACTCAGATGTTTACCAATCCATCAGAACCATAAGAAAATACAGCTTCCAACACAATTTCAAAATATATTTTTTGAAAGATTGATTGCTTTGCATATATTTCTGTGCAGACATTACATTATCATGATCATCACTCATGCCCTTAATTTCCACAAGTGAGACTTGATAAAATAACGTAACAATGTCACTGTAAACATTAACAGATCCATAATTGTCTGGCATTTCTCACGTCTTCAAAGTCATCATTCTCTTTATGTCTCTGACATGCTGAATCTGAAAGAATATATGTCTTTTTAAACTTCCTTATTTTATGCCTAGAAATGATTAAGCTTTTTCACAGCTAAGTCGTACGAGTCAGGCTGTGCCATTCACACAGAGTGCAGTGGATGAAAGAAAGAGTCTGGCCAAGGACTGAAACTGTCACCTTGACCAGTCACTGATGTGCAGGTGTTGTAGCTGCAGTACAGCTGGGGAGGAGAAGGGAGGACACTGCTGCAATACACCTAGATTTGTTTGTGAACCCAGAATGATATGACAACTTGGTAATGCACTGGGGAGACCACAATGCATGTCAGGAGAGAGAAGGAGCCAGATGCTCTGTAGGGGACAGCAAGCTAAAGCCAAGAGTGACAGCAAGGCCATGAGGGAGGTCACACCAAAAGCCCCATTCCTCAAACCCATGGATGCTCAGACAGGGTCAGCCACAGCCCTCTTCACTAGGGCATGTTGTGGTAAGACAAGGGGGAATGCCTTTAAACTGAAATAGACTAGTCTTAGATTAGAACTTTGGGAGATGTTCTTTACTCTGATGGTGTTGAGGCACTGGAACAGGAAGCCCAGAGAAGCTGTGGATGCCCCATCTCTGGCAGTGTTAAAGGCCAGGTTGCATGGGGTTCTGAGCAACCTGGTGTGGTGCAAGGTGTCCTTCCCATAGCAGAGGGAATGGAACAAGATAATCTTTAAGGTCCCCTTCCAACCCAAACCATTCTATGACTTCATTATTGTCATCCAGGTCCACAGTGATGAAGCACAGAGGCCAAGCTACAAAGGCAAGTCAGTGGTGGTTTAGGGTGACAATGAATAAGGTGAAAGGCTGGACACTGGCATTTCCACAACATAGTTCAGAATGTCACCAGTGGTCTGTGCTTGGAGCTGATGGGCAAAGCATAGGAGACCTCAGCCAGGATTCCCACTGCTCTTTCACAATGACCATTTTCTCAATATCCTGGGAAAGTACCTGTTTGCATCAAGTGAGTGCTGGCCAGGAGCCTGGGGAGCACAAACTCCAGAAGCCCTGGGTGTGCACAGGGTGCGACTTGACACCTTCCCAGCTTCTTCCTGGGATGGAAGGAACTGAGAGGTACCGACTCTCACATACATCTCTTTGGGTCATTAAAGACCTCAGAGAATCTCCTGTCAGTAGGATTTGAAACACCCACATGGAGATGGCTCTTGGTGTCCCCACCAGCAGATGCTGTGTCAGTTGTGAAATATAGCTCAGCTTAAGAGGAGATCAGGCTAGTACTTAGAAGAGAAATCCATTGAAGGTTACTAAATGCACAGAAAACCAAGCAGCTGAAGAAATTCCCAAGCTGAAGGCAGAGGTTGGGGGGTTGCTCCAGAGAAGCATCCCATTTGCTTTTCCTGGCTTTGCATCTCATTGTCTATCACAGCCACTGCTGGAGACAATGGTGGAAGAGACCTTGGTCTGACCCAGGACAGCTGCTTTGATGAACACACAAGTCACACTAAAGGATCAATTTCATCCCTTTTAGACTGGGAGTGATTCAGACTCCCTGCACAGAAGAACATCAGTGAAAGGTTCAGCTGAAACTCACCTTCCTTCGTTCATCGTGCAAAGACCATTCCCTCAGAATCCTGCAGCTATGTAAGATAAATCTTGGTCTTAATGTTGTTTCCAATCCTACTGCAAAAAGAAGACAATAAAAATAATTTGCAAAGTCCTTATTATTTCAAGAATTACAGACAAAAGTTTGAATATCTATTTTCTCAAATAATTGCAAAACTGGACAAGTAATTTGATTCCTGCTGTAAATGATACAGTACTGTAAAAAGCTCCTCTGAGGATACATGCAGTGGTATTCTTCATAAAAACAATCCTTAGATTTGTAAAAAACTTATCGTTTGTACATACAGATGTTTTGATTTGTTGTGTAAGTCATCAGGTCAGATGAGAATTTTTTTGCAGACATATTTTTCTATACTGCTACATTATCTCCTGTATATAACAGTTAAGTTCTAAACAGACATGGCCCTGTGAGTGGTCTCAGAGTCCCCTTTGCTGTCTTGTACTGCTCTGCCTGAAAAGGTATCTGTGCCCAAATAAACAAACTTTGTTAGGGACAAGCTAAACAAAACCTGAAAAAATTCAAAATCTGTCTACAAGTGGCCTAGAACAGCATGCCCCAGCTGGAGATGTCTGCACCCAGTCAGCCAGAAGACATCAGAAGGTATCAGAAAAACAGCTGGAAAAAAGCAATAGCGCAAGCAGGCTCTCACAGCCACACACAGGCAAGGGAAAAAAAAATGAGGGGAAATATAAATATTAAATGAATGTTCAAAAGTTGGCCCAATTTCCATTTAATTGTAAGTGAAAGTCCTTATTGCAGTACAGCACAAGATGGCCTTGAGTTTTATTTTCCCCAAACCTAGAATGGTTCTGTGAGCTTTTCAGCACTACAATAAAACTCAAACTCAAAAATATTCAGTGTTTGGGTTCTCTTTCAAAAACTGGGATTTAGAATTTAGATTAAAGTCTAAGAAAGTAGTGTAACCCCAGGTATTGGATAATTAAGCAATACATTTAGTTTTGTTTCATTGGTAATTCATCTATATACAGGAGTGCTCACAGGTATGCAAAGTAGCAGTGAGCTTCATTTTTGTCAACCACACCACATGGGTTTTGTGATTATGTTAACAACAACATTTGTTTTTCCTTATTCCCATTGTTTAATTGGAACAAAAACAACCTGCAGTCCTGCTTGCAAACTGCATAAATCTCCCAGCTCAGTAATCTGTTCAGTTGAATTGTGTTGGAGCTCTGGGGCACTATGAGAACTCAGGCAGTCCAGGAAGTATTTATACAGATAAGAGATTTGCAGAGAGAGGAGGGGTGGGAATGATTCGTTTGGGATTTCAGTTGCTCTGGGGCTCAGGGGCTGCAGAGAGGACCACACAGCCTTGGGCCCCTCAGAAGGGCTTGGTCCTGCTTTGAGGTACCAGGGAGATGCACTGAGCACCAGGCTGGAAAGGTTTGGTCCCATGTCCAAATTCAGGCCTGAGGGGCTGCTGGCAGAGTCCTTTACCTGCAGGCAGCCCAACATCCGCCCTGAAGCGACATTACATCAGGAATGACAAACAGGCTCTTGGGGAGACGTGAGCACCTCTCCCTTCGCCCGGAAAGCTTGCGATGGGAGAGTTAAAGAAACACAGAGCGCATTGCGTGGCTTACAAACAAAGGCCAAAGTAAACAAAAAGCAATAACTTATCCCTCAGAAGTCATCGATTTCCCCTATTCTCACACTAGAGTGCTGCTGTGTCAGGAATCCGTGTCCACAGCCAGCACCAGGAAATCCTGACTCCTGCGGTCTAAAGCTCAACGGGATCATTAACTCCAGCAGATCAGCACACAGCTGGGAATGAGACATGTGAGAGCCTCATGTGGGCACAAAGAACCCTAGAAAAATGGCAGTACATGGAAAAAGACTATGTTCTCTGCTGCTTTCACATTGGGAGAGTGAGCCACAGCTTCAGAGGGCAATGGGCAGGGGGAAATACAAGACAACAAATCAAGGTGCTGAGAGTCTGAATTCTGGGACATTGATTTTATGCAGTTATAGGCAGCAGAGAAAACAGGGCTCTTTCTAAATTGCAAAAATAATCAAGGAAAACTTAATATTAAATGTTTATTAACTAACTAAGGATGTATACAACTGGTTTCCAAATTAATTGGCTCTGGAAAGCTTGGAAATTCTTGAAAGTTGTTGAGTGCAATGTCAGAAGAGCACAGGAATACAGTGACAGGGTCTGCCTTCCTATTTGCACACAGTGAGCAAGTAATTTAATTTAATGCAAGTAATACAGGAAGTTTTCTGAATCCAGCCAGGGGACACATTGTGATCCTGGAAAGGAAGGTGTTGAAGAAGCACAAAAATTGAATAAATTACTGATTTCATGGTCCCTGTAAAAATTGTTGAGAACTAGGTAAACAAACTCATTTTCCCAGTAACATTAATGTAGTGGGAAATGAAAGGATTAGTTTGATTTAACTTGTGACAGAACACTTATAAACCGTGCTAAGGGCTTATGCCTTGCAGATGGGCTGTTTTTAAAAGCATATCCCTTCTAGCTGTGTTGTCTTGGCTCTTCAAAGCTGAAAATTTCTAAAGACATTTCAGGGAAAATGATTTAAATGCCTGCCTGGAGATGTGCAGCTGTCACACAAGTAAGGCTGCCTGAAGCCTTTCAAGAGTGAAGGCAGAAGTCAATGTTCCTTGAATTATGTAGATTAACAGAGAGGGTGTGAAGATGAAATAAGAGTACCAAAGGACAGTGCAGAACCACTAGGATGTCCTGGTGACTTGATTAGTGGAACTAAACAGAACAAATGAAAAAGGTTTCCAGGTTTTATGTTTGGACTTGGCAAATCTCTGCTCAGATACAAAAGGATGTAAAAGCCTATCCAAGTATTTGGAACAAGCAGCTATCAAATGTAGTCCAGAAGAGATAACTGAGGGACAATAAGGCTGGAAGCAAAAATTCACAACAGGAAATACATGTTTAAAATGCAGGTGCTGTATCTGATTGACCAGGGACATAAGATTGAGTTATTACAGATGAAGTCCTTTACTCAATGTACAGCTGCAGACAAGAACTTATTTTTGAGGTGATAGCAAACACACTGCACTTTCAAATTTAAAGAGACATGTTTTTAATTGATTGATTTAAAGGGTGAATCCCATGTTATTGCTCTCCCAGTGCTTTCTCGCAGTAGTTGGCTCTTTCATTTATACAGCCAAAATGGAATTGCTGGGCATCCAAGGCACCCTCACAAGGTTGACTGCCATCATCTCCTGGCTTCCTTTGGATCCCCCTGTGGCTTTGACATAACAGCTTACAGAGCCATCTAGAGACAGGTGGGCATGGTTTTACATGATGAGATAGAAAGGGTGATAAAAAGCTCTTACTTAGAAAGTTTATAGTAGACCCTCATCTTCTCTAGAGCAGCTGCCTGGATATAGGCAAATGCATGTGCATCTTTTAATCACACATCTATGTTCTGCACATGGCCTAGCAGCAATGCAGAGTGCTAGTGGTTTTACTCTGTCACCAGATTGTCCCAGGCTTTGCCTTGCTTTGTCAAGGAACCAGATGTACTCGGGACTGGCAGGCATGATGTCCCCTGCTGTTCCTCCCTGCTAGTTGTGTGCAACAGGGCCTGCCCTCACCGTTACCCATTTCTCCTATTCCAATTCAATTTAAGTTGGAATCTTATCTCCAAAGCCTCCCAGGTAAGTCCTGACAAAACTAAGAGTCAGCTCCTCAGCTGAATTGCAGATACCTCTAATGTCCTGATCACCTCAGGTCACATTTCCTCTGGTGCTTTCTGTCTGGGAGGTCTCCACCTCAGCACAGGAAGAGTTACAACAAACACATGCCTAAGATTCCACAGCCGGTGGCCTGCTGTGGCACAGCTGCTGACTTCCCACTGCTTGCCCTGGATACTTTACCCTATGTACACCTTGGAGCTGTTGGGATTCTTTTAGGTTTCTTTTGTTCTGTTCACAGAGCAGCCAGACTTACTGTGCTTCCTTGCCGCACCTGCAGAACAGGAAATGGCCCAGTATCTCACAGAAGAGAGGGCAGAGGCCACTGTTTGTGCAGTGCATAGAGGGGGTGAAGAGGACCAACACCACAACTCTTCCCTGGTGCTCTGAATAAAACCAGAGCCTGGTGGCTGGGCCCAGCAGAATGACCCATGTAGTTTTTGTGTGGAAAATACTTCAGCCTGACTATCCAGTCAGTAATGGCTTGCTCCTACCCCGTCACCCTTCAAACTGCTGTGTTCATTGGCATGCTCCCCTGTTTATTTAGGTGTGACAGGTTTTCGTTGTTATTTGGATCAAACCTGCCTCATTATGTTCATTCCAAGCACTGCCTGCATGCTGTTTTGTTGACATCTCCTAGGCATGCAGGGCACCAAGGAGATTAATAGCACTCATCCAAATGTTTTCACAGAGGTCGGTACAAGAAAGAAATACTGGTTCTGACCTTGCAGACTTGAGATACAGATAAGAGCCATTCAGAATGTGAAGGGACTTAAGTCTTATGGCAGCAGAGGGAGTATGTTACAATCCACAGGATTTCAAGCTGCTTTTCTTTTCTGGAGGCTCAGCAATACTCTATCTAATGCAGGACCTCAGAGCAGAACAGCTCTGTGCAGCTGCAGCCTACAAAGGAGGGTGGTTGAGCACTGCAGAAGAAGCCTCAAGCAATGACTCTCTTCAGAGTATCACCCCACCATCATCTTCAGCACACAGACTAGAGTCCAGTTCTGTTCATCTTTAATATATGCTTTTCACCTGCAATAACCTGGGGAGTGATAGTGGGACACTGACACACACAGTAATACTTTGGGATCTCAGTGTTCAAAAGCTTGCAAGAGGTAGAGCAAAAGGAGGAAGATGTATATGCAAGGCTTTGGATGTGTTTCCAGCACCATCAAAACCTCCCAGGAGCTTCTGTATTTCAGGACTAAACTTTTAAAAGTGCAGTTACATGTACTGATGATTGGGTTCCTGACACACAAACATATTGTGGGGCACTATCAGCCCTTCCATTGGCTCTATTCCTGAATGCCAAGGGGGGTCCATCCTGCCTGACCCTGAGCATGTATGGCACAGCACTCACAGAACTGGGAGGCCTCTGACTGACCCCATGAAGGCCACCTTTGGGGAGGTCCTCAGGGCAAGGTCTGACCTTTGCACAGCTGTGTACCTGGCTCAAGGAGTCACCTGCTGCTGGGGACATAGGAAGACTTGCTGCTTCCCTGCCTTCTGCAGGCCCAGCAGTCCTGTGACATCACATCTGTCCACCTGATGGCAAAGCCACCACTCCTGTAGAGTCGCTTGTAGCTTCAGAGCCATGGAATTGCCACAATGTGTGCCACCAAGGCCATTTCCAAGCAATGACTCAGTTACAGACAAACCCCTTTTTCCTGGCCTGCTTCCCATCTTTCCACTTCCATCAAAACCAATTTTGCCTTCTGTATGAGAAGAACTGGAGAGTTTTCTTCCTGCTGCAAAGTGGAATTCACTGTCTTTCCCCATGCCATTCTGGCCCTTGACACCTTCTTGTGCATCCTATTCTCCTTCAGATACATCCATGTAAAACCAGGCTCAGCATTCAGTGAATGTCCAGGTAAGAAACACCTGACTTTCTACATGTTACCCTGTGGTACAGTACAAGGGGTGCCTGCATCTGACTGATGTTTGTCCCCTTGGCCCTTGAGGCTGTGCTGATTTTGCCAGCCATGCCTGGCTGCAGTTCCTCAGCAGCTTCTGCCCAAGGTTCTTGTTCTTGGTTGCTTGGTTTGACCACTTCATCTTCCAGCTGAGGAGGTATAGCCTTGTCCTTTCCACCCTCCAACACCTGAATACTAATATTCCTAACAACCTGATCTAATTAGAATGGCTTTGAATGGAGGTTGGATTAAGGCCTTTGGAGATGCCTTCAAATTCAAATCACTCCTCAGTTGTGGTGCAATTCTGCAACAGGCAGAAGACTATCAGTAAAATGAAGTGGATGATCAAGGATGAGGTTAAATATGCAGCAGAAGACTGTAAGAAACCCCTGAGACTGTGAAAGCAAGGCTGAGGACTGGCAGCTGGGCAATGGAACCACCCAAGAAAGGCTCAGCAAGTTATTTGGTGCCAAGAAGGCTGAGGATAATCTATGATGTGGAGCCCCTCAGTACCAGGCAGGAAGCTGATAAAGCAATCCAAGCATTTGAAGAAATCACCTGAGGAGAACTGCAGTATTTGGGAAAAGAAATACAAAACTCTATCTTTACTAAGGACACTTTACATCATCAAGATGTGTTACAAATTTAATACTACACATATAAAGATAAGAGACTTCTTCTCTGCTTTTCTTGCATGAGAAATGCAGTTTCATGAAGAAGAAAAAGGTTAATATGTAGTAAACACAGCACAGCCTGTGAATACACAGCACCCCATCAGTACAGGAGAAAATTAGACCAGCATGGGTAAGGACTTCAATATCGTTGACTTAATTCTTTTATATTTTGACCAGCACAGATTAAAGGTATTTGTTTCCTTACTAAGTACAAAGCCAGATCTACCATTGTCAAGTCTAGAAGATGAGGAAATATTAAGGTAAGGTAAGGTTCATGCTGTTTTTGGATGAAGACAGGGTGCAAAACCCATGAGTAACTTCATTAAGAAAATAAAGGTTTACAAAAGAATTTACCAACACTTAAGCAACAAGTGAAAGAGTGCAGAGTTACACCTCCAGGGCCAGATGGGCATGGGACATAGGGAGATTTTATATGAAGGCTTTTTGTTTTCTTTCTAACAAGATGTGATTCTACGAGTAGAAATCATGTTTATGATCCTTTTCATAAGCTTTTAAACCTAGTTGTTAGTGTTGGACACTAAGTGGGATCTTGGCAAAGAAGTAACAAAGAAGAAACCTAACAATCATTAAAACATGCCAAAAGAACAGAGTAAAACACATATACCTTGTGTGACTATTATTATCCAGAAAAGGTGATTTCATCTTTGAGGGATACAAGTGAGATCCAGCAATCCGCTCTCTCAGTGAGGATAGGGAATGGAGTGCCACACAGCAGCAAAGGCCTGAGGGTTGTTGCTGTATTAGAAACCACAGAAATACCTGCAATGGTCCTACAGGAATTAGAGCTTCTTCCCACAAAAAGGCTGTGGGATCAATATCCCAATTGAATGCATTTACACCAATGCACGCAGCATGGGCAAAAAACAGGGGGGCTGGAATCCCAGGAAGGCTGGATATCTTGCGAGGAGGAAACCCTAAAGGTACAGAAACCATGTTCCCATGTGTCAAAAGTTGAACAAGCAGGGGAGAAGACTGGCCTGGCTGAAGAGAGAGTTTCGGCTGACAGGGAAAAAGGAGAGTTCATGACTAGAAGAAGGGGCAGGTGACTCAGGAGGACTAAAAAGATATTGTGAAATTATGCAGGGGGAAAATTAGAAGGGCCAGAACCCAACTACAACTTAATCTGGCTTCCGTTGTAAGAGGCAACAAAAAATGCTTCTATAAATGCAAACAGCAACACAAGGAGGGCTGAGGAGAATTTGTATCCTTTACTGGACATGGTGGAAACAGAGTGACAAAGGGTAAGAAAGGCTGAGGTGCTTTATGCCTTCTTTGCCTCAGTCTGTAATCGTAACACCAGTTGTTCTCGGGGTACACAGACCTGTGAGCTGGAAGGCAGGGATGGGGAGCAGAATGAGGCCCCCATGGTCCAAAGTGAAATGATCAGTGTGAGCCACATGGGATCCATGCAAGGGCACTGAGGGAGCTGGTGGAAGTGCTCACCAGACCACTCTCCATCATTTACCAGAAGTCCTGGCTCACCAAGGAGGTTCCAGCTGACTGAAGGTTGGCAAAAACAATGCCCATCTAGAAGCAGGGCCAAAAGAAAGATCCAGGGAACTACAGGCCTGGCAGCCTGACCTCAGTGCCGTGGAAGGTCATGGAGCAGATCATCCCCAGTGCCATCATGGACACACGCAGGAAACCAGGGGATCAGGCCCAGCCAGCACTGGTTTGTGAAAGGCAGGTCCTGCTTGACCCACCTGGCTTCCTTCCCATATGGTGGGTGAGGGAAAGGTTGGGAATGTGTGTACTTGGACTTCAACAAAGCCTTTCACACTGTTTCTCACAGCATCTCCTGGAGAAAATGGCTTTCCATGGTGTGGATGTCAGCACTCTTCAGTAGGCAAGAAACTGGGTGGTGGCCCAGAAAGTGGTGATGGGTAAAGTTAAATCTATTTGGCAGCCAGACACTGGTGCTGTCCCTCAGTTATAAGTATTAGGGTCAGTCCTTGTGTGATATCTTTATTGATAATCTGGACGAGAGGATTGAGAGCACCCTCAGCCAGTTTGCAGGTTATCCAAAGCTGGGTGGGAGTGCTGATCTGCTGGAGGGCAGGAAGGCTCTGCAGAGGGATCAGGACAGGCTGGATCCATGGGCTGAGGCCAGTTGTATGAGGCCAAGTGCTGGGTCCTGTCCCTGTGCCACAACAACCCCTGCGGCTCCAGGCTGGGACAGAGTGGCTGGAAAGGTGCTGAGTGGGAAAGGACCTGGGGGTGCTGGTCAGCAGTGGCTGAACATGAGCTGGAGTGTGCCCAGGTGGCCAAGAAGGCCAAGGACATCCTGAATGTATCAGCAATGGTGTGGCCCAGGAGGGGGCAGTGACTGCCCCTCTGTACTGGGCACTGGTGAGGCCACACCCCAAATCCTGGGTTTAGTTCTGGGCCCCTCACTGCAAGACAGACACTGAGGTGCTGGAGTGAGTTCAGAGAAGGGCAGCAGAGCTGGGGAAGGGTCTGGAGCACAAGTGCTGTCTGGAGCAGCTGAGGGAGCTGGTGGTGTTTATCCTGGGCAAAAGGAGGTTTAGGAAGGGCCTTGTGACTCTCTGCAAATGACCTGAAAGGAGGGTGTAGACAGGTGGGGTTCAGTCTCTTCTCCCAGGCAAACAAGCAAAAGAGCAAGAGAAAATGGCCTCAATTTCTGTCAGGGGTTGTTTAGATCAGATATTAGGGAAAGGTTTTTCTCTGACATGCTTGTCAAGCACTAGAACAGGCTGCCCAGGGAAGTAGCAGAGTCCCTGTCTCTGGAGGAATTTAAAAGTTGTGTAGAAGTGACACTTAAGGACATTAGCTAAGTGGCGGAGTTGGTAGTGCTGGGCTAATGGTTGCACTTCATGATTTAAAGTTCTTTTCCAGCCTAAACTATTCTGTGACTCTATGATTCTAAGCAAGAATCCCAAGCAGCAACCATCTGCACTGACAGCTATATTAATTCATCTGAACTTGGATGGAGAGAGGGACATCAGACCTTTAACTTCAATTCAAGTTACTTTCCAAAATCAACAATCACCAAAGTCTTGTTGAAATGAGCAGGCACAGAGCCAGGATTGCACATTCATACCATTATGATCAGCTTTTTTTGAAGCTAAAGCAAGATCTGCCATTAGCTGGAGTTTGGGTTTTTGGACACAGCTGATGTCTGGTGAGGTTTGGAAATGGTATTTGAAATCTGATAACTCTGAATCTGGTTGATTTATTATATCATTAACTTACGCTTTTCATGCTTTTGAGATCTAGTTGTGATAGCTGACAAATTTGTTTTGCTTCCCCATTTCACATCCAGCTTTTAGACACCTAATTTTACTCTAGTATAATCACACTATATATTGACTGAGACAGTCATTGAAATTCATTCTGCACCTCGACCTTCCCAGAAAAGGCATGTGATGGGTTGGTTTCTCCAGTTATTTTCTTACATCAAGCTGCATAAACTGGGCATGAGGCTCTGAAATTAGGTACCTCTTCATTGCTGGATATATATCAGCTAGGCCAGCCTTGTGAATGTCCAGCTGGCACGTGCTCCTACAGGTCTCTCCTATTCCAGCACTCAGTTATCCAGACTGTGGGGTTCTGGGCTGTACCTTGGCAGTCTTTGTGCCTTGCCTGCTGACATCTTAGCAGCCTTGCCAGAAGTTGTTTTAGGAAACCTAAAGCAAGACTGCTATGTCTGTCCATTCTAAAGGGCTGGCACGAAGCATCCCAGCCTTTCCAAAGCCTCACGTGCTGCACACAGGGAACCACAATGCATACTCCAGTGCCTTGTGACCCACTGTACTTTCCATTGCTTTCATAGGATTATACAGTACTGAAGCTTCATTAAAAGCTCGTAATTGAGCTTCCTATTTCTTTGCTGTTCTCCTCAAGGGCTCACACATTTCAATGCATTTTGGTCACAGACTGTGAGGGACTAGGGTGAGAAAGAGGGCAGAGTGAGGTACTTTCCTCCTTTCCCAAAACTGCAGCCCCATCAAAACATACCATATTTTTTATGGCAGAAATTGCAATTGTCACAACCAAGGGAAAATCCCTTTGTGTGCTACTCTTTACCCTGATGGTAACACTGTTGAAAGCCTCTTCTTCACACTGTGCCTCTATGTCTCACATTCCCCCTCTGTGAACAATACCATGGGTCTGTCCCAAATCACACCCCTTGGTCGTCACGCCAGGTCTGTGGATTGCTCCAGCAGGCCCGATGCATCATGCAAGTCAGGACAGCTTGACTGACTCTCCTGCTCCAGACTGCAGTGTTCCCTCACAGATCCAAATGACAGGGATGTCCCTGCACAGCCCTCATCTGCTGATTTGTTTTGCATAAGTTATTTTCTCTTACTCGCAAGTAAACAACCCATTCTGCTTCAAAGAGTCACCTGTGGCCCTAGCTTTGCTTCTTTTTCACTTTGTTTTTCACTTTGTCTTTGGTTACCAACTCCACTCTGCATCATTCAAGTAATGACTCCTTTCACATGTTTTGTCTGTAAGTTTCATACACTTTTTTTAAGTAGTTTAATCCCAGGTTGGGTTGGTTATGTGCTTTTCCTAATGTCCTGTAGTTTTTCTCATTGCCACTTTGTTAGTTGCCCTCCAGTGGATTCTCCATCCGCAGAGATTCAGGCAGATGCACAGAATTAATATTCAGTGTTGGCAATAGTTCTGACCTAAGCAGGAGGTTGGACTGGATCTTTGGGGTTACATAGGAGTCTCCACACCGTTATTTTCCATGATTCCTGCATGACACAGGACCTGCAAGGGTGCTTTCTGTCACTCTGTGTTTGGGACCTCTGAACTATTACATTGTATAGTCTTTGAATTACAACTTTGTGGAGAGTCTCTGCTTTATTAGGCCTACTTGTTGATGCTCAGAAAAAAGACCTTTACTAGAAATAAAATGGTGTAGGATTTCAATGAAAAAGGATGTTCTACTAAAACTCAGCCACACTGACAAACTGTCTGCCAGGGAATAGATTTAACAACAGTCCTCCATCACTTGATCACGCGATGCAAAACTTCCAGCAGGCTGTGTCCTTTCCTGCCATCACGTAGTTATTTTGTTGTTGGTTCCAGGCTGGAGAGCCAGTGGAATGCATTCTTGCATAAGACTGATCTTAAAACCATTGAGATTTGTACAAAGTATTGGATCAGTTCTGCATCCTAATTCCAGAAATGGGCAGATGGCAGAGAACAGAGCATATTCTAAGGGAACATATTGGAATGTCATAAGAAGCAATAATGAGTAAAATTTGTTTTCATAGTGAAACATTTCATATGCATGACATACACTGCACAATTACTCACATTCTTAAAATGAAATGGATAAATGTTTCCAGCAGGCATCATCTTCCAACAATTCTTTCAAGTTTATGCCAAAGGAAAAAAAAAAGTAAAAAAGCAGCTAGTAAAATTTCTGTACAGAACATACCAATATTGTCTCCAAAGCTATCAGACATGTTTTCATGAAGATTAAAGTCAGGTTAAAAGAGAGGCATCCAAAATATATTTTTTCTAAGGGTGGGGATAAGTAAGTGAATCACGTAGGACCACTGTTTCACGTAAGATATTCTGTTTCCATTAGAAAAGGGCAGTGGATGAGTTTGAGTTCCAAACCATATTTATCTGTATTTCAAATTCTAATTTAGCTTAAGCTAGGTTCAAATCTGATCAAATAGATATGACTCCCAAATGGATGAATGTTTGCAGAGGAGTGTAAAACTCTGAATGGTCTCTCCTGTTAGTGTAGCTGGCAACATCAAAATCTGTCCACTTATAAACAAGGTGCTTCCATCCCAGGTTTGCAGAACCAAAAGCAAAAAAGCTGATGATCTACTTTATGAATGCCTTTCTGAATACCTTTATATTACTAGTCCCATCCTTCTTGCACACACAGCACTCAAACCAATCCCAAACACTGTCTAGTCAATGTCTACCCATCTTTCAAGTTCCTTTATCTGTCTCTTCAGCTGCTATCTGTGCAACTCTTTCCAAGTAGTTTTAAAAAATGCACTCCAATCTTTGGGATTGATGCTAGCTTTACACTGAAATAATCTGTTGTTATTGCCCCGCCCCTGCATGTCTGCTTCTCTATCTAACCAATATTTTATCATTTCTTTCTTGTCTATAAAATGTCCAACACATGCCAGATGCTGACATAAATAATGATGTTCAGTTTGCAGGCTGGGATCATATCTAGGTTTTACAAGTGAAAACAAGACTTTAGCTATTGCCCGCTATTACTGATCTGCTTCTGAGCAGTAATTTCAGATGGCACCTTGGCAACATTGCAAATATCTCAACTAAGAACCTTCAAAATATGGGCCTGTGATTGCTGAAGTGGTGAGTGCAGGGCAACAATCAGCAGCCAAGATTGAAACAGGCCATCTAACAAGCCAGCTGCTCCGGATACACACACAGTTATGCAAAACTGGGCAGGGAGATCCAGCCTCAGGACTGGACAGGTCTTAGGAACAGCAGGGATTGCTGCAATTTCACCTCTCAGGTTCGTGCATTAAAATGTTCACAAATTCTTTGCTATGCTTCCTTTTCACAGCTTTTTCAAGGCTTCTGCTTGAAGACGGTAGTGTTTTTGCTTATTTCAGTAGGTTTTCCTCTTTCTAGCTGCTCTATTACTCTATTACTTCATGTATTTTTTCCTCTCCTTTTCTGTCTCTTCCTCTTACATATTCTTAATTTGCTCCATCTTCTACTCATCTGAGATATCAGTCATGGTTGCTACCTATTGTTTGCAGCAGCAACATATTACTTGCCTACACTTGTAGTTGGACACAAGTAAATACCATGGAATTTAACCATCTTTGCTCCATCCACTGACCTTTTCCACCTAAAAGGCATGGACACTGACACAGCTGCAGATTCAATTGCTTTGTCCTACTTTTCTTCCCTTGAGGAAGCAGCTGTCATGGATACCAATTGGTTTACAGATTGCCATGTAGATTGGGTGTAAGTGATTTGGACAGTGAGATGTCTGTTCTGCCACACACAAATGGATGCTGAAACCACCCACATGTCATGCACAGGGCCTCATATCCTACATCACATCCTATTTAGGAGAAATTAATAGGTTAATACATTGCTGAGATCAATAGTTAGAAGGTAGATGCTGCCTGTGATATTAAATCATGATAAGAAAGATTATCTCATGCTAAAAACTTTTGGGCCAGACAATCCACCAGCCTTATTAGACAATTCTCAATGTGACTAATGATGTGCCAAAAGTATCAGAGTGAATGAATGGTCTATAATTTTCTTTCAGCTTTTTGCTCTCTAAAAATGATCTATAACATTTCTGCAGTGTTTTCTGGTGATTACTCATTGGATTACTCATTATGCACTAAATTCCCAAGTAAGTAACTGTCTGTGAAATGTTGGCCCACTCTGTTTTTATGGCATGTCATTCAGCCATGTACCTATGAGCCATAATACCTCCCTGACCTACATTGTTCGTGAAGAACAATGTTCTGTACTGCAGCATTTCATCCCCAATTGCCCCCAGAAAGAGCAGCAAAATGTTTAGAATCAACTGGCAACTGGCAGTCTCTGCTGAAATCAAGATCAGTACTTCATCACATAAAGATTCCAAGATAAAAAACCTAAAAACTTTGTTTTCAGGTGCTTGTGGTCAACTTGTTTCAGTCCTCTTTGTCTTCTTCTGGATTCTTAACTCTCTTAACTCTTTTTTCCTGCATATTTTCTCCTTTATACAGTCCAAAATTCTTCAGACAGGGATTGTCTTTCTTTTCATGTAAGGAATGTGCCTACTGTGCCCTCAATTCTCTAGCCTGAGGCCTCTAAACATAAAGAAATAAAAATATTATTACTTAGGATAATAGAATAATGAATTGTCCTTAGAAACCTCATTAATTCCATGTGCCCCACTGTGTGTCCTGTTTTTGTCCCCTCCTTTTGACCGATGACTGGGCATATGAAAGAAGATGCTTGATTCAGGGTTACCCTGCAGAGACTGGTTTGCTATTCTAACCAAGTTCTGGGAATAACAGCACATTTTTCATCTTGGAGAAACAAGATACAATAATAAAGAATATTAATCAAATATTGTATTGTGTTCTCATCTTTGGTGAGCCTGAAACTATTTTCCACACTAAAAGAAAATAAATAATTAATAAAGAAAGCTCTTTTGTGAAGGAACACAAGCTGAAAAACATCCTATAAAGTTACAAAGTAAAATGCAGCATGTTTTTATAATGGCACATGAAATGCTTATAAATATTGTTTATTTTCAGTACCATGGACCTCTCAACATGCAATAGATGACAATGAAGTGTCTGATTAATTTTTATAGATATTTTTCTCTACAGAACCTGGTTGCATATTTATTGAAGCACACCACATGCCAATTCTTCTCTGTTTATCATAGTAACCACAGCCAAATGCCATCTCAGCTGAAAAAAGTGTCCTTCGAAGACTGGAATGTATCAACTCAAAAAAAATATATATAAGGGATTGTAATACCAGTGTGCTCACTGTTTTTGAAAGGAAAAGCATCATGTTTTAAAGCATTCAATACATGCAGAAAGCATATTTCAGGATGCCTCTCCTGGTGTTTTTGTTCCCTTACTGCACTGCAAACAACCCCATGTTGTTATTTCCCCTTTTTTCCATATCCTAAGTGTAGTTTCTCCACTCTAGATACATTTCAGCACAATGGGAAAAATATTTTGCCCTGTGCAGTGTGTAGTAATTTCCTCTGAAATGCCCTCTTACTGAAGAAAAAGAGCCTGTGTCTGCCTGGCAGCACGAAGTCCCATTTTCCAGTGGTCATGCACAGCTCACAGGGTGCTGCTTGGCTCAGAGACCATTCACCCAGGAGAAAAACTAGTGTTATCATGTGAAGGTGGCCTCCAGGTTGCTCCAAGGACACAGGAGCCCTCATGTACCACCCCAGCCAGAGGGATACCTGCAAGTTTGGATGCTATAACACTGTGGTTACATAGCTCAGGTTCAATTACTGGTCTCTGCATGAGACAATATAGAAATACACACATAAATTGGAAATTCTTACTAGTATGACACTGACTTCCAGGGAGGCTGAGCCCCAAACCAGCCCAAAGAATCTGACATTTTAGTCCTTGTCTTTAAGAACAAGCCTAACTTGTTAAAAGCCTAACTCTGGAGCTGGTGTGCTTCATCTTTTGATACATTAAGAGCCTACTCATTGAGCAACCTTAGATGGATTCAGATGGGTTAGTTTATTTATCTGATCTCAAGAGCAGGACCATTCTTCAGGGTTTTGCAGCACATTATAGTGAATATTTACATAAAAGATTTTAACAGCTATACAAAATTCAGGGAAATGGGTTATCATCTATTAAACCTCAATTTTTGGCTTCTTGTATCTATGTATTCGGCATAGGCTGCAGGAAAAGAATTTTGCTTTGCCTGATGCATTTCTGCCATATTCATTAATAGGTTCTTAACAGCTCATTGAATTCCATGCAATTCCCTAATTCCTGCTTTTATTTGTTGTTTGTTGCATGACAGAGGCACATGGAGTAAAGGGATTCAGGTGCAATCTTAACATCAGTCTGCTCTTCACCTGTGCTGTTCTGGAGTGCTGGGGCTCAGCTGTGGCCAAAGTTTTACTTGGAGGGTGGGAGTGACCATTAAGGGCAAGTGGCAGACTAATTGAAACAGAAACAGTGTTACAAAGTAAAAGGTAATTGTAAACTCAGATGGAATGTGTAGACGGTACAGATTTATCAAAGTACCTAAGGAGTTGTAGCCCTTACATTAACCACAAAAATGAGTGTCAAGTGGTCTGCTGCAGGGGTTTGGTTCTGCTTTCCAGCTAGCTCTTACACCAAACTTGCATTTAAGGGTACAGCTTGGTACCTTTCCGATTTTGTGGGTCTTGGCCTCAAGCAGAAACGTGGCTTTGGCGTGGAAGAAAGGACTTCATGTGAGTTCAACAGGGTTTTATTTTACCTAGTGGGTGGCCCACATAGAAGTCAGTTTTTTTCCCTTTGGATCTCAGTTTAAGTACAGGGGGTGTGGACATGTCAGGGGACAATCTAGATCCAATCCCAGAGGAAGGGGAAGTTACTCAGAACAAAAGGATAATCAATAGAACAATCCCATATATAAAAAAGGGAGGGGATGGCAGAGACTGTGCCAATCACCCTGGCCCCCCACTAGAACTTTCTAGCCATCTGGGCAGGGTTGCAGTGATGAACAGGACCCAGAACTAAGGAAAACCAAAAGGGGTTTTACATGGGGGTACAGGGACTAACCATTATAAAACAAGGAACAAAAGCATGCAGAACCTGGCAAAACCCAAAATGCACCACAACAGTCTGCCATGGGATTGCTACTGAATTGTCTTTTGGAGGACTTCGAGGACTTCTCAGGATGTCTCTTCAAAGCTGATCTGGGTCTCAAGACCCGCAGTGTGGCTCTGACCCCTCCTCACACAAGTTCCAGTTGGCCACTGAGCTGTGTGAGCTGGAAACTCTCCAGTGACCATGGGCACAGGACAGAGCTCCAGGGCTTGAACAACTAAAAAGGGCAGAAGCACCTTGTTCAGGTAGTGATTAATTCTACTGGAGCAAACAATTACACTCCAGTAGAACTGAGGAAAGGGATCACTGGAGGGTGGTTTTCACTGTGAGTTTCACTGCTTGGGCTGGCAAGGTGTAGTACAGAGGTGCAGCCTTGAAAGGTGGGTGAGCCCTGCATCCAAAACTGCAGGCAGCAGTAGTTATATATAACCAGATACACAAGAGTTGTGCTAGTGCAACAACTAGATCCAGTAAAATTCACACCATCTACCTGAGTTTGGATTGAGGGAGATGCCAGAACAAGTGAGCCATCTGTAAGGCTTGCACCTTCAGCTGTAGCTAAGAAACAGCTTCCTCTTCCACAACTGTGCAGTAGCTCTGCATCTGTGCTATCTTGCTGTTTGGCAGGGACCCTTGGAAAAAAATAGAACATAAACACTCCAACAACACAGAACAACATACTTTTTGGCAGATTCTTCTTAACCAGACATGTCTAGGTCTGCAGGCAGTGGGTCCTCTGTGGCCTGTAGACATTTTGGGGAGTTGGAGCATGCACCTGGAGCAGCCCCAGCCCGCTTGCTGCATTAGCAGAGATTGAATCAGTTGTCACTTGGAAATAACAATGGAGAAGCGGCTGGTGGAGAACACAGGTGCAGAGTGAGAGATGACAGGAACTTCCACCACAGTCATAAATCTGGGGGGAAAAGCAGATGCTCACCCCATACCCAAAATTGATTTTCGCTCTTATGACTCAAGCAAGGATTCAGTTGCCCACGGACAGGGTACATGGTGGGAGCTGCCTGGCACTCTGAAAGAGATGACAGGGAATAGTAGTGTGAAGATGCAGTTTTCCAAAAACCTCTTGTGCTTCTAAATTCTTCTCCCAAATACCATTCCGTTGTGTCTGCTTCTTCTGCACTCCCTCCTTCCACCTCGTTATTGGCAGGAGGCATTGAGGTGGGAACAGTAGAAGGATATGGTGGAAGAGCAGCAGCCTGACCTCTCCTACCGAATGTAGGAGTGTCCCACCGAAATGATGTTTCATCAACTGCTCTGCTTCCCTCTCTTGATAAATTTGAAGACCTGAAGGAAGACCCTTCTCCACCCACCATCACTCAGCAGGAAAAAGAAATTATGGAAAAGGAAAACAAGGTGAACATTGTACACATAATTTGAAATTTATTTACACTGTTGCCTTGGTTTGGGAAGACGGGTATCTGCCAGGGAAAGCTGGAGTTTCCCTTGGAATGGAGAATGTAAACCCCCCCCCCTTCCAAATTATTATGATTTTGCAATTAAAGGCTTTTCAGAAAAAGATTTGGGAATAGGAATAACAGTTCTTTACTAGAAATATTAAGAATACAAATGTAGTGGTACAAAAACCAAGCAAACAAAACAAACAAAATCCTAGAAACCCTGACAGAGTCAGAAATACAACCTGACACTCTGTTGATCAGGGTGTGGGAAGCAGTCCAAAATAAACCCTCCTGGAGTGGCAGGCGTAGTTCTGTTGGCGTAGAGGTGGTCCTGTAGAAAAGGGTCCAGTAATGGCAAGATGGGTCCAGTCTTCCCTCAGGAATCTAGTGGAAACACCAGATACCTTGGGCCCCTACATCTCAGTTTTTATCTAGGTAGGAATGGTTTGGCTCCCCCCACTGGGTGGAGCATCTCACAGTGGGATGAAGTAATGTGTCATGTCATTGATGAGCCTTAATGGCCCATTAACAGAAAATATTCCCCTGCAGGGAGGATGGGTTGTGGAAGAGATAAGGAACATTGCTCCACCTGGTTTTAACAGCTGGCCCATTACCAGAAAGCACTCCCCACCCCCCACCCCCTGCCCCCACGAGTTACAAGAGTTAAAGAAAACACCTCCCCAATCAGTTTCAACAGATGGAACAGAATAAACTTTTTTTTTGGTTATATAACCCTGGACAACTGTTTAGATGATTTGGGGTATTTGAAGGCCACCAGTCTCTGCATGCTCTGGGATCACAGCCACACAACACGGCAGCCTCCCCTTGCTCAGGGCACAATGTCACTATTGCATCAACTTGCATGTGTCAGCGCATGTGCAAGGGTGTCTGCAAACCCATGAGAGTTATTGGCAATGGTTCCAGGGTATCTGCAGGTGGCAGGTTCCTGGGCTACCCATAGCCAGGATTGCTGTGCATGCATTGCCGATCTCATCTAAGTCTCATCTGCCCCTCTCCCGGTAAATGTGGCAGCCTATGCAGTGGTGGAGGGTGCCATAGTTTTCTGGTTTCTTGGTTCATCAAGACAGATCTGGCTGCAGCATTCATGTTTTGGTCACAAAATCTGGGCCTCGCCCTGTGCAGATTTGAAATATGACAAATGTGCACACGTACGTGTCAGAGTTCAAAAGTGCTTCTGCATTCCCTGAGCTAAACACAACCTGAGAACCTGGTCCCCCAAGAAGAATCAGGTAAGATACTGAAGCCTCAGGAATAAAAGGAAATTAGGCCTGTCTGGGTTTCTTGCGTGGGTGTGCAGTACAATTCCACTGCATTAGCTCTAGTCCCATCTACAAGGCAATGCTACACACTAAGGAGAACCAAGAAAATGCTCGCAGCAACAGCAATGTCAGTCTGAAGTTTAGTATTCACATTCTTCTGACAACTCAGATTACTCAGTATTTCAGTAATGTCCCTGTGGTCTAATGATGACTCTCTCAACAGCGTTAGCATATATATGGGAACAAAGTACATTTTGTTGCATATTCATATATGTGAAGTAGTTCACATGCTGGGCCTAAAAGTTAGACCAAGCACAGTATCAAGCACCAAAGAGCTATAGGCTCTCAGTAATTTATGTTAAATAGGAAGAATAAAGCATGTTTTGAAGACAGTTTGGTAGAGTATGAAAGGCATGTCAAAGAAACGACAGCATTCAGGACTTCTGGCCACTATCACTGAGGAGTTATTCTCTCATATTTTTAGCACTAGTATTTTCTAAATAATTAGACATGTGCCACATAGCTAGTTATCTCCATATCAGGCAGGCACAATACAGCCACTACTTCAGAAAGCAGAACATTTTATCGTGTGAATGTGAGCCCAAGAAAGGTGTTTGAGTAAGTCTAACTTCTGATTAGGTCTCAGATTCCAAAACAAAAACCCATCTTGAGTCTTTTCTAGGAGCTAGGAGAAAAAAAGTCAACACAGTCTGGACATGGTTAAAGTTCACAGTAACTTTTCCTAAGGAAAGCTGAAAGCCACTAGAGCAGCATTGCAGACAATCTTGTACCCTTACAAACATTTTTCAGAAGAGGCTGGTTTACTGTGTCCAAAGCAGCACCGAAGTCCAGAGAAAATAAAGTAACAACCCACATGAGACGCCATCAGTTGCTGACTCCAGAAGATTCACGTAGCCCATAGAGATTACACTAAAAACTGCTGCAACTGAGAAAACAAGGTCTTGTTTCAAGAGTGTTTGACTGTAATAGCTGATTAGACACTGACTTTGACCTTTCCCCTTGGAACTGCAGCAGGGTTTTTTTGGTTTTTGCTTGTGTAAAGCAATAGGCTGAAATTGCACCTATTTTCAAAGAGAGTAACATAACACTTGCTGCCAGAAGATGAACAAACATCTCTGATCGCTGAGGAGCTGCTGCAGCAATGCAGGGTGGGTCACTTAGATAGTGAGGAATCGGGTCTGCTCAATGCAGCACTCCTGTGTGCTGACTTTGCTGATTTATATTAAGTGATAATATTATGAGCATCAGCAGGAAATCAAGCAATTGAAGATTCAGTTTTAGCAATGGGAACATCTCTGATCCCATCAATTTTTACTTTGGAACAAATTAAGAAAACTCATTGCCTTTCTTTGCAGAGCAATAAGTAGGATAAATCCTTCCATTGGGATGCACACTCCAGACATAAAACACTGCCAAAACTATTCCTGACTCCTGTTTGCAGTGATGAACCAGATTTAAGTAGCCCATATCTAGGACTCAAAAAAGGCAAAACTAATCATATGTGAGTCAGTTACATCAAATGTAATAGTAAATGAGGGTTGTGATTTTCAAACCAGACTGTGAACTTGAACTGGATGCTGGTTTCCCAGTGAGCACCAAAAGGATTTGGGTGAAAATGATCATGTGATAAGAGAGACAAAGTTTAGCGTTTTAGCCTCTGTGAATTATCTCATTGACCTAAGGCCACCCTTTTAAAACAGGGTAGATGGTGTTATGTGGCTTATATTACACCAAAGTAATCTCCCTGAAAAAGTTGTTTTCTTTCTCATCCCCACTAGAGCCCACAAAAAGTTCCCACACACGCAAGTTGTGCTGGGGGTCACTTACCTACTGTGCAGAAGAGGCAATAACAGAAAGCACTCTGTTGAACTCTGTGTTGTTTCTGTGGGTTTTTGTATTTCACAAGCATAAATGCAGGGCAAAAGATTGTGAGATGTCCAGATGTACATTTTTGTGGGAACAACAGAGCTTTAGTCAAATATGAACAGTCCTGAGACTTTACTCTCCAGGTTACCCCATTCCTTCCAAAGGATTTCAGTCCCTTAACTATTCAAAATATGCTAGGATAAAACAGATTTTAGCCCTCATTCATGTTCTTTAAACTGGTTGGATGTCAGGCTGTAGTTTAAAAAAACAGATAGAACTGAACTATGCCTATACCATTACAAAAAAGAGTGAGTTCACTCTATACCTGGTGCCCAGTCCAAGTTCCTGCTCTTTTCTCTCAGCCTCCACGGCCATATAGACAGAGATATGCACTGAGATACCTGAATACTAACCCATCCCACCCCCAGAATCTAAAAAAGAATCACTTGAAGCTGATCTTGACACATTGTCCTCTATTTGTCTCAGGGTCACTCCTGCAGCCTGGGGGGCACTGTTGATGGTGTGACAGCAGGCACACAGTGCTGTGGGACCAGCAGAGACAAGGGCAGAGAACACACAAGAAGTGAAGATGAATGAGAATATTTATCACACCAGACTCAGTGACCTAAGAAAAGGAAAGAATGAGAGATCAAGATGCAAATTGAAAGCTGTGCACAAGACAGCAAGAACAGGTGAGGACAGGAACATAAATTAAAAGGAAATAATCTGCCCTGAGGAAGGACACAGAGAGCTATGCACTGCATACACAGAAATGCAGTTCGCTGGAGGCGCAAAAAGGAGAAATAAAGAAAAGTAGTCAACAAAGCTCCTCACAACAGAAGAGGTGGTGAAGAGCCAGAAAAAGCCATTTGCAGCAGATACAATTTACTAGTTAATAAAAAAAGAGAGTGTGCTAAACATTGAGTAATGCACTCTATACCTGTTAGATTTATTTATAGACAGAGAATTATATTCTCTGTTCTTCCTGAAAAGAATAGACTGAAACATAATAAGCATTGCTCAGGGCTCAAATTTTTAGTTTTGTCAAGAAGAAAAGATGCTCCTGGGTATTTTGCTAATTAAGATTATGACCTGACTAAGCCAATAAGATTGAAGTCAACAGGACTTTTTGCCATTGAATAGAATACTCCTCATTGTTTGTTTTTGCTTTTGAAGACTGATGGCCAATGAACTCTTTCTAAGAAATGTAGGAATATAAACAAAGTGGTGCTGAAAGAAGAGGTCCTACCTCCAGGTTTACTGAATTTAGGAAAGAAGAGAAAATAATTTGTATTATTAAGAGATAATAAAGATACTGCCACTAAGACTAAATTCTTTCTCCTTTTCCCTTAATTCAAGTTCACCATTTGGGACCAGTAACTTCATAGCTAAGAAAGAAGTTATCTTACTCAGCACACTCAAGAGTGAAAGATGTGAGATCATACCTCCTGTGGAAAACTGAGGTAGCAGCACTGTTGTAGAAGAGCTGGGGAAAAAAAATCAAAAAAAGGTCTCCACTAGGCCTTGGAAGAGGATTTTTTAAGAGGATCATTTCCCCCATGAACAGACTTGTTTGTGCCATTTGTGTGATACTGTGATGAAAGGGCACATACTGTATGTTCAGTAACATTCAAATCTGGAAGAGAATTGACTATGCCATTGTCACACTAAGTCTGTGTTTCCTGAAAAAAAAGGTTTATCATTTTTTAAGATGTCACAAGACCTCCTTGCCTTGCATTTTATTAATGCAATGCTAATTCCCAAATCTTAATATATTATTTCATTACTTTTGGGTTTGTTTTTTTTCCCTCTGGTTATGTCAAGAACTTGCACTAACAGCAATCTAACTGCAGTCTGTAAGGTTCCAAGCTGGAACATAGAAAATCATAATGGATTAGAAACTCTAACTAAATGCCTGCTTTTCACTGTGACACTCAAGGACCCAGGTTATTTAATGAGGTGTTTTACACAACTGAAGATAGGAAGTAATTGCTCTAAAAATGGATACAAAAGATCCACACAGATCAGGTGGATAGAACAAGTAATAACTTATTGAGAAAACATCTAAGAAAAATCATGAATTAGGAATGATCAAATTCCACAGGTTTTGTGGATCAGCTCTGCACGGGAAGCAGACTAAAATGAGTCAGGCAGACTTTTACAAATGAAAAAGAAATTTAACCTGAAACCAACTTTAAGGAAAGCCACAGGAAGGCACATGTACATCTAAACATTATTCCATCTTCATGTTTAAGATTTTGATACTTGTTCAATAGTATTTTTTAAGAATGAACTAAGAAATTGCTCTCTAGCTATAGCCACATTTTATCAGTCATATGTTGCTCAATTTGCAGATCTTCCAAAAATAAGAAAAATATTATTAAAAGATGAAATAAAATATTTTGGAATTATATTTCAATAAGCTAAGAAAAGATACCCAGGGCCAAATTAATCTCTGTTGCCATCACACTGACCACAACAGAATCGCATTTGGAAACTTCTGCATCAGCCTTGCCAGCCATGTGTCCACATCTTGCAAAACTAGGAACTAATCCAACAAGCCACATTTCTGGTGCTATTCACTATCCTGAAAGTTCATTTGCTGTCACAGCCATTCAGAAGGAAACTTAGCATTTCAGTTCTGTCCCTGCATAGTTACCAGAAAAGCAACAAAGCTGGGGAATGGTCTGGAAAGTTGTGTGAGGAGCAGCTGAGGGAGCTGGGGGTGTTTATCCTGGAGAAAAGGATGCTTAAAGGGGACCTGATCATTCTCTGCAACTGCCTGACAGGAGGGTGTAGCCAAGTGTGCTTCAACCTCTTCTGCCAGGGAACAAGTGACAGGACAAGAAGAAATGGCCTTGAGTTGCACCAGGGGAGGTTTAGATTGGACATCAGGAAAAGTTTCTCCTCAGAAAGAGTTGCCAAGCACTGGAACTGGCTGCCCACAGAAGTGTTTGAGTAACCATACCTGGAGATATTTAAAAGATGTGTAGATATGGCACTTAGGGACATGATTTAGTGGTGGGTTTGGCAGTGCTGGATTAATGGTTGGAGTTGGTCTTAGAGGTTTTTCCAGCCTTAACAATTCTGTGATTCTTACACACAAAGACCCTGTCTCTCTGCTTCATTAATAAGTGAAAATGTGAGACAGGATCTGTAAGAGCCCTGACTCTGTTAGAAAACTGCCCTTGAGTCAGACCAATGGTCCATTTAGTCCACTATTACATGCCTGGCAGTGGTAAATGAGATACATGGCCCCATAAGAATGATATTTTCTGCTGTTTATTCCCCCCCATCCTTTCCCAGTATCCAGGACTAGGGATGTTAGTGAGTACATTTCTCCTTGGTTTCTTCCAGATTCCCTTTATGCACATGAATTTGTCACATCCTTTTGATCCTGTCTCCAGATTCAAAACCATCCCGTTACAATAAGCTCCCAAAATGTTTTCCTTCTCCTAAAGCTGTCTCAAACTAGCTTCATCCAGTGCCACCTATTTCTTGTGTCATGGAAGTTGTGAGAACAGCAATCCTCCATTTAATTTATCCGGCGCTGTCTGTGTTTCCTAAACTTAATTGTGAATCTCCTCAGATTCACACCTCCCCATGGACTGGGCAGTCACAGTGTTTGCTGGGGTCTCACACAGGTATGGATCTATCCAGTTGTCCAAGAGTGTCTGCCTCTGAATTAAGCTAATGAACACATGTCATCACATCAGGCCTTTGCAGCTGGGTCTAACAAGGCACTCAGAACAGTCAGGTTCTGCTAAGTAGGGCAATTACAGTAAAATGAGTTGTATAAAGGTCCTCTAACTGCAATTACTGTTTAGAAATTGTCAGTGAGATTCATACATACATTATAGGGACTGCCAAGGAATGAAGTCCACAGTAATTCTAAAACACATCACAAATACTCTGACAGGCTCTGTGGTAAGCAAAAATCTAGTTTATCTTATTGACAAGTCTAAACAACATCCTCCACATCACCTATTTTTTTCTAGCATGAAATACTATTTTTTAAAACAAATGGGAAACCAACTGATATATTTTCCCCTTCCAGCTGCCCTGCAAATCCAAGAATCTAAACCAATTGCACTCACATTTCAGAAGTCACCAGCCTTCCAGGCTGAGCTCTCATCTGCCAGATTTTAGCCTGAAAGATATTGGGGCATGGGGGAAAGGTATCAAATATAAATTCCACTGGGGGTTATAATAGAAGCATTCAGAGCACAACAACATAAATGTAACTCTGTCATCTTGGATGCCCCACAAGACCAGCTCACTCTCTCAATTCCCAATTCAGAATCAGAGACTGCTGAGATGTGTCATTTCTGACTATTCCTTGTGTTACTTGCACTCAGTGTAAACTCCTCCTGAGGACTCGGGGCCCCATTCCTGCAAGTTGATTCTTGTGAGCCTGCACAAAATCCTATTATCTTCAACAGGGCTTTGTGTGGGTGTAAGGGTTTGCCTGAACAGGTCAGTTTGCAAAATTGAAGCCTAAAAGACTGCACTTAAGTGCATTTTCATCTCTCTCTCCTCCCTGCAGCTGGGCCTAACTTATCTCTCCTCCTAAGTTCTCCCTCCTCTCCAACTCAGTCAGTCAAGACTCATATGCTAAGTTTCTCTGCACTGAAGTGCAGACATTCTTGCACTCCATCTTTTTACACTGAGGGCAATATACTTCACTCACCCTTTTTTTTTTTTATTTTCCTCATTACCAGGCAAGTCTTCACTCCCCATTAAAACAGACCAGCTCATGATAACCTTCACTCACAAAGACAGGTGTCAATCATAGCTGACATTTTCTTGAACTAGAGAAGACTCATGATAGCAGATTCCCCAGGCCAGGATAGGCCAGGATTTGATCTTTGTAGAAATATATTTATGATCAAATTCTATTGCAGAATAAACTTCTTTTGGAGTTGTTTTTGAACTTTAAAAATACTTGTTTGTACTACATCCTATAAAATGCATTTCTAAAGAAAAGCTATTTGGTTTTCTGTCCTTTGAAGCCACATATATTAGACTTCATTTTGAATATTTTATTCAAATACCAAGTTTGAAAAACTACTGGCAGTATAATACTGAGGATTGAGGAGTCTCCATCGTTTCTGAGCCTGTTCCTAGAAACTATTTATTATTAACCTGAAATCAATATTTTCTGAAACCTTACATTGGATGCGAGGTCTCCCTTTGTCTCACAAAATTAGGGTGAAAAGCCTAAAACATTCCACAGTCATTGGGTTTTAAATGTGAAGACAGCCTGTTTTATTTCTTCACATTTCACTGCAAAAAGACAGACATTTTTTTGAGCTAAAAGTCTCTGTTGGCCAGCAAAAGTATTAGCACAATTATGGTCAGCAATTACCACATCTGAAACTCCTAACTACACAGAATACGCTCTCACTGAAATGCGTCTTTGACATAATCCCACATATAATAGGCAGTTAAAGTTGGCTACTAGAGCCCCTCTTCATAGTAAAAAATAACTTCAGCAGCAGATTTATTAATGAAACATGTCTTCCCACTTGCACTATGAATATTGTATCACCTGGCTTCCCCATTTATTCTATAACAAGCCTTTCCCTGAAGTTTTCTGTAAGTGTACACGGTAAAAGGTACATTGATTAAGGCGGACTCTTACAGGAACTTTTCGACAAATCCAAACACCCAAACAATCCCTTTTTCTCATGTTTCCTGTCTTAGATCCTACAAAACCCAAGAAACACTGTAACTCCAGACAACCAGTGTTCTGATTTTGCCTGGGGGGGAGTAAGTTTTCTTCACATTGGCCGATACAGGGCTGTGTTTTGGCTTTGTGCTGAACACAGTGCTGATAACACAGAGATGTTTCAGTTACTGCTGAGCAGAGCTTACACACAGCCAAGGCCTTTTCTGCTTCTCAGACTGCCACGCCAGCAGGGAAGCTGGGGATGCTTGGCAGAGTGGGAGGAGACACAGCTGGGAGAGGTGACCCCAACTGGCCAAAGGCATCTTCCAGACCATGTGATGTCATGTTCAGGATATAAAGTGGAGGAAAGAAGAGGGAAGGACGCAGGTTTGGCATGATGACATTTGTTTTCCCAAGTGACACTTAGATGTGATGGGAACTGCTCTCCTGGAGATGGCTGAACTCCTTCCTGCCTGCTCATGGGAACTGATGAATTGACTCCTTGTTTTGTTCTGCTTCAGGGTGTGGCTCCTGCTCTCCCTATGAAACTGCCTTTATCTCAACCCTCGAGTTTTCCAGCTTTTACCCTTCCAATTCTCTTCCAGTCCAACTGGTGGGGGTGTGAGTGAGTGGCTGCCTGGCATTTGGCTGCTGGCTGGGGTTAAACCACAACAACCATTTATCACCCACCAAACAGAGGCACCTTTAAGACCCTACAAACAAATAGGACCTGGCCAAAATTCGCCCAAAGAGAGGCCCTGCCTGGGGCATCCCTTCTGTCCATTTGCTGTGCCCAGAAATATGGTCCACATGCTCCTACCACAAAAAATGGAGTAGCTCACTTCTACCATTCTTTGGTTCTATGTAATCCTGCACCCCAGAGAAAGGTGTTATGCATCATAACTTCTGAGACACATAAGAGATATAACAAAGTCAGGTTAGGGCAGTGGCACTTTCAGATGGATGGGATTTAAAGTTCAGAGTAGGATGGGTACTCTCAGCTTTTGATAAATGCTGAAGGGATAGTACCTGCACACCCTACATGCAGGGCTAGGCATGTATATCCCTTCATGCATATTCAGACCTATTTCTCTCCATCTTTCCACCTAACAAACTGATAAAACTAAAAAGGTATTAAAGTGTATTACAGCTTAACAGAACAAGACAAATTCTGATTTTTTCCATCATTTAGTTGGTCAAAGTTGAACAAATTTTAATGCATACTTTGCTGGTTTTCAGTGTTAATTTTTTATTCTCTATTCTCCTCCCAAAATAACACAAATTATGTTGAAAGAAAATGTTGGTGGCTTTTTTTAATTGCTTCTGGACTAAGACCAAGTTTCTTAGTGAAAGCAAATTTTCATGTCCAAGTTACAATCTCTGAAAAACAACTTATAATGAGAATGCTGACACAATTTTAAGCAGAGTGACATGTGTGGCGCCAATATAATGTAGTCAAAACATGTGGGAAATACAGTATTTTGTTCCAGGAGGATATGAAATTCCCAACTCAGAATAAAGTATAGGTCTGGTATTTACTGGATTCTAACAAACATAACAATTTCACAAACATGTGAGTGCTTTGGGGAGTATAGGATTCAATCACAGTTCAAAAATTCTTCATGTCGGATACACTTGAGACAAAGAGATTCATAAGCCATGGGGGCTAACTTCTTTCCTTCCTGCAGAAAGTCAAGTGGGATTTACCCCAAGTGAATAATGGTAACAGATAAAATAGGAGTTCAGCAAAAGATCTACCTAGGAGAAGTGTTCAAAAGCCTACAGAAAATCAAAAATGTTATCAAGCACCTAAAACGATGCACTGTGTAATAACCATGCAGAACGGGAACCATAGGAACACACCAAAAAGGACGGGAATGGGACTTTATATGTCCATTGTGAGTCAGCAGATGTAGTTTCAATGCTGATATGAAGCACAGCTTGAAATGAGCTATTATCATGTTATTCTTTATTACTTGTTAAGCACTGACATTTTATTCAGTTCTTAACCAGAGAGCCTTTGTCCTAGTGGATTTACAGTTGCAGGTCCTCTGCCATTTGTTCCAGCCAACTCTTAACTCCTCTCAAACTCCTAATGTGAAGATGGATAAAGATATCTGCCAGGACATATCCAATGACTGCACAGAAAACTACATTGAAGCAATGATGCAAGGCTTGAAAAAGAGAAAGAGTTAACTGCACTTTTACAAATTATTTACTGTGGGAAATCAAGAAAAAGGAAACGTTTAAAAGTGATGTGAATGGGAAGAGATGGATTAGTAAAACAATAGATTAGTCCTCTCTTGAGGACAGGAAAATTGGCACAGGGAACTGCACAGAACACTCAAGCTCTACCCAGGAAATAGGAAGGAATAGCTGTCAAAGCAAAAGGAGTAAGAAGATAGAAATCAAATCTACAGGACAGGTAGATATTATGCCTTGCAGGCAAAGAATGCAAAGAGAAAACAGGAAAAACCCAGTGACTCACATCTGTCACAGAGTTGTCCCTCAGCCTTTCTCTGATCTCACCCTCAGCTGCAGTCTCACCCTTGGGCTGACACAAGCACTCATCTGATGAGAGAGGGATCATCTTCCCAAAAGAAAACTACTTGCTTCTTCCTGTTGGCTTATTTTCTATCAAATTAGCCACTTGAAGAGCAATGGAGAGAATATAAGAAACACTGCATCTTGTCTACACCAGTGAGTCACTAAATCAGCTTAGCCAGTTTCCCCCTAAATGCACCCCTAATGTGCACACATTCTACTTCAGCCTTCCTCAGGCGCTCCATGATGTAAAAGCATTTTTTTCTGACAGGGAGCTACCTCACTCACTCCATGGATAGATTCACACTTGAATGCAAGCACAATTGAATTTCAGAAGTCTTATTATGAAATCCTACTTTGTTCTCAGCTGTTTTAGCAGGTACTGGTGTCTTTTTCATGTCTAAAAACATGGGAAATTATTAGTAAGATTGACCCTGCTATGCTGCTAGCCACACAGGCGTCACTGAGCATTTCATAAACATGAAAGCCTGTAGCCTCTAGGCACTAGTTACCTAGTCTCAACTTCACATCAGCACATTTTAAGCAGGAGTGGCCAATAGGTAGTGCAGCTGTTTATTTTTAAAATAATGCTGACATCTAGTGGCTGGCTGCACCCACAGAGGTCTGTGCAGGTCTGAAAGCTTCATGTGCGTTGTTAGGGTCCCTTCACCCTCTGGAGGCAAGAGGCTCCAGCTGAAAATGTCACATCTATCCCAATATTCAACCTGTGCACTGTTCAAGCAAAGAAAATGCATAGTTCTGCAGAGAACATAAGCTAAATTAAAAGAAAAAAAATCCAGGAACAAAATGTTCACCCTCTTTTGTAATTGGAAATACCATCTAATAAAAGAAGTTAGAGGCCAGATGATTAAAAGATGATGGGGTCAAAACCGCTGCCAGCTGAAGCTGAAGAAAAATGAAGAAGGTTCCAGACTTTCCCAGAAATATCGTGATAGATAATGTCTGAAAGGAGTGAGATTTTATGATCTGGAGCAAGGCATGATGAATACTAACACAACGCCAACTCCTCCTCACTGTCAGTTCAGATCACTGCTGCTCCTGGGCTGACCAGGGAGAAGACTTCCTGGGTTAAAGTGTCTGAAGTGACCCATATACAAAGGGAGCACATGCAGAAGAAGCCAGACATTGAGAAACCCCAAAGACAACCAAAGAAGAACCTGAAACATGGCCAGGGTGAAGATTAACATCCTCTTGTCCTGTCTTATCTGAACAGTGAATTTTCTGTTGAGAGACCTATAGGCTACAAATGAAATAACATCATACAAGATTGCACCTCTTTCTTATAAATTCCTGCAAAGAAAAACTGTACATATCTCATTTTGGTCCTACAGTGCAGCTCTGCTTACCTGAACTGCCAGAAAACCAGAAAAATCTTATAGATACATTTATCTCCTACAAATGATGATCACTACTCATACACCTCTCCCTCACTGCATTTGCCTTCTGATGTATCAGAAAGCAAGAACAGACCTCTTTCTTATGCAGCACATTTAGATTTTCCACAATAACTGAAACATCCAGTCCTTGAAGAAATGACCAGAAATACTTGTATATCCACATGCTGACTAGACTGTGAGAGAGTTCCCTCTCTTCAGCACTATGCAAAGCACATCTGAGATTTTCACAAAAATGTTGATTGTTAAGAAGAGCATAGGATGATCCTGCACTCTCGCCTGGTGCAGGAGTTAAACAGACAAGCCAGAGATGAGAAAGTCAGCCTTTCTCATGCTCAAATTGCAATTGTGCCATTTTCTCATGACAGAAGGTGCATGTCCATCTGCAAACAAGTTACTGGACCAGGAAATGGACTCCCACCTGGAGTACTGTGCCCAGCTCTGAGGTCCCCAGCATAAGGTCTTGGATCTGTTAGAATCTGAAGGAGGGACACAAAGATCAAGAGAGCTGGAGCACCCCTCCTATGAAGACCAACTGGGAGAATTGGGGTGGTTCAGGCTGAAGAAAAGAAGGCACCATGGAGACATTATAGCACCTTACAGTACCTAAAAGGGTTGCAACAGAGCTGGAGAGGCACTTTTTATGAGGGCATGTAGTGATAAAACAAGGGATAATGGCTTTAAACTGAAAGATGGCAGGTTTAGATTAGGTATCAGGAAGAAGCTTTTTACTCTGAGGGTGGTAAGACACTGGAACAGATTTGTCCAGAGAAGCTGTGGATTCCCCCACCCTGGAAGCGTTCAAAGCCAGGCTGGGTAGGGCTCTGACCAACCTCATCTAGTGGAAGGTGTGCATGGCAGGGCAGTTGGAATCAGCTGATGTTAAAGGTTCCTCCCAACCCAAACTGTTCCATGATTATATGAAATATACTTCATACACTATTGTGTTTTTTCCCATCAAAGAAGGTCCAAAGAGACTGTTGGTGAACTTTGCAACAGCACCTGGTTTCCTTTCAGATCCAACTTTGCTGGAGGAAGGCTAGTGTCTACTTCTTCCAGGTGCCAGGGAGTGCTGGAGAGAAGAGCTAGCAAAGCAGAAAGCAGGATCTCACAGGTGCAATTGCTCCTGCTGTCCCAGGAAGTAGACAGACTGGCACTAAAAGTTGACAGGGATGAGATAGTTTAGGGAGAACCACAAAAAGTAGGACCATACCAAGGTTACTGATCACTCAGGAAAGCCAGCATGTAGTAGAGACATGAATACACATTTCATGGCACAAAAAATACTGTATTTCAGTACCAGAAAGCCAGATATGAGTTGAGCCCACCTCATCAGATGACAAGCCAAGAAGTCCAGATGTAGCAATCTACCTTCACCAAAATTGTAAATTTCATATATGTGAGAGCAGTAAATGCTGAGTGTTGTATGAAACAGCAAAGTTCTGAGGCAATAGAGGCACTATGTGACCCATGTGATCTGTGCTGGTTTTCATCTCATTGCTCTGGCAGCTTTCCTAGAGGCTGAAACAGAATTCTCAGCAACAGGAGATACATCATTCTAATATATCTTGAACAATTAACATTGTCTTAACGTATTGCATAACAAGACAAAAATACATCTGCAAAACACTGGGCAATTAACACAAGGAATTGACACAGGAGCTTTTTTCCTAGCAAGGACTGTTCTCTAAATCCCCAGGCCCACCATTAATGCAGTAAGAGGGTGTTATTTAAGACAATGCTTTTAATTTCAACTCTCGTTACTTTGAAAACAATGACTCAAATGTCTGTCCAACCAAATTCCAAGTATTTACTGAAGATTCACATATCAAGAAGTGTAAAAAAGCCCTCCCACAGATGTTGCGCTGAGGGGTTTTTTTGGGGGGTTTTGTTTGTTTGTTTGTTTGTTTTTGTAGAAAAACTCTCTCCTCATTTTATTTTGACTCCAGTATTTATAGATATATACAGAAGCTACACAGGTCACCACCCCTTCAACCTGGATGGTGGACATCACCATCAATCATTTCTTCTCTCACAGGAGAAGTATATAAACATTCTAAGAATAGACATTATTTACATGAGGCTGCGTGTGAAAGTTCTACAGAAAGACAAAAGACAGAAAAACTCAAGGCAACACACAGATGTTTCATTTTTGAGTGCTGCAAATGCCTCAGGACTACTGGCAGCCATCAGTACAGAGAACTCAACTAGCTTTATTCACAACTATTTGCCATCCTTGTTGCCTTGGGAAGGCTGATCTGAAACAGAGACTTGACAGGATTAGTGATTAAAGTAGGTATTTATTGAAAGACCTCTAGGATACACCTTGGGCAGGGATACACGCAAGGTGGACCCAAAATGGTCACAAAATGGCTAACCAGTCATGAGATCTTACATTTTTATAAGTTTTGGTCCATTTGCATATTGGGGTTTAATTGTCCAATTGCAGCTTCAGGTTGTGAGGTCCCATCCTTCTTGTTTCTCCCCTCAGTCCACCGTTGTTTATGGTTTTGGGCCTGAAAGTTTTCCTTGGTCTCAAGCTGGAAAAGGATTTGTTTTGTCTACCTACTCTGTGAAGAGAGCTTACGAACACTTAACATGAGGCTTGGAACTACACACTTAGGCAGTACAGAATCTGAAAAACATGAAAGCTAAAATTTAAGGCATCATCTTACCCAAACTTTCTCTGAGGTGACTATAATGTTTTCCCAAGAGTCCTCCACAGAACATGTAGGAGTCTGACTCTAAAAGATAAGAAACTATCTGGAATGTTTGGAAACACTTTCAAAGTGAAGGACTCCTACACAGTAATGTGGTGTTATTACAGGCCATACACAAATAGCTGTCCCGTTATAAAATAAATACTTGCAATGACCTTTTCTACTCTACAACAGTCAAGAAATCCAAGCACATGGAGTGACACCTAGGCATCACTGGTGATTTATCAAGTCATTGTTGAGTTGTTAATGAAAAGAATTTGATTAATGACTTAATTATGATCAAATGATAAGTAACTGATCAGTAGAAATTAGATGGTAATCAAATGGTGATTAAGCCATCACTTAACGGTAATTAATGAGTGATCGGAAGACCTAAATGATGATGTGGTAATTCAGACAGCTGTCAAACGCTGTACTATTTAACACATTTGTAATAAACAGGCAGGTATTTTAATAAGTAGATGTATGTATAAAAATGTTACTAGCACACAATATACCTTCAGGCTGAAAGTAAAATGCTCCTTACCTCACTGTAGAGACCAGACACTGGTGAAGTGTCTCTCAGCCCTGAGAGGAGTGACCTGGAGGGCTGTCCCTGCTGCCAGGGAGGTCAGGGCCTGGCAGCACGAGAGTGGCAGAGCTCAGTGGCTCCAGACGGCCACAGGTACTTAGAGGGCAGTGAGGGACTTGCAGCCAAACGCCGCCCTGGCCCTTGTGCACCTGTCTGGCTGTGGCAGCTTCAGCTTTGTCCGGTCCCAGCTAGGGCTGCTGCTGGTACATCCTGACAAGACATGGCCCAGGAGCCTCGGTCCCCGAGGAGATGCGGCCTCGCGTGGGTCTCACTGGGCTCAGCCTGGCCGGCTCGTGGGCGATGCCTGAGCCACGGTACTGCTCAGGCTCATCACCAACCTTACCAGTACACATATTTGCTGCATTAACTTATTACTTAAGTATTGCGGCCAGCACAAAACTTCCATTTAGTAGCTGCTTATACAGACGTCTGTCTGAATATTTGTTAGAGAAAATATAAATTAGTCAAAAGTAATTATTGAGGTTTATCCAGGAAAAAGCAAAAATTCTCACTTCTCTGAAGTATTACATACACTGCTGAAGATCTGCCAAGGTTGTCATGCTCTCTTATAGGATGGTTTTCAATTCAGATCTTGCATACACTGAAATGAAAAGCAGTGGTATGATTTATTTCATTCCAGTTCTCTATGCTTTCCATATATATCCTGCACTCAAAAGATCCATAATGAAAAAAGAGATCTGTTTGGAAATAGAACAGTATTCCCCTACCTTGCACAAGGATTCCCATCCCAAATGCTGTACTCATTGACAATGCCTATGAAAGTACATTAGCAATGACTCAAGCAGAAACCAAATGCAAAATAAATCTGAACATTATCTAAACTATACTATTAATTGCACAATTAGAAATTCCTTCACTAGGTGCTAATCTCAATCCCCTTGAAGACACAACCACACAAAAAAGAATGTTTCATTAATAATGCTAAATATCCATGCAAATTTTACTTCAGTGGAATACACAAAAAAATCTTAGAACAAGTCAATTGTATCCTCCATTTGATACATCAGACAGATAGTACCAAAGCTTTGAGGTGACATGACCTAAAGCAAATCAAACTCCTTGCCCAGAGCACTCAGCAGCCTCTCTGTCCCAAAACTTCCACACAATAAGTTAACAGGTCTCTTCCTTGAATCAAGGACATGACCTCCACTTGGGGAAAGCTTCAAAGTCGTCACAAAGCTTCCCAGAAATTTGTGTAGTTAAGATGATGGTTTCAAAGTGTCAAAACCACAGTTAAAAATTTTATCTTGGTATAAATTCACTTATCTTTAAGAACTATGTATTGATGAACGTAATGTTTATCTAGGAACATTTCTTCATAAAAGGAATCCCAAACAATGCTATTACGTTTTTCAACAATATTTCATTAAAAGGACCCATTTGATGAACTTCTGATTGAACAGAAGCAGTTTCAAATTTGAGTGGAATCCTTTGTAGTGGTTTTGGTGGTTAGTTTTTGCCTTCAAAATGAGAACATACTGTTTCTGGATCATGTTTTGAAAAGGTGCTTAAAAATAATTAATTTATCTGTCCATTTTCCTCTCCTCACCTTCTCACATGGCATTACCACAAGCTTGAAGTTTAACAGACTCTTTTCAACAGTTACTCAGACTACAAAGCAAAAAATCTCAGCCAGAAACGATCTAGTAATCTAACAGAAAATGCATTCAAGCATGACCTCTGCAAGTTAACTTTCAAAATCCAAAATTGCAGCACGTTAAAAGTAATGATTTTTATAGCTCCTTAAAGATCAGAAAGAAAAAGGTCGTTTCCTGAAAAAAAGTACAAAATTAAAACACCAAGACACGAACACATTTATAGGAGTGATAGAAATACCTAGATAACTTGTTTACAAAACTTTCCCCAAAGCTCAAAATGTTTGTTTCCAAACAATTTAGCAGATAAGCCACAAATAATCTCCTGTTACAACAAATTATTTGGATACATAAAAGGCATATTTGACACCTTAAGTTTTAGCTCTCATATTTTTCACACTCTGTACTGCATTAGTAGATAACTCTGAACTTCATATACAGTGTTAGCAAGTTCTCTCCACAGTTTTAATTGGACAAAACAATCCTTTTCCAGCCGGAGAACCAAGAACCCAAAACTCCTTTGGGCAGCTTCAGGTCTCAAAAAGTATAAACAACAGCAAATTGAGCAGAGCAGACTGGGAAGATAGGAATTCATAACTTGAATTGAATAAGCTGTAACAAGTAACCCCAACATCTAAATAGACCAACTCACAACAGTGTGAAAACTCATGACCTGTCATCCATCCTGCATGTAGCCTCGGCCAAGCTCTTGTACTGCCCAAGATGTATCCTTTGAAGGCCTTTTAAATCAATATCTGCTTTATTCCTTTAACACTGTCTAGCCCAGGGTGTATCCTTTGAAGGCCTTTTAAATAAATACCTGCTTTATTTCTTTAACACTGTCTAGCCTCCATTCTAGGTAGCCTCTCAAGGCATCACATTACTATTAAATAATAACATAATAATTACAGCGTGAAAATAAGGTAACACACCTTCCCCCCTCAGTTGCACAGGAATTATTCAATCAGGGCTACTAGTTCCACTACTGGAAGGGGACTATACAACATCTAACACATCTCTGAAGAAGAAAAAAAAAAAAAANAAAAAAAAGATAAAAGTTGGGTTATACAGAAACAGACCTATGACAAATTAATATTGTTCAAAGTTTTTCTGGACAGGAGGGCAGTCTTTAGATCATCATAAAAGATACTCATGTACTACAGGTCACTTCAGGAACTTTTTAGGCAACCCACACAAGCTTTCTTTCCATTAACCAAACCATTGCAATTACAATCACCCTCACTTATGGCAAGGACATCCATCCACATAACAGCTCTCATCACTTTTTCCCCAGGAACTATCTCACTGGTACACTCCAAGCTATTCATGATCACTCCAGGGGGAAAAGCATTTGTCCAGTACTTTCAATGCAGACAATAATCCAAGTATGAAAAAAATCACTTCCTTAGGGATATATACATGTTGGCATGAGTAATTAAGCTATTTTAGGTACACTTTATCACAATACTAAAATATATACATAGGTACATTAATTGACCTTTATTAGCAATAGCAGCTCCATGTGCCAAGTACCACTAGGATACAATCTGATATATTCTTTGTCTTGTGGTGGCATGAGTTTAACCAGAGATATGTGTTCCAAGAGGCAGAAGGATGCTTCCAGTCAGAATACAAATAGCAGAGGAAATACAAAAGGAGCTGCAGATCTCAGTAAGGGATGGCAAATGTAAACCAGAGCAGTCAGTTGTTAGGGTCATAATCTCAGATTTGTTCCTAATATACCGTCATTCGCCGCCCTCTCAGATCTGGGGTGTGAGGGTATTTTAGTGAATAGATCAACTGAGATTTAAGACAAACTGATGAAATGAGCTTTGTTTTCAACAGTGTGAAATCACTCTGACACATTAGCCTATTAGTGAAAGCACAAAGCATTTAATTGCTCAAGGTGTGAAACAGCTCTTTTTTAGATAGCACAAGTAACAGAGTTATGTAAAATCTTACCATTTCTTTACTTCAACAGTTTTCATCTCATTAACTCCTGCGCAGATCAGTAAGTGCTGGTAACTAACAGCAGTCTACTAGGCATGCTGACCAAGCAGGCCCATTTTTATCTAGCCTTATCAAATATAGCTAGAGATTTCCTACAAGTCTGTTAATTGCACCAGCTTTCTCTTCTACAGCAAGTTCCTTTAACCTTTAGAATTGAGAGCTCACCTCCTTCTAACAGGTAACTTTTAAAAACCCGAGTCCTCAACACAACCTTAATCCCTACCTCACTTGACATCTGATCAATGATAAGCATATGAAATCACTGAAACTAAAATGGAAGTACAATAAAAACTAAATTAGGCAGATCTTATAAAAAGTTATTACAGTTTTGTTAAATCGAGTGCAATACCAAGGGCACAGGTGCCAGGCTCTTGAAGTATCCCCATGACTAGTAGCATGTCCTTTTGCTCACAGGATAGCAGAATTAAGCTTCCCTGATAAACCATCATTAAGCCAAGGACCATTCACTTCAGTTCCTCAGCAGATGTTTTCACACTTCTATGTAACTGCGAGTAGGGAACATGCAGCCTTGATTCACCACAGGACAAAGAGTGCCTGTTGGAATACTCTTCCATGCACAGACACTGGAACTACAAAGATGAACCCTATCAGTTAGGGAAGGGCAGATAATGAAGACTAGAGAGAATATGATGACCTTCCATCAACCCCTCATGCAATTTCTTCCCTTTGAGCAGGAGTAACTTGTTTCTGTGGCTAGACTACTCAAAATTACTTGAAGAAAAGTCAGTTAGGTTCAATCCACTAATTAATTCACTCCCTAAGGATCAGTCACTTCAAGTAAGTGAAAAATATATAAACTTCCTAAAGAAACCTAAGCAAACATAACTGACCAACAACAAATGCATGTGATTTTTCTACCTCATCTGTGGCAACATTTACAGTCAAAGAGAAACTCCACTCTAAAAAGATAATCAGCCAATCTCATAACTAACTATTTACCAGGCACTTGTCTTCTAGCTGATATTTGAAAATGTGTTTATATCTGCTGCTTCTGTATTTACATGATAGTTGTTCTTCTTATCCTAGTGAAAAATTTCTATCCAAGTTAGTTTCCCACCCACAAACACAGACCAAATACAAGATAATGAAGTTCTCAAATTTCTACACTACAACAGTTGCAATAAACAAACAGCAGATACCATAACCTTATAGTGCAGCTAAATTTCTATTAAAAGTAACACTCTGTCAACAGAAGTCTTATTTTTATTTCCAAGTGTTCAAATTGTTATTACACGTCATTTAACCATTTTTTATTTCAACATTAAGGTATTACAGTCGAAGGGCTCATATTTCCAGTGGCCTCTCTCCTTTGGACACCACCAGAGCAAAACATGAAACATTTCACATGGCTAACAATACGACATTTGAGTTACCAGAATTACAATCATCAATTTCTTTTTTTTTTTTTTTTTTTNTAACAGATCACACACATACATAACCAGGGCCATTTTCTTTAGAAGAAATACCAAAATTAGTACTGCATTTGTTTATTTTCAACATGAACATCTCTACATACGAGCAACATGGTACATGACAGTTTGCTTATCACACATACAGTACTTTGGCAGCTCTGTGATGTGTTTTTTCCCCAAAGCTCCATAGTAGGCTTAATTTATAAAACATATTGCTAATATGCCCTGCATAAACACCAAGAACCAAATATATCTTTTATCACCTAAATGGAAGAGGGAGCAGTGCTTTTATCTTGCATTAGACAGCCTCATCATGCATGCACAATTTTCTTCCATGGACACTTCTACACATATCCTAGCTAACACTGTCTGCAAAAAATAATCTTTATTCAAAAAAGATTTAAATTTTCTTCTCAAATTAGAGAAGCTGCAGATAATTACATGACAAATCACTACCATTTATTTAAAAATAATACTGAATGTGTCACAAGCACATCAGTCACCTGATCAAGTCATCCCATCTTAAGTTCATTTGTGAAACGGACTTGTCTCCGTTGATACCTACTAAAAACTCATAGATTGTGGTTAACAAATACTAATTTCTTTGAATACCTTTACTATCAATTTCCACATTAAAACTAATTGCTATATTAAACCATTTCACTTACTCTCCCCAAATGAGTGATTTTAATTTCCCACCTTCCTGAACACAACTGACCTATTAGCACAGTAATCTAGGTTAGGACAACCCTCTCTCTAATATAACCATGCATTTTTAAGTAGCCACTTCAAAGTTCTGAGGTAAAATGCAGGAAATCTGGTTCCAAAATTTCAGACATAAAGTAACAAAATCACATTATATATATTGCAATAAAAAACACCTAGAAACTGTCTGTAGTGATCTGAAACAATTTATTTCACTCATCTGTGAAATTTTAGCAGCTATTACATATTTATTCTATTTGGTCCAAATAGCCCTGTATGTTGTTAAGAGTCGCTCAAATAAAAATGCTGTGCCCAAAACCACATCTGCTACCACAAACGCCTCTTCACCCTTTTATTCACCCTTAAGCAGTTCTTTAAAACTTAAGATTTCTTGAGTTATACAAAAACAGATCTTAATTTATTTGTAATGTCAACAATGGATAAGTTAAAAAGCAGGTGAAGACATGTGACACATTTAAACAAAATAACATGCACTTAATTTCATCAAGTCTCTCTTCCTCAGCCTTTTATACCTATTTGCATTGAATTACGAACTCTGCAGCACATAGACAGTGTATGGCACTTACAATCATGTCTGCAATATAAGCAACTACATCAAGATGTTCTGTAAATAAACAAAGAGCAAATCTTGTTTATCTATACAAAATTTAGAGACTGTTATTAAATGGGAAAATTATATAAACTAAGTTGGGCATTCACTAGTCTTGAAATGTCCTTTTTCATGAAGTTGTTTTATCTTCTTGCTTTGCTTAATTATGTCAGAAAATTAATTTCTCCAATTCTGCTTCCATTTCTTCATGGCAATTATTTTGTGGCAGCAAACCTTGATCATGCACCATTAACTTCCACCCTGATGTACCCCTTACATCTCCAAGCTCTCCATCGTGTTCTCCCTTCTCCCTTCCATTGTCTGGGACTTGGTATCACCAAGAAGCCCTTCCTCTAGGGCAGCACCTTGTGTAACAGAGCTTCCACAGGGCAGAAGCTTTTCTATGCAGGAGGTACTGGGGCTGACCAGCCAAGCTGGCTGGGTCATGGTGCACGGTGTACCAGCTAAGCTCCCTGTGCGCGCTAAGCGCCTTCTGCACCAAGATAAACCAGCTGCGCACATGTGAGCCACAGCAAGCAACCCGAGCTCAGTGGTCTGGGCAGGCAGCGTGGGTGGGGCAGAAACATGACAGACAGACACTTGGGCTGCAGCAGTTTTAACCCTGTTTGATTGTTTAACCTGTGCTACAGTCTGATTTAAGCATCATTGTTTACGCAATACTTTCAAGTGAACGAAAATCCTACAGACAGATAAACTGCTCCTTTTCTATAGGATAACTAGTTAGTATGCATTCCAGATTGAATTTAATGCAAACCTTGAAGAGTGTACTCAAATAACCACATTTGGAGCCATTAAATACTGTCTTACTCTGAGGTATATGTCTATTACTGTAAAAGCTTATGCTTCAAATCTAAAGTTCAAGAAAGGCTACCTGTATTTTCTAGGTCAAGCAAGCTAAAGAAAAATGGGAAGAGAGAGCATGTGTTTTGTGTTCAAGTGTTATTGTTTAGCACAATCCTTCATGCAAGTAATGCAAAAAAAAAAGCTATATATTCAAGACTGTTTACATCTGAATAAAAGGGTAAATCAGCAAATACAGTATTGAAAATTATCTACAAAAATGAGTTTTCCCAAGTATTCACTGTTTGTATCAAGTCTTAAAGCAGAAAGCTGCAGGGCAATACCAAAGAAAACTGAATAAAAGAAAAAGACAAACTGAGACAATTTAAGAAATCCCCTTAGAGAACAAATTCATAGTAACTGTAAACTTAATTGAAATTAAAACAACGACTAAAGCTATTAGGTGGCCTTATCAGCAAACACCTTCAATCAAAAGGCCATAAACAAGTATGCTTTACATGTTACTTGAGTTGTTTATTTTACACCATGGGGTGAAAGCAACACAATTCCTTTTAGTAAAGTATACACAAATAGCCTCACTCAGAATACACTTTTAATGCACATAAAAAAAGTATTCATCTTACAAATTGTTTTGCAATCCAAATATACAATAGCTTGGAAAACAATATTTTAGAAAACTAAAGCCAATGTAAAAAGACTGCTTAATACAACTAAATGATATAAGTTTTTGTATGGCTCTGTCTTTAGAGTTTTCTTACTGCATCGTCAATATCAGAAATCTGTTCCTTCAGCTGGTTCCACTGTTCTGGATTTAAAGAAATACCTGAAAAGCATTAAAAATAAACACTTAACACAAAAAGAAAATTGTGATGCAGGATCTTGTGCCATTATTATAAAGGCTGCTTTCATACACAAAGCCTATGTTACAATTAGTACTTGAGTGACTTCAACAACCATCTTAGTTACAAAGCAAAACTATGCACTTCCACACTTCAACTTCAGGTTTTCTCTAGACATGTTGACACAGAAAATGTTTATAACAAATAATTGTGCGAGTACTAGGTGAAACACAAGAAGTGAAAAACAACTCTGGCCTTGACAGAAGGCAGTACAAAAGCCCTGGGTGACCAGTAGACAATCCATAGGTTGGTTTCTAAAAGCTGAACCTATGCAGACAGGTCTGCTGTGCACTTCTCAAGTACAGTAACTCCGGGAGGGCTTTTCCCCCCCTCTTGTTTCTTAGAACACTGTAAATAACAGGAGCTGTAAGTAACCTTTTGGAGAGACTCTGTATGATCCCCTAGCACTCACAAACCAATACCAAAGTTACTTTTTACTTAGGTTATCCATGGTTTCTAGTGACATTCAACTAAAAATCATTCAGTACCCCATAACCCATCATTTCAGTTCTAAATCTGCTGTCATCTTCCCCTCAAGCTTCAGTACAGGCACATGTTTCATTTGTGCTTTGGTCTACTCATTCTTACCCTAAAATTTCTATACCCATTCTGTGGAAATTGCAGGCTTCCAGGGATTCCAGTCCTCTCGTACTTTCTCCTGTCAAGCTCTTCCACTAATTACTCCCACTCTCCCCTCCCAGTGATAGTTTTCCTTCATTGCTTTCTCCCTGAATGTGGAGCAGGACCTGAAAACAGCTGAAACTTTGATTTCCATTTTTGGAGTCCATAGCCTTTTCTTTACCATCACTGTCTTATCAGAGTACCACCACAATTTTAAGCAGCAAGTAGCGTACATGGAGCTTCTGTAAGTCTTCCACCAGTCTTTGGAGGGCAGGTTTTTATCTGAAAACAGGTCAAGTGTGCTAACTATTATTAGGGGATGAAATGTCATGAACATGTCCCTCAACCACAGACTAGATGAACCAAACAAAATTCAAACCTGCTGCTTGAGACACCAACAGTAATTTAAACTGCTGGGTTTATTTTTGTTTTGTTACAAAATTTTGACTGCCTACACTGGTTTCAGGATAACTAGACGAGCAGTTTATGAGTGCTCACATAGTATATCCGATTATTTTTAATTTCACCATTACTATTCTGCTGCATTGATAAACACTTTTATCTACATGTCATTTTTGTCACTGGACCCACCCATCAAATCCTGTTGTCATTTGCCATTCTAAGTGCATATACCACTGAATTCTACCTTAAAACACAGAATGTAAAGTCCTTAGAAGTCAGGACCTCTTCCATTAACTAGCAACAAATCCAAAACCAGCAATTTTCCTGTAAAGCACTAGTACACCTGTTCGTGCAAACCTATTCAATTCAAGATGCCTTCCAACCCAAACCATTCTGTGGTTCTATGAAGCCACAGAGCAGAATGTTTCATGCTTACCTTTCACTGATGCTATATGAAAATGGATAAAAAGTAGGCTTTTCAAAAAGAAGCAACATAACATTAAGCACAGCACCACTACTGCAATCCCCATCTTGAGATATGAAAGTTCTGAAGATGGCTCACAGTGAAGCCTTGCCATGGAAAGCAACTGCAAGTGGCAACTAGAAGTACAATGGCTTGTGTTGTGCTACAGATACAAACTTGGGACACTTGAGATACTTTGCCCTCTACTGTAATATTTTTTAACCATTTTTAAAATATAATTAGCCACATTAAATGGTTAGGTTGTTTTAATCTAAAATTTAGCAGAAAGAAATTGAAGGACATGGTTGGTTTAACAAAAACAATTAAACATCTTCATTTAATTCTGAAATAAGAAATCCAACTGTAAGAGGAAATTCAGCTCAAAGTTAATGAATCACAGGGGTGGGGGGGAAATACAGCTATGGTATGAACATGTTTATAACTCCCCGACCAAATTTGCTTGTATCTGCCACCTTGCTTTCCATAAATCATGGAGGATCTCTTTATGAAAACAGACTCAGGTCAATGAACACACTTATGATTTTATCCATCATCTACAGATAAAACTAACCCTTTGTAAAAATATAAATTATAAGAAAGTAAAAGTAGTACTCAAAAAAGTATCATGTAGCAACAAAGGAGAAAAATATGATACAGGAAGTTCTATTGGAAAGTGCAGACCATGTTTTAATACAAAGTAACATGAAGCAGAACAATACCTTTTCTGCCAGGCTTCATTTCACCTTCTTGATCCATCCAGTATTCTCTAATATCAATTAAGACTTTCCCTTTAAAGTCCCGAACACTGACATACCTCATTTTGCCAATCTGTCAAAACACATGTAAAGGTCTATTAGGTATTTTACATATTAGAGCATTCACTTTCCCCAGCAGCATTAGACCCTGACATGTGACACTGCACACTACAGCTTATTTTAGACACCACAGAAACAACTAGATTAAAAGCTTAATTCACAGTAGTCAGTAGGCTAATAAGTAACGACTTAAAACTGGTTGAGCAGGCAATGCTCAATGCAAAAGTAGCTCTACTAGAATAAAAATACCTGTAGTCTTTACATGCTTGCTTCCTAGTAACTCATGAATTTACTGTTTTCTGAAAAAAAAAAATTTCCTTTCTTCACAACAATTCTAAACAAAGAAGGAAAAAGGGAGTGCTACTCCCAAATCTAAATTTTAGTCCATTCCAGAAGTATACAAAGCAAATAAGATGTTCACGTGTGATACCTTCCCTTTTCCTTTTTTTTAACAGATGGAAATGAAAGCTGGCTACCAACTGTCCCATGCCCACCTTCAAGTCTTCACAGGTACCTCACTGTACTATGGGGTCTCCAAAAAAAAGTCAAATCTTTAAATTTTACCATCATGTAGCACAGTATGAAAATTTGAAACCTGGATTTTGGAATTTCATAATTTTCAAACCAATGTCATAACTGAATGACATACACCTCTTTTTCAGGGGGTGGAGTGGGGAGAAGTTGGGGAAGAATCATACCACCAACTAGGCAATACACTACAATTTGGGCTTATTCAGTGTCTTCCCAAACACGATAAAAAACTATCTATTCATATAAATTCCAAGTACAAGGTGAATTTGAAAACCAGAAACTAGATAATTAAAACATAATCAAATAAAAGTTCTCGCAATTCTAAGAAATCCTTTGACTTCTGCACGTACCTTCTGGACACATTTTATATAACAAAATAACAGATTCTGATGTGAACAAATTTAAAATAAAATATTGCTTTCTGCTAAAACACTGCCTTTCAATTTCAACTGCCTTTATCTCTCCATGTTGCATTTTGACATATTTCAATACAATTTAAGGATGGGCCCAACACTTCTGGTCCAAAAACATTAGCATTAAGTTTGACCAGAAAGACTTAAGAACTCTTCAATCAACTAGAATAATTCTCAGATGTTTAAGTCGTGTGCTCTTATTTCACAAAATAGATATAAACCTGAATATTTTATCTTTGCTTAAACAGATTTTTTTTCTTCTGAAGATGCTATATGACATCTAAAATTGATTTTAGAACCATTAGGACATTTTAGGTAACATAAGTCTGAAGCACTTTTCCTACTTCAAAACATCCTTTAAAATTAGTAAGTCATGACTGTTCATAAATCAGTACTTTTAGTTGATAAAATTATAATACAAATTTAAAACTCAAAACCAGAAGTATAATGTAGAAGAGTATAATAGAAGAATAGTAAGACCTTAGGTGTTTCAGATCAAACCTGTTATGATGCCCAAGTCCATCTGCACTCCTGGCAAAGAATATCTTAAATAGCCTACATGGACAACATTCTTCGTTTTACCCTTTAACACGCCAGTAAGTTTTAAGGTCACTTCCAGGAGCAGCTTCAACCAGTAGCACATTGCAGCACATTTTTTTTCCATGGCTATTGAAGAACATTAGTACCTTGCCAAATAATTCCAGATTTGTTGTAAGAAAAAAAACTAATTCAATATAGCAGATTACAGCTGCAAATACAATAAAAGGGTTTAGAATGTGATTATCAAGGATAAGAAAGACTCTATGTCTTAATTCAACCAGAGTAAGGTGAGAGGCAATAATGCAAAGTTCGTATCCACTCGATCAATAAGTCTACTTAGATAAAAGCATTTTTCTATGTAAATGTTGAAATTAAGTTAGATTTCACATCACATCTAGATTTCAGATGAATGTTCCCATTAAATTTCAGATATTTAGTTGAACACAATACAAAAGCTGCCACTACTATAATTTTTAAATAGGCTTCTAAAGTACAGTTCCAACAAACATCTACACTTAAAAGCACAAAATCTAGACTTAACTAGTTAAGTAAATTGATGCTACCTGAAATTCTGGTACAGGTTCATTTCTGAACAATTCTTTTGTCACGCACCTGCTGACAATGCTAAGAGTGATTTCAGTAGTTTTGTATCTCTGTAAGCAGAGCAGCATTCCAAGCGTTGCTGTACTGGGAAGAATTAGTTTTCTTCACATTGGCCGATACAGGGCTGTGTTTTGGCTTTGTGCTGAACACAGTGATGATAACACAGAGATGTTTCAGTTACTGCTGAGCAGAGCTTACACACAGCCAAGGCCTTTTCTGCCTCTCAGACTGCCACGCCGGCAGGGAAGCTGGGGATGCTTGGCAGAGTGGGAGGAGACACAG
>VZDJ01000004.1:0-12607 GCA_008694505.1 Cyanoderma ruficeps
CATATATATATATATATACTTTCCTCATGATCCTTTCCTTGTATCAGATGAACAATTCAAACTCAGACAATCCAGGCCTTTAATCATGTCACTCTACTGGACTCATTCAACTATATCCATGTACCTCTGGCACTGGAGAGACTCAGATTGGGTTCAGTAGTTGAGATATGTTTCAACCAACCTGATCAGAAGAGAAGGACCAGCTCCACTGGCCTGATGATGTATTTCCTAATATAATCCAGGAGGGTCTGCCCTTTTATGACCCAAGGGTATATTCCAAGCTCATGATCAGCTAGGTGTCCATGAAAGATTTCTATGTCCTTCTATGTCTAGCTGCTCCTTTTTTCCCTTTTTGAACCCTATCTATATTTATGGTGTATCAAGTACTACTCCCACTTTCATACCACCTGAAAATTTTCTGAGGATGTGCTCTTTCCTACTATCCCAGTCATTAATGTAATATTTAAGGAGTTATCGCTAATAGTATTGAACTCTGAGTACACTGTTAGTCTCTGTGCTGCTGCTCCACAATCCTTGAATTGTCAGTTCAGCTAGTTTTTGTTCAGCTCATAGTCCATTTATCCAGTATCTTTATCAGTTTATCAATAAAAATGTTGTGAGTAATAATGTCAAATCATGCCTTAATCATGCCAAGGTAAAATACATCCAGCCTTCTCCCATGTCCACCAAGTCCACATTCTCTCTGCTGTTATCAGGATGTTATCAGGTTTGTCAGGAACACTGTTCCCTTTGTATGTCCCAAATAATCGTCGCTCATCATTCTTGTCTTTCTGTGCTTTTAAATTATCGTAGGGTTTATTTGATCCATCATGTTTCAGTAGTTCAGGTGGGGCTCATGGGCTGTATCGCCCTGAACTTTCATTCTTGTCCTTCCTGAAGATAGTAGTGATATTTCTGTCTTCAAATCCGTAGAAATCTACCCTAATCTCTACAGTGTTTCACAGAGACTTCTCAGTAACCTCACAATGTCCTTGGACAACATCCTTGGTACTTGTAGGTATTTCTCATTGGGTCTCATGGATTTGATTAAATCACAGTTTGTTCAAATGCTAATCCACTGAGAATCATCTCTCCAGGACCACATTCCATGGTACACTTACAAGGAGGTCCATGAAGAGGCCAAATTAATTTCATCTGAAATCCACGGTTATAATCTTACTGTTTATTGTCTTCCCTTTTCTCAGTATCTCAAACTCCAGCATCTTGTGATTGCTACAGCCAAAACTAACCTGACCAATTCTTTCTCATTTGTAAGTAAGAGACACAGCAGAGTAACATTTTCATTGTCTCCCTGATCACCGGTGTCAGTTGTTCCTAATGTTAAAGTCACTATTGCTATTAATGGATCATTTGATTTTTGATCTAAATACAATTTGATTTTTGTCATTAATTTAATTTGTGTGTTCTGAAAACCTGTAAGAATTGAAAACTCTGGAAATTGCTAGAAATAGATATATGAAATCATTAAATGAGCTGTTAAACAATTTTCAGTTGCGAGTGCCCTGAATTTAAGGGTTTTTCCCTCTTTATATTGTGTTGATACTTGTTTAGTCTAGAGTCCTTGCTTCTCTTCAGGGCTGGAATGCTTGTGCAAGTACCACATGCCATTGTTTAAATATGCTTGTCACCATGAATTTCCTCTGTCACTCTTAATGTTAAGTTTGACACAGTGAAACCCCATCTTGCCTAAAAAGCTCTCAATAATTCTTTGCTTGCCTTGAAAATTAGTCAAAATTACTCAAATTAATTTCTCAAATTAATATGTCAGGCTTTTTTAACAAAATGAGCAATCTGACATGGTCCGCTGATATGCTTAGTTGACAAAAATCCTGTGATCCTGGTTTGTGATGTTTTCACTAGGGGCGACACAAGACAGATACTGTCAGGATAGTTTCAATCAGTCTTGAAACTAGCAGTAGGATAACTATAAGACTATAAAGGAATGTTTGTCATAAATGAAAAGATGGTTTAGTTCATCCATAGCATATGGAAGAGTATAACCAAATAGATGTTCTCCATAAAGATAAGTTAAATGTCAATGGTTATAATAAACCATACTTAAAGATGTTTCTAACATTTCTGTTTGTGATTTTTAACTTCATATAATATCACAGGTGCTTCAACTTTTCAAAGTCAGGCCACAAATAATCTAATATCTTGTTCTCCATTATATATGCAACTCGCATTTTAAATGTTTCCCAGCACAAGAAGTGTGTTGTTATCAACAGAAATAGTTTATTTTAGTAAAGAAATTTAAAACAAAAGTTATTCTACAGGTTCTACAGCAGCTTTAAAAGCTTTTAAAATAATATTCTGTTTTCTCTCTTTTGTGTCTTTGCATTTTGATGCTCACAAGGATTTTTGAAAACATATTTGATATACTCTGAGAGAGAAATCTAATTTAGAAACATTGATATTACATGGATCAAAACGTTTAAAATGGTCATTATTATTCTGCTAGAACAATTAATGTACTGAATATATTACATTTTTAAAGTTTACTTCCCATGACAAAACACGCTAACTCAATTTATTTAATTGCAGTTTTAATTAACAGTTTGCCAGTACTTGGCCTGGGGACAAAATCAAAAAATTTGACCTACAAAGTTTTTAATGATTGAAATGTAGGGGCTTTAGAAAATCCCTTGGCAGCAAACAGGCAGAAATAATTCAGACTCATTACATTAGATAAAGATAAAATTTGTGAGTAGGGAAGAGAGTCAGGAAATGAAACCACATGAATTATGGATTCTTCATTGTGAAAATCAAATGCTTTTACAATGGAACCTCAGAGGTCCCTATTGGAGATAATGTTATTTACTATCTTCATTATTGACATAGATGGAAAGATTGAGTGTGCTCTCCACAAATTTGCAGCTGACACAAAGCTGAATGGCATGGTTGACATGCCTGAAGGATGGGATGCCATCCAGAGGGACCTGGCAAAACCCAAAAATTGGGTCCATGTGAATCTCATGAGGTCCTACGAGAGCAAGTGCAAGGTGCTGTACCTGTTTCGGGGCAACCCCGGTATCAGTGCAGGCTGAGGATGAACAGATCAAGAGCAGCCCTGTGAAAAATGACTTGTGGGGTCTAATGGATGAGAAGCTGGACATGGCTCAGCCATGGGCACTCCCAGCCCAGAAAGCCAAACATGTTCTGGGCTGCATCCAAAGCAGTGTGGGCAGCAGGGGAGGGAGGGGATTCTGCCCCGCTGCTCTGCTCTGGTGAGACCCCAGCTGGAACCCTGCATCCAGCTCTGGGGTCCCAGAACAGGAAGGGCTTGGACCTGTGGGAGTGAGTCCAGAGGAGGATCATCAGGATGGTTAGAGGGATGGAGGAAAGTCTGACAGAACTGGGATTGTTCAGCCTGGTGAAGAGAAGCCTTTGGGGTGATTGCAGCTGTCCAGTAAATGAAGGGAGCCTACAAGAAAGATGAGAGAGACTTTTGTACAAGAGCGTGTAGCAACAGGACAAGGGGGAATGGATTCAATCAGAAAGACTGTAGGCTTAATTTAGATATTTGGAAGAAATTCTTTACTGTGAGGATGGTGAGACACTGGAACAGGCTGCCCAGAGAAGCTGTGGGGCTCCCATCCCTGGAGATGTTCAGAGCCAGTCTACATGGGGCTCTGAGCAACTTAGTCTACTGAAAGGTATCCCTGTTCATAGCAGGGGGGTTGGAAGAATATGAGCTCTAAGGTCGCTTGCAACCCAAAGCATTTTATGATTCTATGATTTAATATTTCCCTTTAAAGTAGTCCTTCTGCAAAAATGTTGCTAAATTATCCTGTTCTTTTCTCCTTTGGAAACGGAGAAGGAGCTGTAGTAGGAGGCACAGGTGTGGAGATGAGTATCTCCTTCCCATCTGCTTTATATCTTCCCATGCTATCTTGAATCAAGTATCAAGTTCATGTTATACACCATGGGGGCCCTATATTTACAGCAAAGAAGGCTCTTCCATGACATTGGCCTGCAATTACAATCTGTCTCTTCTTTTCTGCCTAGATATCACTTGACCTAGCACAGCCATGGAAAATTTCTAGGAAAAACTTCCTGTGAGTAATTCATCCTTAGTTGATTACTATACTAGATTCTATTGGAAAAGTAATTTTTTCCAATTTTTGTGGCCAGAGTCAGAACAAAAATCTGATTTGAATTATGCTTAGTTCAGGAAGTCTTGAAAAGTATTTTGTCTGATTGGTTACACTGTTCATGGAACAATTCCTTCCCTTTCTGATCTATGTGTTCTGAATACACAACTTTTGGGTACAATGATGACTAAAACAGAAGGCACATTTTTCCTTATATAATGCAATTACATGGAGAAAGAAGATAAATTACCTGGATGTTTGTACTTGTTTGAAAGCAAACCAGTGGGGGATTCCAAGTCAGACCTACAATTTAATAGGAAGATTAAAATAAGGGTAACAATACAGAAACACTGGCTTAAAGTGACAGAGTCAGGATACAACCTGACACCCTGTTGGTCAGGGTGGTGGTAGCAGTCTGATGAAATGGTGGATGCTGTCCTGTTGAAGTGATTGATGTGGTTTTGTTGACGTGGTGATCCTATTGAAGGGTCTGGTCTTCATTTGAAGGTCCAGTGGTGGTTATGTAGATCTTGTCCTCTGGGAACTCAGTAGGTAAGTGTGCTCATGGTGTACTAATTTTCAGTTTATATACAGGTAGGAATGTTTGGTTCCTTCCTCTGGGTGGAGCATTTCACAACGGGATGATGTAATTTTATTAGTCATGCAGTGAGACTTAATGACCCATTAGCAGAGATAGCCCCTGGAGGGAGTTATCAGGGATGAGTCATGCAGGAGATAAGGATCACTGCCCCACCTCTTTTAACAGCTTATGAAGATAGTAATATAATACATACTTTTGGTTACATCTTATATTGTAACCTAAGAGAAAGTTGTAACCAAAATATTAATATAAATGCCTTTTTACTGATATTATTTGACCCAGGCTAGCATTTACTGTAACCTGAAGTACATTTGTTATGTCTGTTTATTTAAAGGACCATTAACAGATACAAGACTTGTAGAAAATAAATAGATAAATAAATAAATATCAGCTTTCCAGTTCAGTTGATGACCTCATTTTGTATTGACCTTTAAATATCTGGTGTTGACTAGGTACGGGAATACTGAAGAATGCCATATGTTTTTGAATGCAAAAAATTTACTTGTGTAAACCTTCCCCCCAAGAAAGGATTTCACCTTATGTGAAAATTAAATTGAAAAGCATTTCTTTGAATAGTGTAAGTATAAGTGATAGAGAGGAACCCAGACAATATCTTGTTTTATCTCCATTAATAATATATAATTCTACTCAAGATTCTAATCCAAAATGGAAGGAGGTGTACAGCTGAATACTCGGATTAATAAAATCATGGTGTTAGCATTCAGAAACATATAATCACATGGAGGCAATCATATGTCGGTGCTTTATTGGAAAGCACTCAGAACACAGGAGCAGCAGAAGGTCCAAATCATGTCTTCACCAGGCATACAGAGGTTCATGCTTTTATGTTCTTACATTATACATATTAATGATTTGTTTGAATCAACATCTCCCCTAACTATCAATCACAAAAATCACACTCATTCCCCCTCTCCCTGATTTATTACCCAGGCAAAGTCATACTTGGTTTGGTTAAGACAATAGCATGAAAGTATCATCCTGGCTACAGTAAAGCTAACATTCATTCCCTTCCCAAGGCGTTGCTGTCCTGCAGGTCCAGGTCTCACCTTTCCAACCACCTCCACCACCTCATCATTTACCTGTTTACAATTCTTACAATTTTAAAAATCATTTTAACCCTATACTATCAATGGCGCAACAACAAAATAACAACTCAAGCCAGGTGTCTTCGAGAGGGACCCAGAACAGTGGAAAGCCTGGGCGTTTATGCCCACAGTGCATTAAAGTCTGAGGTCATGGTCTCCTGCTTACACCATAGTCCACAGGTCCTGGTGCCCTTTGTTATGCAAAGGTGGGCACTAGGTCATGGCCTCTTGCCTTGGGCTCCATTGGCCCAGGGATCCAGCTGGCACTGCAGCTGCATGTCAAGCCACCTGCACTGGATGTATTCAGTAACTACTCTGCGCATGCAAACAAGAAAAGAATGAGGGAAAAGGACTGGAATATGGGGAAGGATATAAGGAAAGAGCTAATTTCTAAAATTTTATGTGTAGCTAAAGGTGATTTTTATTTAGCTCAATGCACTACAAAATCTTTAGAGATCTTCAAATTTCAGTCTTCGCATTTCCACAAGCATTATGAAGTTTGTTTACATTATGATAAAAATATTTAATTTTTTCACATATAAATGCAATTCCCATTGTAGTATTTTGAAACCGACAATGAGAAGTTAGAAAAATGTATCTGTCAACACATAATGATTCATTCAAATGCCATGATATGCGTACCAGGACAAAAACCTAATTCTGACTAAAATTTAGATTCATAACATTGTGTGATGACACAAGAATTTTGGTACTGTTCAAGAAGAAGCTTAGCAATTTTCTAAGGATAAGAAGATGGTTGTAGAAAATAGAACTGTTTGCTTATTTATTTATTTATTTCTGTTTTTCAAAACAGCCAAATGTTTCAAAGTGATGAGCCCAGGAGTATATCTAAAACAAAATACAGAAATAATGGAATTTCTTTGCATATTTATTGTTATCACATTTTATGAATTTATGCCACCTTGCATGTGTAGGTCTGGAAGCTTTTGGACATACATGGAAAACCTTTACTGCTACTCTATTTCTCATGGCCATCTTTGATGGAAGGAGTGCAACCAAAATAAGTGTTCAAACTGCTAGCTGGAACTGAGGGAAGATTCTTACTGAAAATAATTTCTTTGTCACTAATTACTTCACCCTCTTCACTGCAATGGCAACCTGTCATATTAGGATCAAGTTCCCACATAGTCTGTTGACCCGTACAAAGGAGGAGAGGCAATGGTTCCATGTTAACCAGCAAGACGAGCCTGATAAGAACACAAACTAGTTTGAAGACAAACAAAATATCACATAAAATGTAATTAATGCAATTAGATTGAATTAATAGCCCCAAACTGTACTATTTCTTTCAACAATGTCTGTTCTTTCATGATTTTTAATGATCAATGAACTTCAGTATTTTGATTGATTTTAATCAATTCTCATTTTTTCACAGCAATGTAAGAGTTGATTTCACAAAAGCATAATTTTCCAGTGAAGAGTTTCCTTACTCTAGTTATTTTCTTTCTTGGACCTGGTTTTACTCCTGTATTATATTCTTTTGTAGCCAAATTTGCAACGAAATCCAGAGGTATGATTGCAACACATGTTTCTATAGAGACATCCTGGGGAGCTGCTCCACTGGCTAGCTCGCTCCCTGGCCCCTATATAAGAGAGGCTTGGTGGGTCTGAACCTCAGGCTGAAGCATGGTTGATGGTGTGGAAGAAAGAGTGGACTCTGCTTGGGTTTCACCTGGCTTTATTCCAACTGGTTACCTCCATGTGCAGATGGACAGAGCAGAGAGGGAAAGCCCCAGAGCCAGAGCCCCGGCAGCCCCTCTGTCCTCACCTTAAGTACAGGGGGCATACCTGTAGCAGGGGAGAGCTTAGAACCAATCCAAGGGGAGGGGAGGTGTGACCCAGAATGGGGGAATTTAACACAACAATGAAAGAAGGTGGTACCAGGGTACCTTGTCAAATCCTAGGGCTTTTTCCCCAGAATCTTCCAGATCTTACAAGGTGATTGGCAAGGCCTATCACAAGGGAAACACCATTGGGGTTTGGGAATGGGGGTGTAGGAACAAACCATTACAAACGTATAACAAAATATACAGAACATTAGAAAACCCAAAATGCACACCACTACATGTATTGATAACTGATCCAGCTTTAACCTCACTAGTTTGCTTAATGAGATGGATGAAATTGCAGCCTCTGTATTCAATAGGGGATGTCCTTGCAAAGGTAGTTCTGCTTCTGTGAGTAGTCAGATAGATTACAGCTGTGTTGAGTGTAATCCACTTTTGCTGCAGTCACAACAGCAAAGGTATGTCAATAGTTTATGTTGACATAACTCAAGAAATAGACAATTAATAAGGTATAAAAAAGTTTAGAAGTAGCTTCTGAAATATTTTTTAATCTGCAACATGGTGGGTCCTGTCACAGAAATCAATAGCTTACTACAGGTAAATGAAACTAAGAGATTGAAATTAGACAAATAAAATGAAAAGCTGATTTCAATGACATTGTACTCATGAAGTTCTGATGAAAACTTAGATCAACATACTGCAGGCTGACATGTAAGGAATATGATTTCTATACATAGAGAGTAATAAAGTTTGGTCACTAGTGTTCATTTTTTTTTATTACAAAATGAAGGTCATACGGCCAAACAATACAGGCAAACATTGTTTCAGGTACTGTAATCAGATACCTACGGGTGTATATGTATTTGCATTTTACAAGAAAAGTTACTGTCCCAGGAAGATTTTGCTAGACTTCCAGGCTGAACCCATACAAATTGGAAAAAATCTGCAGCTATCTTAAATTGAAGTACAGGACTCTTAAGCAATATACTGATTTCCATTCTGAAATTTTCAGTACAGTTTAGTATTTTCTTTATTGCATTTCTGGTTGTGCATGGCCCATTTCAATTTCAGTGAATGAAAGTCATTCACTAAAATTCATAAAACGTGCTGGGAATTTCTGCATGCTCTGGAACTGGAATGCATGGTATGTATTATCCTTTGCAGAATCCAGATCAGTCTGAGAAAAAAAAAAATCAAACAGCTTGACAGATAAAATATAAATATTAGCTTGATTATATCTACATATACAATTACTGTTGTTTTTATAGAAGGAAGATAAATATAGACTGCTAATGTTCCTTGTACCCTTTTTTGAGAAGCTCCTGGAGTTTCCCTCTGAAGTGACATTGCAATTCCCAGGACTTATAGCCTAGAAATTGTTTCCACAGCAGCTTTAACATTTATTTTTATAGATATCTCTACTGAGTATTAAAATATGCCTCATGAAACTGCTTCTGCACATCTGGTGTAATATATACATCCTGGAAAGTTCTTTTCACAATTACCAGAGAGAATAATTTCAAAAGTTAAAATAGTCAAATTCTCTTTGTTTGCATAAAACACAGATCCTCAAAGCTTGTTCTTTTGTAACATGTACTAATGATCTTTAGCTAGTTATGGTGTAATTTGTTTAATACACATGAAAAGTAGATTTAAGTTTTTAAGGTAAAAGTTGTAAGTTGAAATTGCAACTTTAAATGTTATAAAATAAAAAGGCACTTCCTAATTCTTCTTCTTTATTCAATAATTTGAGGAATACTTCTATATATTAAAGCACTCTATAGTCTTTTAATATTTATTTCTAGTGCTACATAAGTACTGATTCAAAAAGACACTTACTAGTGTCTTTCCATTGCCTTTTGCTATGTTCTCCACCTTATTTATATGGTTGGTTCTAAAGTTGCTCAAAAAAGTGTAGGTTTCAGAGATCACAAGATCAGTAACAACCTCAATAAAGCACAAATAAATGGAAGTGTTCTTCTTAGGTGCCACTGATATGCATTTCTCAATTTGTTTGTAATCTGAAATTTATAATATGAATAGTTCCTTAAAGTCTCTAAGAGTTTTTAGCTGCTTTACTGAGAAAGCATGATGTTTAAATATTTCTCTTTACAGGTACTTCCTGTTTTCTATGTGCAACACTATTGTGGTGACATAACAATGATGTGACAAAATGGCAGGAAATACATTTGAGATATTTTAAAAAAGGTATTATACAGTAGGCAAGACACAAATGAAATGAGAAAATGTGAAATACATTTAGTACGTTTAGTCAGAATCTGTACAGGAGTTTCTTTGTTTTCCTTCTAAGTAGCCGATCTATTACATTTTCAAGTTTTGAACATCAGAATTAGTACATTTAAAGCACCATTTCAAGAAGTTGAAGAGCATGAAAAATTTTCAGTATCAAATGTTTTACATGTCGTGAAGGCAACAGAATATTAAAAAATTCAGCATAAATTATGTTGATCCCAGCATTGAGGAATGTGCTGGGTTTCAGTAGATGCATCTGACTGATCTGTAATACTCTTTTGAAAAAGATTAGTGAAGTCAAGGAACTGCTTGGTTGATAGTAGGAAAATTTAAGTGGTCTTTACAGCAACATTCAGTCATACTTTTTTAAAAGTCCTAATTATTTATATTTCATTTCTTGTGATCATTTTTTCCAGTTTTGTTTAAATACTAAATGTAAGTAATGTCTTTGTTCCCATATTTCCTATGTTTTGTGTTATATAATGTAACCTCTATTAAAACAGAATTTTATGAGAAGTGATTTTAAAGCTGGCCCCTTATTGGACTTAAGAGTAACAGTTTTAGTCTTTTAGTGAAAGGAGAAAAATTATGGTTTTGTTCTTAGATGCTCAGACCTGAAGACTAGCATGGTTCAGTTCTTCAGAAAGAAGATTTTGCACTTCAACATTATAGGCACCCAGATCATTTAAGAATGATTCACCACCAGGGCAGACATAGAACATATCCTGCAATGCATAAATGCAGCAAGGAGAGCTATTATATTGTATTGAGATAACTGTGAAAAACCATTTGTTTTAATTTGTCCCTGAAATTGAATCTGCATCCAGATGTGCCAGATTTGAAGTGTCGCAGCCATCTGAATATTTGTTCAGTACTTTCTTATTACTGAAGTGGAGATTCAGTTTATATACTTAGAAGCATTTTTATTTTTCTGATTTTGTTTGGATATATATTGCTGTCTCAGCTATTACAGCTCTAATGAATTTTAAACAAAATGGATTTGAGACCTATGAGTATGTGTCATCCCAAAATTAGTCCATCATCAAATCGTTGCAAGTTTTTTCAAAGAGTTTCTTCATTGATACTGCTGACTTAAGACTGAGTTAACAGTATTTGTCTTCAATAACTCCAAGAGCCAGTGGTAGCTACATATTTGCTTACAGAGGGAGACAACAATTCAGAGAATCCAAGGCTGAGAAAGAGAAGTGTATTTAATTAAGAGTTCTGTTTTCTGCTAACATAGTTTCTGAAGGATGAAACACAACCAAAGCTTCTTGTTGCTATTGAACTAAAATATGAGACCACACACACTAGCAATAAAAATTGTCACGATGAGACTCCTCTGTGTTGCAATAACGAGTGATACAGGTGCAAAGGAGTGCTCTTTATTGCCAAAACTCAGGCCTTTTTAAGCAGTTAGCCTGTTATTAGTTTACATAGTTTTAAGGCACAGCAAGCCCAAGTCAACTAACAACCATACACCCGATGTGGACATGATGTGGACATGTGGCAGTCGCGCAGCATCTTTTCATGTCTCTTACGACTCCCTACCCCTGTTCCAACTGAGTCACTCTGCCATAGTTTCCTTTTACTTAGCCTAGGTAACAGGCCAGAGCCATGTTACAAGGCCTTCCCTTTATAACGCCTTACCTATTGGTAAGACCTCTGAATCACTCCAAGAGAGCTGTTAAACATTCTCTTTTATTAACAGCTAATCAAAACAGGAAGCTAGTGAGTGTGGCTAGTTTTAGATATGTCTGTTATAGGAGTTATATTGAGCTTTTTTTTGCTGTTTCAAATCTCAAATTGTCTACTTCAAGTAATTTAGAAAACACCAATGACAATTTCTTTATTTCGAGACTGCAGTTGTACTTCAGAGTGTGCTAGTATTGTTAAATGCATAATAATTTTTTTGTAATAACAATCTTTAAATTACAGTGAGTATAGTACTTAAAAAGTGATAGGTAGTAATTTCCAAGTGTCATCACAGGCAATCAGATGATGTCTGTGCATTTCCTGTGTAGTTGTTGGTAGTTTTTTAGAAGAAAGGCCTGTAATGCCCATTGTACTCTGCAGGGAAAGTTTTACTGTGGGCAGTGTGCAGGAGAAGTGAAAAAAATCTCCTAAGGTCAACAACAAACCATTTTCATATGTAAACTTTAGAGCATCCAGACAGAATAAGGTACCTGGAAAACTTTGACTTAGCATGCTTGAGAATAACCAGACAGAAAAATGCACTTAGCAAGGCATTAACTGCATTTTTTGTCTGGCTTGCAATGTATTTCACGAAGAGGAAGGTAAGAAAAGAAAGGGAAAGAGAAACAGAGAAAAAGAGAAAGAGAGAGGTAGATTGTCACCACTGTAGGATCTAGTGTGATCTCAGCAGATCTTACATCCAGGGTAGAGGACCATGTCACCTGTCATACTTGCCATCCTTATATCAGTTCTGACTACCTGTGCCCTTCCTCAGGGAGGTCTGGGCTAATTTCAGCATCAAAATCTTGTCCCTGCACTTTACTCTGTGACAGAACTAACTAAATCAGGTGAATATGAGGGCTGCTGGTAAAATTGAGAACCAGATAGATATTCGGTATATTTTTCATTTCATGCATTTGGTAGCAAAGTGGAGCAAAATGATGTGGTCAAGTTGGACCACAGATCTACCAAATATGAGCTACAAAAACCAGACTCTCATGGTATCTTTATTATTGTTGTTGTTGTTGC
>VZDJ01000004.1:13243-24526 GCA_008694505.1 Cyanoderma ruficeps
TTTTTTTTTTTTTTTTTTACCTCAGAGATTTCCTGGAAATAATGTCTTACTCAGTGCACTTGAATTTTTATGGTTTTATATGTATGATCAACTACTGACAATGTAATTTGCCAAATAAGCTTTGGTTAGATTCTCATTTTAGTAGTTTATAAAAATTTTGAACTTTTCCTTGGTGTCACCATATTTTCTTATCTGCTCTTTGTTGAAAGATGAAAATTAGAAAAAGAATTATCAGTTTGTAAATTTCTGCAGTTTATCATGCAATTCCAGGTAGCTCATTGTCTATTGAACCTAAACATGCAGGAAAAACTCAAAAAATTTGAAACTGTAAAGTATTTATGGTTCTATAAGGGACATTATGTTGCATGTGGCACTACAGATATGTAAGCATGGCAAAATAAAATGGAAGTTAGCTGAGAAGTTGTTAATTTTTTTTACGTATCTCCAAGGTAAATTAAAACGACAAAGTATCCCCCAGATGTGTTAGTCACCATAGATTATTGTTGTAATCCATATAGCTTTGTAATAGCAGTGGTGGTCTCCCCTTAAGATATTAAATAAACTTTGACTTTGCTGTCATGAAGTATTTTCTAGTATTCTTTTTCCTAGAATTTTTTAAGATAACTTTGCAATGTTAAATCATGGAAAGATAGAAAACTTAATAAAAAATTTGAGAGCAAGACCTATAACAGCTCATATCTGACTCAGCTGTCTGGTTTATATTGTGAATATTCTCCTGTGCCTCTTATTGTAATACTAAGGCTGCAATGTTATTCACAGGTTTATAGCTACCTCCTGGGGAGATAGTTGAATTTGAAAAGAAAAGACAGAGAAAAGACTTATAGTAAAGAATATAACATCTTTTCTGTGCCAATCCCAAGACTGCATTATTTCCATATTATTCACATCACGTGATTTTTTTTATGTTGTATGGTTGGTAGCACATCTTTCTTTCGTTCTTCCAAAATAGTGATGCTACTCTGGGGTTTCTTAAACCTTTCCTCACACGTCCCACAACCAAAATCTGGCTTTCTAAAAAAATAGGTTTCCTAGATAAGCAGGAGCAACATTGCCTGTAAGGAATAGTTCAGAAGTTTTGGAAAAAAAAAATTACTAAAATGGTGAAAGGTGCTTCAGTCCTAGTCACTGAAGTTTTTGACTACTAATATGGGTTTCTGTAGGACAGAAAAATGAAATTGGCTTCATTAAAAAGTTTTACATGGAGAAATGTGAGGCATTAATTCAAAACCCAGTAATTTGTTTAATTATGTGAACAGATTTTACCCAATAATCTCAAGTAATCCAGTTATTATGGAGCAGTAATAAACCCAACAATTTAACTGATTTATCTCTGGCCCTTGACAAAGTTCAATCCAATTTATAATAATGAGGTTTCTACCCTCAGTATGCCATATTCATAAACTGTAGCAAAAGGAGGTCTCTTATCTATAGAATGATTTTCACACATATGGATCTAGAATATGTATGGTGAGTCTTGAATTAGGTATTTGTAATACTAGGAGTTAAGTTAAAATCTATGCTTACTTTGAAGCAGTTTTTAAGGATAAGGTCCCAAATTTGGGGGATTAGGTATTTTCTTTTTATTATTGGAATTCTATCTTTTATATAAATATATATATATAGATATATATTTATATANNATATAGATATATATTTATATATTCCTCAACAATTGGAATTGTGGAGCTTTATATCAAGGAGGATTTTTCAATGAATACTGCAAGCTTTGAATGAATACTAAAAGCCTTTGTGTCAGATTTCTGAGAGGAGCAGACATTCATTTATCTCAGTTTATCTATTTATAACTTGGAATAGAATTCAAAAGATTCAAAAAATGTTATGTGCCGAAAGCTTACTAAAGACACTCAGGAAGGACAAAGTCAAAACAAAATCTGTTTAGATTTCTGGAAAGAGACGTCACCTAGTTTTGCATCTCATGTTCATTTGGTATAGTAGCTGTAAAAATGTCCTTAGCTTTGACATGCCGACAAAGGCTAAAAACTAACTAACTCATTTTCACCTATTTATATATACCCTAGGTGTCCGATTTTATTGTGTCTCAAGTTTATACTACACTTTAAGAAACACTAATAATATTTCAATTATAGAAATAACAGCCCTTGGATTTTTTTAGAGTTTTTTCTTTTCTCTATATTATGCATGTTTTGAAGGTCACCTGAGGTACCTTAAATGGAGAATGCACTACTGTAACGTACATAAAAACTAACAGAAAGGAATGATGGCTTACACACTTGACAAAGTATAGCTGTGAGTAAACACACTTTGAAATAAAAATATTGGAGCCCATTAATAAAGATTTTATTTCATCTTTATGGCGTTGAAGGCAGTAGAGTTAGCATTACAGTTCTATTAATGTATCATGATAAGGAATTAAGACAATGGTTTTAAAAGCATGACTACAGTGTTTTGTTCAAGAGCAAAAAGAAAAGTAGAGGAATTCTTGTAACTGTACTCCCTGCAAACTATATAGTTGATTACTGCTAGAAGGTTTCATGGAGATGCTCTCCAAAATGGTATTATAACCAGGTTACTTTTCTTCATTGATTTATATAATTAATAAAACCAAAAGCAATAAATATTTGAAATTTTTAAAGTCTTTATTAGGAACACAAAAAAGCTTTATAAACTGGATGGATAGATTAAGCCAACTTCCAAAAGACAAGCTTTTTAAAAATTATAATAATACAGAACTGAATGCAGCTGAGACTCTAAGTAAGAGCAAGAGAAAACTAAAGAGATAAATTTGTTTAGAAAATATGAAAGAAATTGCATTATTATACTCTCTGCAATGTGAATGATAAAAGCTTTAACAAACCAAGAAGGGTTTGTTTGATTTTTAATGTTCTATCAGAAAAAGATTTCCAACCCAGATCTGCAAATGCTATATATACACTTGAAAATAAAACACACCTGGAATAATTAATTCTCCTTTTTGTGTTTGCATACCCATTTATTCTTAGAAATTTCCTCACAGATGCACATAAGATACAATTTAGTCTGAAAGATCTGACAAGATGATGGCAGGAAGCCCAGTCTATACTGGTGATACAAGCAAAACTTAAGGTAATGTCTCTTTATTTTTTTGCTTAGTGTTACAACTAGATGACCACTCTCTTTTTCTCTTTTTTTTAATATATATATATAGAGAGTATACCTTTGGGTTTCTGTGTCCAAATTGCTTTTGAAAACCTTGAAGCAAAGTGGCTGTAAAATCGATTGCTGTGGAACCCCACTAGTGACAGGTCAACAGTCTGATGTCACGTCATTCATTATAATCCCTTGTGGCCGAGCTGCTCACAGATCACATGATATGTATATCCAGCTCATTTTCTCCAAAAGGATCCTGCTAGAGACAGTATTGAAAGCTTCACTAAAATCCAATCATTTATATCAACCCACTTCCTTTGAACAACTAGTTGAGTAAGCTTGTCATAAAAGGAAATCAGGTTTGATAAACAGAATTTTCCTCTCATGAAACTGTGCTGGCTGTGACTGATGACTGCATTGCCCTTCAGGTGTTGTATAATATTCTCAGAATAGTCTCTACAATTTAACCAGGCACTGAAATTACAGCCTGTAATTTCCACGATCATAGCTTTTACCCTTCCTGAAAACTGGGATCATGTTAGCCAGCTTCCAGTTGGCTGAGACTACTGCAGATTCCCAAGACCATTCAAAAATCATTGAAAGAGGCCTCAGGATGACATCAGCCAGTTCTTTGAGTATTCTCAGATGAATCCCATCGAGCCCCATAGATTTACAGGGATCCAGGTGGAACACTAGGTTGTGGACAAGTTCAGGATTGACTAGCAATTTATCACTCCCATTTATCACAGACATGATCCTCCAGCTCAGAGCCCTAGTACCCCAGAGCCCATCATCTGTGTTGGAGAAGGAGGCAAACAAAGTATTAAACATCACTGTCTTGTATATGTTCCTATTCATGAGGTGACTATCCTCATCAGGTAATGGGCTGATTTTAATCCTATACTGTCTTTTGTTATTTTAAAAAGCTCTTTTTATTGCTTCCCACAGTACTGGCCAGCTTCAGCTCCAATTGGTTGTTGGCTAGACAAATTTTCTCCCTATAATGGCAAGCAGCATCTCTGTATTCTTCTTATATCACCTGACCTTGCTTCCACTGGGCAAATACTTTCTTTTTCTATCTTAGCTCCCTTTTGAAACTGCCTGCTCCTTGGCCTTAGGAGGTGTTGCTTAAATAGTGATCAAAATTTATGAACTTTGGCATCTTCAAAAACATTTTTCCCAGGAGACCTCACTAAGTAGTTACCTGAGCAGCTTGAATTCTGCTCTTCTTATGTCCAGAGTTGATGTTTTGCTGGCATTATTCCTTCTGCCAACAGCAAGTTTTAATTCATTGGCTTTCTGTGTGTGGTCAGTGTGGCCAAGACAGCCATCAGTCACCACTCACGAGACACTCGGTTAACAAGCAGCAAATTAAGGAGGGCATATTTCCTGGCTGGCTTCCTCACTACCTGTATCATGAAGCTATCATCCATGTTTTTTAAGAATCTTCTGGACTTCATTGTGCCAGCTGTGTGGTCTTCTCAGCTGATATCTAGCAAGCTGAAGTCCCACAAAAGGACAAGGGCAGTTGATTTGAAGGTATCCCTTCCCTTAGCTCCTTGAAGAATAATTCATTGACGTTATCACCTGGCTAGGTGATCGCTAGTGGACTCCCATGGTGCCATCCTCAGTATTTGTTTATTCTTTAATGCTTAACCAGAACCTCTTAACCATGCCATTGCCAACTGCAACCTCTATACATTCTGGTCCTCTGTTACATGCAATGGCACCTCCTCCACCTCACCAACCCTGCCTAGCTCTCTTGAATAACCTGTAACTATCCATCACCTTAGGCAACCCCCCAGGGGTTCCTTCTTCTAATTCATCATTTTCTTGGTCCTCAGTTTCCAGACTGTCATACTCTTCCATAAGGGCACCAGGGAAAAGATGCAGATTCACCTGGCACCCTGAGCAGGTACCTACCTTGAGGTACTTCAACCTACCCCTGACTTTTACATCCACTCCTGCCTTTTGTGGAGACAGTAGGGGATTGTCCACTTCTGAAGTGCAGCCAACTGATATGCCAGCCTCAGAGTTGGTACAGATCAGCTCTGTCAGACGGTCCCCCACACATATGCCCTGACACTCTATGCGGGTATTCAGTTCTTGTATCTGGCTAGCTCTTTCACCGAACTTGCATTTAAGGGTACAGCTCAGTACCTTTCTGATCTTGTGTGTCTTGGCCTTAGGCAGAAGCGTGGCTTTGGGTGGAAAAAAGAAGGACTTCATGTGAGTTCAACAGGGTTTTATTTTACCCAGTGGATGGCCCATGTAGAAGTGATTTTTTCCCTCTTGGGTCTGAGTTTAAGTACAGGGGGCATGTAAAGGGGCAGGGGACAATCTAGAATCAATCCCAAAGGGAGGGGGAGTTACCCAAAACTAAAGGATAATCAGTAGAACAGTTCTATACATAAAAAAGGGACGGGAACCAAGAACTTGCTGAATCACGCCACAGCCCCACCAGAATTTTCCAGGCTTCTGGATGGGGTTGCAAAGTGATGGACAGGACCCATAACTAAGGAAAAACCAAAGGGTTTGAACATGGGGGTACAGGGACAAACCATTATAAAACAAGGAACTAAAGCATGCAGAACTTTGGTAAAGCTAAAATGCACCACAACAACAGTCCTTAAACTTTCCATCTCCTCTTTAAGTAGTACCATCAGTAGTATCAATTCCCCTTTTTGATTTTACCTGTCCCTTATCAGAAATTGCTAATAGATNTATATCACTTAGATAAACATAAATTTATCTAATTATCTAAAACCTTTACTTGAATTTCAGAATTTTTAGCAGGGAAAAAATGCTTCTGTTTCTGCTGGTGTAGTGTTTGTGTAGTTTTGAAGCATTTAGATTTATGTAGTTTGGTTTAGTTTATGTAGTGTAGTTTATTCTTAAAATATGGAGGTGCTATATCCAATGTATCGTGTTTTGAGAGTATTTAGTTAATGTTAAGAAGTAATGTGAAGACCTTAGGTCCTCATGTCTTCTTTGTATTTCAACATTTCTTGTATATTTTAAGCCTGAGGAGCAAAGAGAATTAAAAACCATACAGGGTGTGAGACATAATTAAGGATAAAAGATTTACAATTATTATTGAACTTGAGATGAAAGATGCAATATTTAGCATATTTACTTTATATAAATCCACTGAACCTTCCTCATGATTCAAAGTGAAGTTCTCATTGGAAATACAAAGATGAGAATTAAGGTGGGATGAAAGCATAAGAGGGACAAAGAGAATTCTTTGTTGCCAATATAAACTACACTCTTTGTTAAGTAGTCTGGCTGGGATGGAGATTTTTCACACAGAAGACCTCACAGCTCTGCGCTTTGCACTGGTAGCTAGAAATGGGCTGATAATACACCAGTGTTTTGGCTACTGCAGGGCAGTCCTGGCACAGCCTCAAGGCTGTCTTTCCAACATTCCCACCCCCATATGCAAGTATGGTTTGCTTGTTTTGTTTTTTGTTTGAGGTTTTTATTTTGTTTTGTTTTTAATTTAACGTCCTTTCTTTTACCCAAGTGTTTTTTCATCTTGCTTTCTTTCCAGTTGTTCTGCTGACAAGGGTGTGTGACAGCACAGTTTGGTGGGCACCTGGTGGGCAACCAAAGTCAAAACACCACAGTTGGGCATTTTAAAAGCGTAAGAAAGTTTTAGTCTAGAAACAAAAGTAAATAATCCTTCTCAAGAATCTGTTGTAGAACAGTTTTATTCTGAATAAATAAAAAGTTATTTTTAAATAAAACTCTTAAAACTAAATTTGAAATGTACATATTTATCTTTTTTGTTGTATAGTAGAAAACAAGAAGGCTCTGTAAACTACAACCAGATTTTTAATTCTTATTTTAGTACTCTGATTTTATTTTTACTCATTATTTTTCTACATATATAAATACCGTGTCTAACCATTCAGCTGAAGAAGTCCTTATCCTCTAATAATTTTTAAAATAGCTTGTTTTCTTTGACATATGGTGATTATACAATACCTTTTTTCAACAGAACACATAAACCAGTTTTTCAAAACAGAAATGCAATCACAGAAAATGAGTTAAGGTTACCTAGCAAGTTGATTCTTATTCAAGTTGTATTTTGTCAATATGTCTTGCCTACTCACGTGCAGGGCTCTTCAGTCAAAGGAAAAGTCATCTTTGAAAGGTGATTGATGTGTGGGTTACTAAAATTGTGAAAGTTGTTTGCATAGCTGTGTCATTAACTTCTACTAGCTGCCGTTCATTGTTCAATATTCTCCCACCAAAAGTACAGTGGAAGATGTCCACCTTTTAAATACATGATGGATGTTCCATAAATATGTTACCATGGATGAATCAACAGCTGTTAGGCAAAAAAATGAGATAAACATTTATTTCATACACCAGGCAGTTGTCAAGCAATATTAATATCTTTTAGTCAATAGAAAAGTGCAAAACAGCTGCTGAAAGGACTATGATAAACAGATGGCAAGAGCAGTTGAGTCAAGCTGGTATTGACTTAACCCCCTTTATACAATTTCTCAAGCTGCATTCCTTGGGAAGGACTTGTACTGGAAAATAGGTTTAAATTGAACTTTCTCCTTAATAGCAATAGCATACAACAGCCTACAGTAAACATCCCAATTTTTTTTTTTAGTTGGGTGTGCAGCATGAAAAAAATTAATGGACCAGTAATTGTATCAGGCAGGAAGGAGCTGAAAATTCAGTGAGTACACACACTGCTAATCTACATAAGGCTCCTGAGGGCCTATGTTTTTGGAGAATAATAATGTATGTTTTGTTACTTTGGAAAAAAGCATGTTTATCTGGTCTGGTTTGGAGTTTTTTTACAAATTGTAAGCTCTTGTATTTTCACTGCACAGTTAAAACCTATGTTTCAGACTAAGAGCCAGTCCATTCCTAAACACTGGGGGCTTGAAATTCATATGTCTTAGAAAAGATCTTATTAGGATGCAACATTTGTTGCTCAAGGCTCATTGACCAGCTTTCCTTTTCCATAAAAATATAATGCCAGATTCTACAGCAATTTTCATTTGCTCCCCAGGTAAACTTTTGAATGATCTCTGTAAAACCAATTTGAATAACATCTGTTTCTCCTCCCAGTTTGGGTAGATGCTGACTGAAATACTGAGGAAATTTAAAGTAGCATGCTGAACTACATTTCCAGAACAGTTGTTTCTTTTGACTGGAATCAACAATCATCGTTTTGAAGGAAGACATAGAGATTTCACAGTTTACATTCCAATAAAATATAAATTAGTGATCCCAGTTTTTTTTTTTTTTTTAAATGTACTACGTATTTCAACAATAGCAAAAGAATACACTTGAAAATAAATACTTGGCAGTATCCTTAGATTAGGACTTGACTACTTTAATTTCCAAAAGTTAAATGAGATGCTTAAAACTTCTGTACTCCAACATCATCATGTATTACTTCCTAGAAAACATTTCACCATCATGCTGAGTTTCTATCAGATAATATAATTATATTTCAGGCTTTTTATTACAATTTTAAATTTTATTTAGTTTAACTAGTTGTATGAAAAAAATGAGTCATTTAAATATAATTTAATTAATACAATAACTTTTCATTACCCAATTTATAACTTGGATACTGGACTTTAATACAATTAATTGAATATTTATAAGTTTTTAAGATACATAAAATAAGATCATAGGGCTAAGATTCTTACACTGATTATTATTTTACTCTTCTAGTAGCACAGCAAATATCAGCAAAGCCATTCAGCAATTACATACAGGTATAAGAATCTATTCAGGGTAGATTAGTGGGAGGCAGTCCATTTGTGTAACCATGCACATTCAATAATGTTTTAAGTGTCCTAGGATATATGAGATTCTTTCACAGGATTTTAATACATGATTTCAACCTGTGCTCTTCTGGATCAGCAGTCTATCACAAGAAGGGTGATCCTTACTTGCGTGAACTGCCATTGGATTCCTCTGCTCTGGAACTGACTTCCATTTTAAGGCTTGTATAAACTCTGGAAACAAAATATCTCCATATCTTAACACAAAGTGTCATTGTGCAAAGGAAGAAAAGACAAATCAAAACCCTAACAAAACCAAGAAACTCACCCCCCCAACCCCCAACACCAACAACAACAACAAAAAAACCAACAAAGCAAACAAACAAAAAAACCCACCAAAACCCACAAAAAACCAAACTAAAACAAAACAAAAAAAATCCCCAACAAAACAACAAAAAACAACAACCAAACCACCCACCCAAACTCAACCAAAAGAAATGCACACACACACAAAAATCCCAATGCCACAAAGAAAACCCAGAAAATTAATCTAAATTTGGCGTAATGTTTTTTAAAATGACAACATAGTTCTGAAACTAAATGCCTACCTGTCACTTAGATGTGTTGCTGATATTTTCCAGCACTGCTTGGTGCAGTGTTAAATCAAGAATGTCGGTGTTATTTTGCAGGATGATATGGAATTTGTCTCCTTGAAACAAATCATTGACTTGGAAGCTGCCACATTAGCAGTGGAATTTATGAAAGTACTACTTTACCAAAATTCCTACATAATTCAAGTTTCTTTCATATAATTTATGCAATTACGAACTCTTTAAAAATGAAAGCATTAAAATTAAAGAATCACTGTATGGTTAAATAGCTTCTGCACTGTATTTGAAATTGTTAATGTGGTTATCTTAAAAATTTTTGTTCCTCTGACAGCTGTCTATAACTATACACATTATTATTCATTCTGTCACATCAAATAAAGCAAAAATGTGTCAAGTTCTGAACAGTAATCATGTTTTGTTAAGGCATACATTGTCTCTCAGATAGATAATATGGATGGATTTTTTTTTAATTAATATCCACCAAGAGAAGTTGATGTGGGTTGGAAAGGTGGTCAGTTTTGTCTTGCTTTTCCTAATAAGTCTAACAGGCCAAAGTCTGAAACTGAAAAAAAAGGTCTGTAGCAATCGCATTATAAGAATCTCAGGTTTTAATTTCCTTGGAATTATCACTTAATAATGTTTACCTTTCTTTCAGAGGAAAGAATCACAGATGGATTTTTTCTTTTCTCTCACCAATTTTATTTAGCAGCCCATGATCATACACGGATGGGTTTTCCATCATTTTACAAATAAACTACTTTCCTCCTCAGATAAGATGTTGAAATATACGATTAATGTTCAACTCAGAAAACCTATTTCACATACATAAGTTCAATACAATATCAGTGAAAGCAGATCTCTGTGTTTGGTATTAATAACCTAGTATTGTCATGATTGCAATCTTTCCTGGATAAAGAAAGCAAGAATTTTAAAACACAAATGTTGCTGGTGTTTTTAATTTCGGTTTTTTTTCTTTTTTCTTTCCTTTTTTTNTTTTCTTTTTCCTCAAATGCCACAACCAGTATTGGAATTGTTCAAATGTTTATTACATTTTTAGTGTGCATATAATCCCTCTTTCTCAGCTTTAATAAATCTTTTATTTACTTGTATGATGATGACACTGTCTTGTTGCTATCTGATAAGGGCACTAGCACAAGATTAACATTATTTTTCATGCTCAGCTAATAGAAAGCAACAAAGTGACTTCATGAAAATGGAGCTAATACTCAATTTAGATAAGACTTCTGGGGTATTGTTCATTCCTTGACCTCTGCCAAGGAGGAAGTTTTTCAGATTAGCTCAGACAAGAACACACAGCAACACAACGGATATTACTAAACATCCTCCAATATCATATCTGGCCTGTTTTATTCTTTTATCTAATGGCAAGACAGCAGTAAAGATGACAGTACATGTTTAATAGATGTTACCCATACAAACTCTTCCAAGTCTGTTTTTTTTCTTTTTTTTTTTAGCCCACTGGCTTTAGAAGATTTCCCTCTCTTTCTAGATTAGAGTTTAGTTTAGATTAGTTAGATTTTAATCTTTTTTTATGAGCACTTGTTCCTGAGGCAGAGATAATGTCAAATCTCGCTATATTTATTTCTTATATACATGATTGTGCTGTATAAAAGGGGTTGTTTCTTCCAGACAGAGCAAACAATGCTATATAGGACTTACTATTGACATTATTTTTGTATCTAAAGTATTTGGATAAAAACTCTGTGGACTTACAGCAGTTGTTTTTTGGTGGTGTGGTTTTTTTTTGGGGGGGGGGT
>VZDJ01000004.1:24559-79697 GCA_008694505.1 Cyanoderma ruficeps
ATAGTAGTCCTGTTGGAATTGTAAGTAGTCTTGCAATTCCATTTTTGGGGGGTGAAATGATGGTAGCATGGTACATGTGTATAAAACCTGAAAGTTGTAAAGAATTTAGAAAAAAATCTTACAATTTTTAAGCCATTTACCAGATATGAAACAGTCAAGTCTATATATTAATTTGAGTCCTTTTTGATTTTTTTTTTCCAAATCGTATCAAGCTCTATTTTTTGAACATGTTAATTGATCAGCTTAACTGAGAAACTAGCTGAAAGGCAAACTTAATTCAGAAAAGTTTGTGCTGTTTAAGAATCTACAGTTCTGGGTTTTTCCTGGAGTATGACTCTTACCCAATTTGGTAAACACATCTTCAATAATCTTGAAAGAGAAAATAATTAATAAGCATCCATTTATCAGTGAGTGTATCTGAATTACATTTTACTCTTGCATAGGGACTTCAGCAGAATAATTTCTTTATCATGGATGTCATGACGTGAACGGACAGTAGTAACATTGCAGGAACATGCTCTTCGCCTCTGGATATTATTAGTCAGTTGAACCCTTCACCAAATTTTTCCTGTTTATCACCTCACAAGCACTAATCTCGTAGTTTATATGGTCTGTTTTTCTTATTTCTAATAAAAACCAGTGAATCAAAAAATTCTGAGAACTTCTATTTTTATGATGTTGATGAAGTACTGCCACATAACCCACAAAAAAATCCAGAATAAAACTCCTTTTGAATATGCAATATAACACACTAAGAAAGTTCAGAGACAGAAATAAATGTGAAACAACTGCAAAGAACATGATGAAGATTATTAATTGTGACTGCACATATCTGCATTCTGCTCCATATACACAATATATACCTACACTTATCAATGTTCTGTGTAACATATAAACACAGGGACATTTTTTGGATACAGCATCCAGCTAAGGATACACAGGCTGGTATGGAAAACACCTCAGGAAAACATGAAAGAAATGGTTAAAAAGTTTCAGAACTGCTGGAAAAAGAGCTCAAAGCACACTAGTTACCAAACCAATATAATAGGCTACCTGTGTTAAATAAATGTCGCTAATGAGATATATTTACCCACATTGTAAAATCCTCAAGTTTGCCTTCCATAAAAATAATGGTACTTGTATTAAACCTAGAAACTGAGCTTTTTGTTTTCTGGTTATTTCCCCTCCCCACCCTCACTTAGGATGTGCCCTGTTTAGTTTGAGTTATACTGTTTAATCTGCATACCCATCAGGCTGCCTGCATAACCCAAATGCACTGGCATCTCTCAGAGGCTATAAGCAAAAAGAAAGAACAGCTGCTAGCAGGCCTCTGTGAGATAATAAATCAGCAACAGGTGCTCTAGGCATCCAGGAAGACTGGAGATCAGGTTGCAAATGAAATACATTTAGGTGGAAACAGAAGAAATAAAAAAGATGTTTGTAAGACAACATGAAGAAACTGTTTGATTTTGGCTCCTGTGAAACTCAAATTGGCAAAGGGATGAAAATCAACACAGCTAATGAGGAAAGCTGCAGGGAGCCTTGCTAAAAAATAAAAACAAAACCCAGCAAACAAAAAATGAATAAATTTTCATTTTTCTCTTTATTCATCAGAATAATAAAAGAATTCAATCGCCCGTGAGTGAAGGTAGACAACATTTGCATTTTCCTGGTAAAGGCCAAAGAAAAAGATCCTAAAACTAAACATGGTTCGTGCACTGATAGTTCTAATACGTTTTAGAAAATTCATACCATTTAGATGGCAGTATTAGAGTAATGCTCTGATTTTTCTCTTTACTTTCCTTCTCTCCATGACTGAAATCAAGGGTATTGATCGCTCCAAACGTCTGCCACTGATATATTTCTTCAGATTTTCTTTTCGTTTGGTCTCTGCTGGCAATCTCTGTGCATGTAAAATGAAGCTGAAGTCAAAGGAAAAATGAGACAATGGACCGAACAGATTTTTAAAAATATCAGAACTGGAAAATTATTTTTTTATTCAATACTTTTTCCAGTTACTTCATCTTTCTTTATAATTTTTAGTTTTTATTTCTCCTTTTATGTCCTGGAAAATAGAAGAAAATCACAGATATGAATCAGCTTTAATTGTTCTTTACTGTTAGGTGGTTTTCTGTTTATATTTATCTCTTGTTTATATTCTATCTCTTGGATTTAAAAAACTGAAAATGCTGTTTAGAGTAAGAACTAATTGTCTATTAAAAAAAAAGCTGAGTGAGAGTTATTGTGTGACAAATTGCTATTATTATTCCATGTACCACTTAGTAAAATGTAATTGGAGAGCAAGACAAGACTGTTCTATGTTGCACAAACACACAGAATTAAGTCTCAAACACTGTACACACTCTGCCAGAAATAAAGACACAGAACATACAGACACAAACCTGATGCAAATGTATAAAGAAACAGTGCACGTATATTGAAAAGTCTTGGTGCCAGAAGCTTAAATAGTAGAAGTCCAGTCTTTGGTGTATTATACAATGAGTCTGTAAAACAGCCCCATCAGTTTCAGAGGACTGGGAATAATGGTGGCTGTAAATAAACAAAACAAACAAAACGTTTGGTTCCTTAGACTTTTTCTCCCTACTTCCCCCAAGTCTTTAAATTACTTTCAATCAGTTATCTGCACACTACAACTGTTAAGCATCTCTCATTCAGGAGACATGACCCAGGCCTTAGCCATGCCCAAACCATTTTATGTTTCTGCCAAAGTCACCAACCGTTATGACTTTTCTTTTCGTAAATAGCAGTAGTTGTGGTTTTAATATTTAGTTCTACAGTATTTGTATGTATATATAAATCTTTTTAATTCCAGAAGCTAAAGAACTTATTCTTGGAACATATATTCTCTTACTTTGCTTACTTTCATGTGAAAATAATTAATGACTTCTAATGAACAGTAACAAAATAGGATTTTTGTGTGTCTGTGTTTCACCATCTATAATTATAATTTGTCTTGGGCAAGACAAAATTGTCTTTTAAATTGGGAAATATGGTTTTCATTTAAAAAGTAATTTTTTGTTTTATAATGTTATGACTTTAATAATAGTCAGTGCCCTCCAATGCCCCAGCATAGTAGCAGAAATGCATAAATAAATTAGATCCCAAGGCAAATCATAAGGTGTTTTACATTGCTCAATAGTTCATTGGATGGTAGAGCTGGTAGAGCAAAAATTTTCAGGCTTGGGCCGATATACTTTATTTCAGAGAATCAGAGCAGTTAGCATTGGAAGGGACTTTAAGGATAATTAGTTCAATCCCCTGGCCATGGGGATTGAACTGTAGTAAAAGGGACAGTCTAGTAGAAGGAATATCTTCTACTAGACCAGGTAACTCAGAGCCTCATCCAACCTGGCCTTGCACACATTGAGGGACAGGGCATCCTCAGGTTCTCTGGGCAACCTGTTCCAGTGTTTCATAGGACATGATAGTTATCCTGGTAGTAACATATTTCTTCCTCAGGCTGTGATTTTTTTCCCTTGATTTGATCCAAATTCTTGTTCTAATTAAGGAGGATCTTGGAGCAAGCCTTGAAACAAGAATTGCTCTGCTGCCAATTTAGTACCAAGTTCTCAGTGATGTGTGTTTGAAAGATGGCTGGCATTGGAGTTGCAATCTGATTTCAAATTTCATGTACTTTGGGAAGAGAAATGCTTGAAATCTTCACCAAAAACAGGTTCAAAATTTTACATGTGCGTTTTATCTGGTAGCAAAATTTCCTGAAAAATGGCTGACCAAAACTATCAAAAATCTACTGAAAATCCCAGATATTGTTATGCTTCCTAAATATTGGGACCCTGATTTAATTTTCTTACTCTTTTTAGAATTCTGTTATAAGTACAAAATATATTCTAATGTGTACACTGATACCCTTTTGGTGTTTTAATTTTTTTCAATCAGAATTAAGAAAAAAATAGACTTAATAGTAGGGTATGACTGAATACTTTTATGCACCTTTACATGCATTTAGCAGCTTTTAACCCCCTCTCTTTGCCAGTAGCATCAATATCTGATAAAAAAAAATTATGCCCTATAAAATTTTTGCTGTGGGGTGTTGACTTGTTTATTGTTGCTTTTAATTAGTAGTTTTTTTATATCTTAAAGATTATCACATGAGAAAAGACACAACAGAACATGATGAAAGAAATTTGAAATAAAATTCTGGAGAGATATATGTTGGGACTTTTATTGTTTGTGGGTTATCAGTAGTAATATTTAAAGTAGTACACAGAGGGAATGAAACCCTATGTACACCAGATTCGAATATGGTGACCTAAAATTTGAGATGTTTAGTAAACATGATATAGCTTGAAGTCCTGACCCTGAGAGTGCTGGATACGTAATAGATGGGCCTAAAGAGACTTCCCAGAGGAGATGTTGCTTCATGTCTCTACATCTTAGTAATGACTTATGCCCTATAACTCATGTTCCAATTAGTCTCATAAATGTTTAATTTTTTCTTTTGCTGTTATGAACAGCTGAGATTGTTCTGCTGGAGAACTCAAAGTTACATGATGCCAATAATGAAGAACTGAGACTACAGTCTTTTTTGTACTTCACCTCTGCTTTTATTTTCCAATATGCCCTTCTGAAATACAATATGGTTTTATGCATTTCCTTCTTGGACAAAACAGGAGCAAGTGTCTTTAATGGCATATTTTCTGATTTCTACCCAGTATGCTTTTTACACTTCAGATTGATGCAGTATCCTGGTTTAGTAATTTGACCTTCAAAGAAAAAAAAAAACATATTTTGCACAGTGTGAGGCTTGCTAGCCCAACAAGCATGATAAGCAGCTAGCAAAAATCATGCCTTCAGCTTTCACTCTGCAGTGATTTATATCTCTTGGCCAATGAATAAGTCTTTGCCTCAAAATAAGTTCTATAATTGGCTTGAAAGACTTTTTTTAGTGCCTTTTGTGACAAGACATATAAATGCTAGGACCAAAGTTTTCGTGATGTGTAGTGGAATAATTTAATGCAGAGAGGTTCCTTTAGATTTTAAATGAAGTATCAAGGGATATTTACTGGGAAAGAAGATTACTTGTGAAAGAGAAGTTAATGGAGTTAGTAAACAAAATCAACATCCTTTCTACTGCAAATTTATATTGGCTACAAGACGCAGAAGTGGATTTTATAAGTAAATTATTTGTAGTATCCCACTGTCACTCAGTAGCTGGAAAATTCTTTAACTTAGGGAAAGTGTATTTGAAGAGTGTATTTATGCCTTTTGAAATTATGGCTTTAATTATTGATCAGGCACTTCAGCATGGAATCCATAAATGCAACACATTAATTACTCTAGGAGTTAGCTGTGAAGTTGAAAAAAGAAAGCTGAATACATGGTGCCTGCCTAATTATTTCAAATTCTAAGTAGTTTGATGTTGGTCACCAAAGGGAAAGCATGTTGATCCTTCCATAAAGTGTAGTATACACTAGCTTTTATGTGTTTAATTCAAACTAATTCATATAATCCAATCTGTAATAGATCTTGACACTTTTCATGGGCAAAAATCCTATAATCTCCCAGACAAGGATACAACTCAGGTTTGCAATCTTTTTTTTCTTTTTAATAGAAAGCATATCTCTTATTTAATTCTCTTACAGTATTTATGTATTAAATAGTCATCCTTTTCTAGGATAACCACCTGCTGAAACCCTAAAGAACTGTTAGTAGAGTAAGTCTCATAAAAGTTGGACAGTATGTTAATATATTCTGCCTCTGTATGCTCCTGTTTAATAATGCATGCCATCTCATCCTGGTGCTTAGTTTATTCTCTCCTCAACTTAACATTCGTTTATAAATATTATAACAGAAGTTCTTCAATTGTTAATCCATTTTGCACAACAACAACAACTTGAGAGACCCCTCATTTTACTGTGTGCCAGAAATCATGTGCCAGAAAGCTGTTCTTTGAGATTAAATATGCAAATAATTTAGGGCTTCTGTAATGATGCAGAAGGTAAAATAATCCTGTTCTGCTAGACTTTTAATTTTGTAACTTTGTCTTTGAATAAAATTTATCTGAATTTTCTAAGAAAATGGCAATATATTTGCCTATACCAAAAATAAACAAGATTTTACATTTTTGTAGTTTCAAATTGATCTTGGGTTCATCACATTAATTTTTTAATTTTCTTTTTCTTTTTTCCTTCCAGTGTTGACAGTATATTGATGAATAATTCATGGTGATGTATGTGTATGTATAAAATGTATTAAAAGTAAGTTGATGGAATGGAATCATGAGGCTGATAATTAACTAAATGCAATTAAATCTTATTAAATCTTGTTGATTATTTCTGGTATACTTCAGCAGTCAGAATTTTTTGTCAATACAGTATTTCTACTTTAGGAATTAGGTTAGCATGTCAGTCTCAGCTGTACTATCAGAGTATGAGCTGCAGAAGATTAACTAAAATTTGGATACTGGAATTTCTTGATTTGAAATGCCTAGACTCAAATGAGAAGTCAGAAATCGTTCTGTTTAGCCCACAGGTTCATGATGCAGTGTGTGCAAAATGACATTCAGGAAATACAGTTTTTGTACAGAAGCGTTCTTAACTCCATAAGTATACCACTCTAGAACAGGTAATAGTTGAGGGGCAAATGAGAATGCTGGAGGAGAGCTATCCAGATGCCAGGATAATGCTCCCCCTCTGAAAAATATCTCACAATATCCTCTACATTTTATTAAAAAAGAAGAAAAAAAGGCATTTGTTGCTGGTGTTATCAGGATATTATTGTAATTCACTTAGGCTTAATGGATGGACTGATTGTTCTGATCAGAGAACCCTTGGTTCCTCTATCAAGAAAGAATACAAACTATATTCTAGGACAGATACCCTACTTCTAAGGTTTATCCAGACCAAAATCTGAATTAAAAATCTTTTAAAGTTTTATTAGGTGTGGATTTCAAGAGATGCATATTGATATAAACACTTTTCAAGTTTGTGTTGTTCCTCTCATGTTGTCCAACTTATGCTGAGAGATATACTAGGAAGATCCAAAAAGGTTGTGGTTTGTTTATTCCCTTTTTCCCTGTCCATGGAGAATTTTCTGTTGTTGGAAACTACAGTACAAAGTCTGACAGTAGAATTAATCATTTTTGATAGCTTTATGTCTCCATAAAGTGTTGATTATCATTTTGTTCAGACCTCTCTAATATTGCTCATCCAATTTAAAAGAAATTTAATTTTACCTGGCAAGCAAAAGCTGCTTACAAAACTCTATTTTCTACTTGCTCTTGCAAGACCTATTTTGAATTCAAACAGTGTTCAAACATGATTTTGAGATGAATATTGTTTTAAAAAATACATGAAAACATTTAGGCTACCTACTCCAATTATGGGCTATTATAAGACGTTACTTCAAGTATGGCTGGGTGTCAGTTGCTTTCACACCCATGGCTTTCATATTACCTAAGAAAGCAATCAAATTCCTGAACTTTTCCAATAGGTACTGAAATGTTCTCGGTATTGGTTTTAAATTGTATATTTTTTCCTTGTTCTAAGTTATCATATTAGATTCTATTCTGATTTACTATTAATTTAGTGCCAGTTACAATACTCTTACTGTACATAATGTACATAGCATGTAACTGATAAAAGAAATTCACTTTGATATATGCTCAAATACTTTTTATTTCAAAGTGTTTTCCTTCCTAGTAATATAAAGTGTCAACAATATTTAGGATTTCTCTGAAGAGGATTAAATTTAAACATTTAAATGGAAACGCCCCTGAAAATTGAATGTTTACTTTAAATTTTTTTTTTTTTTAATCTGTAATGTGTTTGTACCTCTACAGAGGCTGAAGAAGGTAGATAAAATAAGCATTTAATCACTGGCTTCTGGCAGAAGAACCTCGTAACAGATTACCAGTTGCTTTGGGTTGGCGGGGTTAGCTTTTGGATTTTGTTTGTTTCTGGTTTGGCTTTCATTTTGCTCCTAGTAATTCAGTGTTATCAAATACCTTATAATGAAACCCATTCATATTTTGTGTTTTGTGTTTATCCAAATTGGATGTTCAAGATAATAATAAGCAGTGGACAAAAAAAAGCAAAAAAACCCAAAAAAACCCTCCAGATAAATTGTTTAGAGCCAGAAATTTGTCTTAATTATCCTTATAAAGCAATTTTAAAAACAAGAATGGCTGGTTTCCAATTGATTGGCTGTACTTCTGGGATTGCCCCTGCTGTTCCAAATGACTCTTGCTTTAGGGTGACATAGATGACTGAAATATGCTTCCTAGTCATGCCAGCAAGCCACAAAATCACTAATTAAAACTGAAAATCTAGTTTTGTGTGCATAATAATGTAAAGTTTCTTAGCGTCCCTTGCAGGCTTCAAGAACACTTCAACATTCTTTAATTTGCATCTTTATAGCCCACAGTGTATTCAATGCTTTTTTTTCTTTTCTTTTTTTTTTTCTTTTTAACTTAGGATACAATTCACAGATTAGTAAAAAGTTTTACTTCTAGATGGATGCTTGATCACCTGTGTATCTCTAAAAATTTTAAGACTGCATAGTAGATGACAGTTGACTTAATCACTCTTTCTTCAAGAAAGAGCATATTTAACAGGAGGTGAAGTGAAATGAAACCTCAGCCAAATTTCTCTCTGTATAATTCTTCCCCAGACTGGTTAAATAAGCTGACATTCTTCCCTGGGAAAGCTATGACTTAACAGAATCTGCAGAGAGACCTCAGTGCCTCAAGCACAAAAACTTGGCACTTGAGTTGAGGAAGTGGGGTGATGCTGTTACTAAGGCAACTGGCCCTGCTACACACAGAGAGTTCCATGATTTGTATTTGTAACAGGAAAGTTGCAAGATGCTCCTGAAATGCTTTTTATAAAATTGTCAGCACTTTAGAAAATTATAGAACCCACTTCTGTAATGTCATTTGATTTGCCAGTACTATTTGCTTTCCAGCAGATCCACAGTCATTAAGATAATTAACTTGCAAAACATTTACAGAAGCATGTGGCAAGATGACCTGCAAGCATGTAAGTGATCAGCAGTGTCAAATCAAACATAATGGGCTGAGCAGTATATTCCTGTTTGTTACATAAATACATTTATTAAAACTGTAGAAATATGTAGAAATATTCTATAATGAGAATGATAATGTTCCGTTGAGATAGAAAAAATCAGCTGGTATTCCACTATGCATAGACCACTAAAAAAAAAATAAAAATTGCCATACAGCATTTTTTTAACATGCATATATGCCCGTGCTCAGAATAGGGACAAGCCCTTATTTCACACTTTTTAGTCATTGTTTTGTTTTACTTTGTAAAGGCACGCTGAAGATAATAGTAAGCAAATTTTCCCAGCACATTATGATCTAATGTTGAAACCCACTAGTCACGCTAAAAAAGTAATTGAATGTAAGCAGTAAAGAAAAAGATAAGGATATCTACTGTGGGTTAGAGAAGCTGGACTTTTTTCTTGAGTGCATGACATTCTTCATGAAGTGATACATTCTAAATGTATGTCCAAAGTGATTCAACAGATCTGAGTTATCTCTAATAGTGAATTTTAATGGCAGTTCCTTTTATATTTTGGTCAGTGAATGTCTACAGTTCATGATTGAAGTCTATTTTTTAACCATCCTTAGTCTAAAGATTTACAATTTCTTGTGTTGTGTTGAAAATCTAAAGTATTCATATATTGTGTTGTGGCAGATGCAAAGTAGGTTTTTCTGTGAGAGAAAATAACAACATTTCAAGGACCAGCCTCTTTCAACACTAAATTAGTTTAGTTTAGTGGTGGTTCTCACTAAGTGTCCTTTGACTGGTTTTCAGTCAGTTTTGCAGTAAATGCCCTAAAGAATTTAACAGATCTAAACGAGGTATTTAATCCATGCTAAATACTCTATCTCAGCTACCTCAGCTCAAATCATCTACAATTGGTTTTATTGTGAAGCATAAAAAATCAGAGCAATAGCATCACATACCAGCTTTTGACATTTACTGTTTCCTTAACTGCATATTTGCTAATATAGTCTACATATTATCAGAATCTTTTTCATAATAATTTGAAAAGCTCTAGCTCTAGATTTGAAAAAAAAATCTGGATTTTAATAGATATAATTATCATCATATCTGCCTATAAATCATTTACGAAACAGAACCGCTATAGGATGGTCTCTTACTGGATATTCTATTTTATTTATTCAATGTTCTTTTCCCTTTCTTCTTTCCTTTTTTGTTTTATATTAGTCAGTGGAAGGGGTGAAGTTTTGCCTACTAACTCATTCTCTGCCATTTCCTGATTTCATTAATCTTGTGAACAAAATGTCTGGGCTGAACAAATCCCCACTCTTGATAGTGAATCAAGAAATTGACAAAGAGGCAGGATATCAAAGACATATGACTCAGGCAAGAATAGCATTTCATTAGATCATACACAATTGAAATCTTTCTCAAGCAATAGGATTTTAATGATTTCCAGAGCCATTAGTAAATCCAACAAACAGAAAATGATAGAATTATCTAACTTGGCATTAGGGTCACTTACTTTTTTTTTTCTTTTCTTTTTCCCCACAGACAAGAATCTTGCAAATTTCACAAGGTTCAAACTTAGTCTTGCATATGAAAACTTGTAGTTGCTGAGGAACTACATCCCTCTGGGCTAGTAAACACAATAAAGGTGTTTTAGATGTGATGAACAGAGTCACAGAACAGGTAAGATTGGAAGGGGCCACAGTGGATCATCTGCTCCAACCTCCCTGCTCAAGAAGGGTCATCCTAGGGCATTTAACACAGGATTATGTTCAGCCAGTTCTTGAATATCTCCTGTAAAGTAAAGTCCACAACCTCTCTGGGCAACCTGTTCCAGTCCATGTTACCAATACAGTAAAGAGGTTCTTCCTCACGTTCAGGTGGAACTTCCTGTACCCATTGTCTCTTATCCTATTGCTTGGCACAGCTGAGAAGACCCTGGATCCATCCTCTTGACACCCTCCCTTTAGATAGTTACGGAAGTTAATAAGGTTCGGTTATAATCTGGTTATCAAAAATTTTACAGTCATGCCTCTGCCTGAATTAAGGTGCTAACAAGACTATATGTCAAAGTCAATAGTTTGGGTTTTATTTAACAGTAAATGAGGCAGAGAGAGACACAGAGAGAGAGAGAAAGAAACAAAGAAAGAGAAAGAGAAAAGAGGTGGGGGTAGAGAAAGAGAGTGACACAGAAACAGATTAAGTAGAAAATATCACCACTCTGTGGATCCCAATGGCATCCTGTTGATCATCTCCATCCGATCTTCTTGGTGGTGAGGATCCCCCAAAAGCACGAAGTTCAATGGACTATTATACATTTGGGCCAGGAAAGAATGCCCAGGTATCTCCCTGGCAGGGGGCAAGTTTACCACAGTCTCTTGCACCAGACTTTGGATCAGCTGCATCACTTTGCACCACACATAGTTTTGTGGTCCAAGGCCTCAGGAATGAGTCTGGGAGATGCTTCAAGGGTATTTGATGGATTATGACACTACTTAGCTACCTCTCATGTGAATGTCCATGGGTGTGGCCTTCCTGGGGTGAGGGGTTTTACAGCTGAGCCAGTTTGTGTAAGGAAGGATGTGTGTTCACTCTCTCTGACCAGAAGTTATGCCACACACAAAACCTTCCTCCTCTCCCCTTGGTTGTGGGGTAGTGTGTGTAAACCTGGCCTCAGCAGATGATTGTGTGAGCTATGACCTTCCCCACCTCTAACTCCACCAGGGATGATCTTCTGGACAGCTGTTGGGTTTGTCTTTCTTTTGGATGCATTCTTCTCCCTCACCTATGTTTGTTTTTTCCTAGACCCTAGATGATCAAACAGTAGTGTCACCTTTATCTTATCTCAAGCTCCCTTTGGGAATTTGACTCAGTCCAAGGTTCCAGTCAGGAGACATCTTCAAGAAGGGGTGGGCTTCAGTGATAGCAGCTTCTTTATACATAGTTTTGCCGTAATGGGCGAAAGTCCTTCATAACAATGTTTAAACCATGAACCATAAGATTTCATTCTCGCACAGGTTTCCTGTCAGCTGTCCCTTCTCAAGGCTGAACAGCCCCACCTCTTTCAGGCTTTTCTCATAAGAGATGCTTCCACTCCCCTCACCATCTTTGTAACTCTTCACTAGACTTCTCTCTCTCCCTCCATGTCTTTCTTGCACTGAGGGGCCCAGAACTGGTCACAGCACTCCACGTGTACCTCACCGGGACACAGTAGAGGGGCAGAATAATCTCCCTTCAGCTGCTGTTAATGTTATTCGTGATGGACCCCAGGACACCATTAATCTTGTTGGCCACTAGAGCACACTGCTGTCTTGTCGAGAGCTTCTTGTTCACCATGATTTCCAGGTTCTTCTCTGCAGAGCTGCTTCCCAGCAGATCAGCCTCCAGCCTGTACAGGTACCTGGGGTTATTTCTCCCCACTGCAGGACCCTGCACTTACTTTGATGAACTTCGAAAGGTTCCCCTCTGCCTATCTCTCCACCCTGTCAAGGCCCTTCTGAAGGGCTGCATGGCTGTCTGGAGTATTGGCCACTGCTCCCATCTTTGATCAAGTCACTGATAAATAACTTAAGACTAGACCCAGTTGCACCAGGGGACCACCAGTAGTGACAGGCTACCAGCTGGAGCCTGTGCCATCATTACAACCTTCTAGGATCTGCCATTTAGCCAAGTATTAATCCACCTCACTGTCCACTCATGCAGTCCACACTTCCTGAGCGTACCTATGTTGTGAGAGACAGTGTTGAAAGCCTTGCTGAAGTTGAGGTAGACAACATCCAGTATTCTCCCCTTGTCCCTACAGGTATTTGTTCTATCATAGAAGGCAATCATGTTGATTTAGCTTGATTTTCCTGTAGTGAATCCATGCGGACTGCTCCTGATTACTTTTTTGGCTTCCCTGTGGATAGGACTGGCCTCTGGAATGAGACATTGCATCACTTTTCTGGGGATTGAGGTGAGATTGATTGGCCATTAGTCCCTAGTTTCCTTCTTACCCGTTTTGAAGACTGGAATGGCATTTGCTTTCTTCCAATCCTCAGGCACCAATCCTGATTGCCACAACCTTCAAAAGATGATTGATTGTGACTGTCCTCGCTACGGTGTCTGGCAACTTTCTCAGCACTTGTTGATGAACTCCACCAGGGCCCACGGACTTGTGGATATCAAGGTGGTCAAGGTGTTTTCTAATCCAGTTCTCCTTGACCAAGGGAAATTCCTTCCAACAGTCCTTCAGCCTGGTCTCTCCTATCAGATATTCCTGACGTCTGGTCTTATCAGTGAAGACTTATGCAAAGAAGGCCTTCAGTGACCCTGACTTCTATGTGTCCTCTGTTATCAGGGTTCCCCCTGCACTTAGTGATGAGCCCACAAGATTCTTTGCTTTCCTTCTCTTCCTGGTGTGTCTAAAGTTCTTCTTGTTGCTCTTGACATCCTTGGGCAGATTTAATTCTTTTTGGGCCTTGGTCTTCCTTGTTTCATTTCTGCTTTGAAAACATGTATATATTCATTCCAAGTGTCCAGTACAAGCTTCCATCCCCTGTGTATTTTCTGCTTATGCTTGAGTAAAGACAGAAGTTCCTTATTCATCCATGCATGTCTCTTGCCATCTTTGCTCAATTCCTTGCTCCTCAGGATGCATCATTCTTGAGCCTGGAGAAAGTAATCCTTGAATATCAATCAGTTCCCCTGGACCCTTCTTCTAGCAGAACCTGTTCCTGTAGCAATTTTACAAGAAGATCCCTGAAGAGGCTAAAGGTGGCTTTCCTGAAGTCCATGGTTACAATCTTACTTGCTGCTGTTTCGTCCTAACCTGTTGCTGAATCTGCAATCTCATAATCACTGCAGCCAAGGCTGCTGCCAGCCTCACATCTCCAACAAAGCCTTCCCTTTTTGTTAGTGTAAAATCTGAGACCATACCATTTCTTGTTCGATTCCCCACTACCTGTGTCAGAAAGTTGTCATCAGTGCTTTCCTGGTACCTCCTTGACTGTTTGTGTTTCTCTGTGTTCCTTCCCCTGCAAATGTCAGGGTAGTCAAAGGCCCCCACAAGAACCAAGGCGTGAGACATGGAGGCTGCTTTAGCTGCCTGTAGAAGGCCTCAACAACTTCTTCCTCTTGCTCAGGCAGCTTGTAACAAACACCCGCAAGTGCCACCTTCACTATTCTGCCATTTTATCCTAACCCATAGGCTCTCAACTCACTCATCATCCACCACAAGACAGAGCTTCATATGTTCCAAGTTTGCCCTCACAAGCGAGGTTAACTCCACCACTGTACCTTTTTGGTCTGTCTCTCCTAAATAGTGTGTGGCCCTTCATTACAGCATTCCAGTCTGTTAGAAAATGCAGTGTTGTGGCATAAGATTGATCAATTATCTAAACTCATTTGATGTGTATGGAAGTCCAAAAGCTCTGAGCATGTTATTTAGATATTTTTTAGACATGGAGGACATAATATTTAACACAAAATTTAGCTATTTAAAGATACTTGATGACACACAGGCTTTCTGATTTAGTAAAGTGACTAAAAATATACTGAAATCTCACAACAAAGGTAGATAATGGCAAAATGCAGCAGTTGCAATAAACAGTTTAATCGCAGTACCAATATGATTCCCATTGCCAGCGTGAACCATATGCTGTGTCATGATGCTCAGTATCCTTTGCAGGAAGGAATAGAAAGGTTGATGCTAGCCCAGGCCTGTCGCTCTCTTAAAATTTATTTGCTGCTTACCTGTTTTTCATAGTCTGTGTTGGCCTGAACAATTATTCACCCTCCAGGTGCTGGTCTGGCTAAACTGGAGAGACGTTCACATTCTTTTAATGATATCAGGAATAAACATTTACACCACAAGTTCACAGCTGTTTATTTAAAACAAAGGCTTTTGTATGGCCTGTGCTCCCTTTGTGCTGAGATCAAGGTGAGGTTTCTTGCAGTAGTAATGGTCTATCACACTCTACATTATTCCCAGAGCTTCACCCTTGCCCACCACTTCTGAGCCTTACTCTCTTTTAAGGATTTATTGATCTGCCACAATGCGAGTCTATCAGAGGGAACTGAAAAACACGATAAACTGAAATACAGAAATAGAAAAATACAGAGAAACATTTTTAATAATCTAATCAGAGAAAAATAAAAGCACATTCAGAAAGATGAAAAATTAATGCTTAATTATTATTCCTTCTCTTTAAAAATGTTTAAAGTTAACAAACTGGATCAACCCAAATATTGCTTTCCAAAGCAATACAGAACTTTAAAAACAATTTTTTAAAAAAGTAAAAGAATCAAGGTCAGAACAATGAAACAATGTAATTTGAATCATACAGAGAAAAACTGGGAAAAATTGTCAGTGAGAATTAGAATGGAAAATTAGATTTTGGAATCACGAGTTGTGGAATCATACCTGCTTTTGTGATTTGAAATGCTGAAAGCATATTTCTCTGCTGGTCTGACAAGTGGCTTCTTGGGCTCACTGAGTCCACACTGTCCCTTTTGTCAGGTGCTACTTATTTTTCCATTGGGTGATGGATTAGGCACATTAAGTTTATGGCTTTAAGCAACAGCTTTGTCCTGTTTATGTTTATAAGAGAAACATCAATCACATTCACCCCACATCCCTGTAAGTTCTACTCATGTCTCACTAGCTTAGCACAAGTACAATGCAATTTGTAGAGGCAGGTTTTACTCCCAGTGGTGCTTTCCTACCACTGTGGTCTTTCCTCACCAGCTCAGGAAACCTCACTCTGTGAATTGAATTCTACCATGCAATAGGAAAAGCTAATTTTGACAGCATCTATTATCTGGAATTTTGTAATTATTTCTTTGTTGAATGTCAAAATATTTTTTATTTTCATATATCAATGAAACACTGTAATGAAAAGTAATACAGAAACTGTTGGCTGATATAAGATGACCTGCAATGACAGATGATAATTTTGTTTTTGTTTCTTACTTTGTGCCTCTTCGTGTTCACATATTATCAAAGAACATTTTTCATGTTATCATATAACAATAAATTCTACATACCTTTCTGTTTGCATTCAAGAAAAGACAAAGAATTGAACCACTTTGAGACAATATTTTCTCTAGAAACAGAGATCAAACATACAATCTGCGTATTTAATTTAATTTAATGTTATTTTATTTTATTTTANTTTATTTTATTTTATTTTATTTTATTTTATTTTATTTTATCTGATAAAATGTTACTTGCATGGCTTGGGAAAAATAAAAGAACCAACTTCAAAGAAGAAAAATGGGAATATTTTAGAATGGGAATATTTTAGAATGTGTATATTTTTTTCATGTGCATAATTATTTTGTATAGAAATATTTCATACATGGTACTAGAGTTGAGAGAAAGGTTATGTCCACTGGTCAGGCCTCTTCTAATATATAGCTAAATTTGCCTTAATTTTATTGTTTTAATTAGAATGGACAGTTAATCTTGATTGACTTCCTGAGTTTATATTTTCCTCAGGAATCATCTTTTGTCACCCAAATCTATTAAAGAGAGAAACTGATAGATTAGGGACACATTTTTAAAACTCTTATTGAAATTGTTTAAAAAACACTCGAAATCCCTCAAACCCAGGGCAAAACCAAAAACCAAACTGACCAAACAACAACCAAAAAGCCCCCAAAACCCACAAAAATTTCCCAAAACAGGATCACAAAAAACCCAATACCAAACATACACTCATACATACACAAACCCAACAACCTTAATGGTATAAACCAGAATTTGTCTTTATCTATTTATTAACTGTAGACTGCTAACTTTTTGAAATCTACACTCAGTGCCCATCTGTTTTCTTTAGTTTTCATGATGCCCAATTTTTTTTTCTGGGCTTCAGGTATATAAATAATTTTGAAAAATGTTTATACAATTTTTCTTACTCTTTATACACCATGTTTTTTGATGCCAGTCTTTGATACAACGTGTGGTCCCCTTCAGTCTTACAGGGTAAATGCAGTAACAGCGCATAATGTCATGTGAACCATTGAAAATGCTTATAGTAGGAAAAATAAGGATGATCATTTGCTATGACTTAAAAGCAGTTGTGTTCCATTCTGTTAACCTTGGCTCATTTTTTTCATAGCAAATTCCTACGCATTGTCCAGTTGCTAATTTTGTGGCCAGCACCATTTCTCACAAATTCCTTACTTTGAACTGTTTTCAAGATGTTTAATACCTTGAGACAGCTGTGTAGCCTGTGTCATTTTCTTACCTGTCTCATTTTCACATCCTTGGTTATCAGAGGCACTTGGCAGGGAAGGCCATTACTCCTGAGGTCACTTCTTGCTCTGGTGGAGTAGAGACTGGAGACTTCAGGGGATTCAAGTCACTGCTCATGGTATGTGTCACTTGGGAAGGGGCACAAATGATACTTCATCTCAAGGTCACATCCGCTCTTGCTAAAATTGTGGTTTCTTATGTAACAAATAGTCAGTCTACAGAAGGGGTTTGATGCTTAAGGATCTGAGCCTAGGACACTCATAGTCATTTATGGATATTGTAGTGATAGTCCTTTCTGACTCCTTATGTAAAGGAGCTTACTGCTCCTCACATAGCTGCATTCTACCCCTGGATGTGAAACCTCGAGGCAAGCTGAACCCCTGCCACTCTTGTTCTGTATATTTAGATATGTACACCCATGCACCCACGCAAGAATCATCTGTTACAACTCATTCAGTAATCAAGGAGGGGAAAAAGTAAGGAATCAAAAATAATTTCTAGAACAGTACTTTTGATTAAAATGTAGTAGACAAAAATCGTTGCCCACTGGCTGACTCCAGACAGATCTTAGAAATCATCACGAGATGCAACCTAATGTAGATATTGTATGCAGAAAAGGCATATGCAAATTTCAGTGTCAAAGCACCATGTGATTACAAACGTTCTGTAAAAATACATATTTTTCTTTATTAAATAGGAATTTATTGATTTGTAATCATATTTTTTAGACAGCAAAAGTTAGGGAATCCAATAGTCTAGGTATAAACCCTCTATTCTTCATATCAGGAACTTAGTTTTCAAAGCAAATATTTTTTAAAATATCAAGGAGTTTAAAGAAAAGCAAAGAAAATGTACCAGAAAAACCTAAAAATGAAGCAGAAACAGGGAGGAAACAATGACAACACTATTATAAAAAACCCCAAACCAACCAAAAGCTGCTCTAAAGGCCAAACAAACTAAAATCTCCCAAAGCCAAAAATTGTTAAAATGTAATCATTTTTATAAAAATCCATGTTGTATTTAGGAAGTTATCTTAATTTGTTAACACAGTACTCAGACAAAAATATATTAATATTTTTCCACCAGTTGTGTATTCTATCTGCATCTACATAACCTGCAATTGCAAGTATTGTTAAGAAGGCTTTTCAACATCTGACATTTAAAAGGTGTTGCTAGAGGCTAACCAAGTAAACAGCATAGTAAAGATAGAGATATAAAAGATTGTTCTGGTAATCACATAAGATTAAATCTACAATCCTTTTAAGGTTAACAAATACACTATCTGAACAACAGTGGATTGGGAATTAGTCTGTTCATGAGTATTTGTATGTGTTGTAGTATTCATAGGGAATCAATTTGTATTTAGCACATAAATAAAATGCAGCTATTTGGAAGCGTAGTGGTTTTCAACTGAGGCATTCACATTCCTGAAGACACATGAGAAGACCGGAGAAGGATTAAGTGGCTCTCATTAGTGTAATATCACATTCTAACAACTTACTTCATTCCAAATATTACTATTATTGAAATAAATCAGACTAAATATTTGATAGAACAATCCAGAAATCAGTGATTATTAGGCCTAAAAGAATTCTGGTGGGTGTAACTATACTAGCTAAAGTATGAACATCTGCTTTTGTTCACAGAGGTTAAGTATTACTGAATTTTCTCAAGATTAAAAGCAAATACTCCAAACAAAAGGCCTTTTAAAAAGCAATAGTAAAGGAATAACTTTAGATAATAGTAAAGGAATAACTTGGAATTACTTGGGATAATTTATGAAGTTAATACAGGTAAATCAGAAGTCTTCTGACCATATCATCTTTAAATACAAAGTGATCATCAGATTGGTAAGACTTTTGAACATGCAGTAACAAATGGAAATAAGGAAACAATGTTAAATTTTTCCTTTTAGAGTGAGACCCTGTATTTGTCACTGAAAGATAGCACCTAGATATTTACCTTATTTTGAACATTCAAAAAAACAATACACTGCAGTTGCAAAAGTTAAACTGATTTCAGAAATGTAAACTTGAGCTTATAAAACTGAATTTTGAATAAAGATAAAGGTGATATACTGAGTATAAATTAAGTATCAAGATATTACTTTTCTCCATCAACCCATTTTGTAAACATATATCTTCATTATTATATATGAAATCCAGAATTGTATATACACTAAATCTTTTAAAAACTGATTACAACAAAGGTATAAGTAATATTTATGATATCATGTAGTTATTGCTTCAAAAGGTTTTAAGTAATAACATCATTCTCTCATTCGAAAACCACTGCCAGAATGACTTCCAGTACCTTAGATTAAGGGACTCTGCCCACACTGATAAGATTTAACCCATCAGTCCTTGGAAACTGATACAAGTAACCTAAAGGTCAGTGAGAAGTTGCTTACCTTTGTCAAATTAGAGGCCACACAACCATGTCTGATTCTGTTCAGTTGACATCTGAACTAAAGCTGCCTGTCCTTCAAGAATTCTGCTTACTACTGTGTTTTGATTCTTCCTGTTTCCGCATCAGTTAAAAAGAGAAATTTGTTGACCCTCATCTAAAGATGAAGGGCATATAAATATATATATTTCAACAATATGTTGTGCTGTGGAAATATTTTTGGACATTTTAGTGACTTCAATGATCCTGGATTTTTTTCCTTTGTCATATTAGTAATATCTGCCCTGGAGCTTCAAGTACTACGGAGAAGTACTACAATTTATGGATTAAAACTTGTTTCTCCTTTTGTTGTTCCTGTTGCTTTGTTTTCCTGCACATAATAATTTTTCTGTCTTTTGCTTTTTTGGTTTTAGAAGGCACGTGTTTCGAAAAGGAAAGAGTCTAATGAGAAAGCTACAATTCATCACGTTTCTCTGCTTTTAAATTGTGTCATTCTTTGAAAAGTTAGGGTATGTAACATAGCTTAAATGCATTGCATCCATCAAACTTTTAGTTCAAAGTGAACATTTTTCTTTTAAAAAGAACATTATGTTAATTTCCTGTAACCTGGAAATATATTATTTTTACTCTGAAAAGAACATGGAGATTATTTACAGCACCTGTGGTGACATGGCATGTATGCTTCAGATGTGGCACTTTCGTACTAGTTAGAGATAATGTTGAAATACGTCCATCTATGATAAGAATTAACTGGAGTTAGCCCTAGAAATGATAACTCAAAAGGTGGTATAGTATTTACTGCTTTGTGAGAGAAAAAGATAGGAGAATTTAATAGAAAGATGCATTCATGCAATAAATGAAGATGTTAAGGAAATCTAGCAGCAGATGAAGTTATTATTCACCTGACTGCTTTCTTCCTTCCAGATCAATGGAGATGCCATCAGACGACTGAACAGCTGTTTTAAGTGCTGTAGTTAAAATATTTTAGAGAGTTCAGAAATATTCTTCCCTATCGTCCTCACATAATATGGTTTTCTATTAAATCCTTTGTGTAGCTAAAGATGAACATATACAATGGGGAAATCTTGGTAAGGTTTCTGAGTTTTATATCGCTCAAAAAAACCTCTGTTGACATTTGATAATTTGAAGGTAAATCCTAATGGATAATATCTACTAGTTATCACATGGACAGTTCTGTTTCCAGGCAGAACAGTTTGTTGTCTGCCAATTTTCATTTCATGATTTCTTACCTTGGGAAAGATAACAATAATTTAGAGGATCGGTCTAGATTACACGAATAATCTCTTTGTCTTGCATTTCAACTGGCCTTCCTACTCTGAACTGTCTTCCTGCTATTGAAAACTCTTGTTACTATTCTGTCTCGTTCTTCTCCTCCCTGAAACTGTGAGTGTCTTTATGGTCTGTTGAGTGATGATTTCCCCTTCCCCACTGAACTTCTTCTTTTATTACCATGTTCTGACAGTTTGCCAGTTCTCCTAAAATTTGAAAAGCTCTTTATTTAAATACATCTTTGTTTCACAAAAAAATNAGTATATTCATATAAGTGAAAAAAACATGGGATGAGAAAGAACAAGGTTATTTTTAAAATTTGAAAAATTTTTGGTAATTTTCACAATTAACTTCTGAGCATCTATTTTGCCAATATAGCCGCACTATTTTAGATATTTATTCTTCTGATCATAATATTAATTAAATGGTAGTGGATGCTAATTCGATGTAAGAAGCATTTACATACTCATGCTATCTTACCATATCAAGATATGTTACCTTATCAACAAAAAATAGATAAGCATTTAATATCTTTATAATGGAAACTCTTACAGTAGTGTTTTTCATGCTTATTTGATATTCTTCTTTCGATAGGGTATAAAGAAATTAATATATTTTCTATTTTTTCCTAATTTTTTTATTTCCTACAATGTCTTCTTTCAATATTCTATGGAAAAAAAATATGTATAAATATGATTTCTGACTTTAGCACTTTCTTCAAACTGAATCATCAACACAGAATGAATAAGGAGCATAAATTACAAGTTGCATTAGAATTCAGGATGAAGAATTCAGAATGAAATAGGACTTTTATTCAAACAATAAAGTATTTGAAAATCTTACCTAAATTCAATTAATTAGTGTCACTCAGTAAACAGCAAGTGCTACAGAATCTGTATTGAATTCTCTGCAGTTCACAATGACTGCATCTCTGAAACATTGTTAAGGACTATGGTTTACTTAGGTTGGTAAGTGAAAAAGGAAAAATCAAGATATGCTTTCAGGGACTTCTTTTTTTGAATTACTCTGAGAGAGAGATATCCAAGAAGTCACTCCTGTTTTTCAAATTTTTAAAATCCATCTTTGCCTTATGATAAGATTCATTCGAGATATATATACAATATAGTACTTGATGTCTCTGAGCAAGATAAATTCAAATAAATACTGCAAGTTGTGAAGTTAAAATACATCTGTTTTAAAGAAATTGCATGTTCTTTCTAAACAAGTGCTTACTTCAACATAAAGATGCATATTTGTGACTCTGTGTTACATACTCTGTCATATCTGACACTATACGTTTTTGTGATATCTGTTAATGTAAAATGAGGAGAACAATAACATTATAGGGTTCTAATGTGTTATGAATGAAAAGGAACAATCAAGTCTCACAAATTTCACAAACAAAAGAAAAAAGTTCAACATAAATCAAGTTACTTTTTACTTAAATGTTTGGTTCTGTTTTGATTTCTCTTTTATTAGTTGGCAATTATCTGAATCATTTGTCAGTGACAGGCCAATATTTACTGTAAGTGACCACCAATTTATGTAAACAGGAGTTGTGATGATATGTAGAAAGCAACAGGAATATAAGCAATTTGGTATTATCAGTTCATTTTCAGACTCCTGTGAACACTGACAAGAACAAACATTGGTTCCTACACCCACCTGTAAACCATAAATTTTTATGAATGCTCACTCATCTTAATACTTCACTATTAATTTTTGTGTGGTCATCTAGAAATGTGGGCTTGGCTATATAGTTTGCAAAAGGATCCAAACAAACTAGACAGTTTCACTTAAGAAATGTCTTGTTATAAGCAATTTATGTTAATAATTAGAAAAGTGTGATTTGCTACTAAAAAATACAAATTGGAGCCAAGTCTTTATTTTGTAGTTATTTCACTGCTAAACAATTATTTTACAGCAGTTCAAAAACAATATAGAAGATATTTTCAAGTGAGTTAATTTTATTTAGATGTTATGTTCTTGCTGGAGATCTTGTGCAAATTATTTAAAAAAGTAATATACTGAACTAGTTGACAGATGTTTGTTTTAAATATACAACTTAGCATCTCATTGACAGGGGTTGAGAACCTTATGCAGCTTTTGCTGTTTAAGAGAACTTTACGTTTGATTCTTGAGACAGTTCAATGGATGATTTTTTTCTCTATTAGGAACTAAAACATTTTGTTTATCTTAAACTTGATAAATTTACAAGTATTAGTACTTATGAGAGGTTAATGTCATGTACATATTTGTATGCACACCTTACTCAGTTTCTCAAGAGTTTGAACACAGGTTTTGTATAGCTGATGAGCAAGGTTTTTTGCAAGAATTATGCTTTCTGTTGGTAAAAGCAATATTTTTCTTGTCTTCAGAATGAGGGGTTTTTATCAATTGTATTGCAATTGTATCCAGTTACTCAAAGCTTTTCTAACGACAGTCAATAACCTTTCTTCCACAACTGCCGTAAACAAAGATGGATGCAACTGAAGAAAAGTGGAACTTTTTTGTTTCTTTTATGAAAGGAAAAGAAAAATAATTTCTTATGTCTGAGCTAAAGCTTTATTCCCTGAACTGTAGTGCTACAGTGCTGCTGCTTTCTAATTCCATAGCTGTGAGTGTGGAAAAATAATAATACAATCCTTTCTTCCCCTGTTCTTTCTGATATTATATTTCTGGCATTGATTACTGTCATGGTTTTGAGCCCAGCTGGAGATAAAACACCACCCAGCTGCCAAATTGTTTCATGCTGCATATTTGAGTCGGTTCTGATTCCACTATTTCTGCCCTTGTTCAGTTTTATCAAAATTCATTCTTTTTGGTGCAAGTACAACAATCAGAAGGATGTCAGGTTCAGATCCCCAGAAGGCTTTTTGTTAAGATTTATGCCCTAAGGTGTTCAGTGAGGTGATACACATGTAGACACCTTGGAAGAGGTAATACACAGTGTTGGATATTAACATAATACAATTTAACTCATTGCCTATTTTCGCTCAAAATCAAATCCCCTTGAGGCACACACTGGACTTTCCTTATGCATTACCCACTTAGTGCACTCAGGTCCTCAAGCAAAAGCAATCACTTTCGGTGAGGCACACTGTTTTGTCAGCATGATTTTAATGTGCACTGCAGGAACTTTATCCCTTTCTACTGTGTGTAAAATTTTTGATTGGTCAGAGCCAGCGTTAGTGGCAGATCCTTGAGTAACCAGGTGGCATTTGCCAAATGTATATGCCAACATTTGAAAGTCCCACCAGCCATTCTTCTCTTTAACGTCTAGTCTTTAATGTGCAGTCTTTAATGTCCACTACACCTTTTGATCTTTCCAGAGGCTGGTGCACGATAGGGAATGTGGTATATCCAACCCACGTCATGCTCTCTGGCCCAAGTCTCTCCAAGGTTGTTTAGGAAATGCCATCCATTGTCTGATTAATCTATTTCTGGAGTACTGTGTCACAGTAAGACTTTCTTTCCCACTCCCAAGACAGTGTTTCATCCAGTGTGACAAGGAACAGGAAGTTTCCCATCGTGTGGTTGCTCCCACCATTGCAAGCATGTGGCTCTTGCCACACAGGTTTGGAATGTGATACAGTCAACCTGCTAGGCCTCCCTATACTTATATTTCAGCCATCATCCTTCATTCTCCAGAGGCTTGACCCACTTGGCCTGATGGATCACAGAGCTCGCTCAACATTCAAAAGGTTTATGGTAAAATCCCTTGATCATGAGCCCATCTATACGTTGCATCTCTTCCTTGGGTTACAATATGAACTATCTCTTGCTTGATTTGATCAAAGGTTTGTCACTGCTCCAGGCCCACTTTGAAATCTTTCTTTTTCTGGGTCACTTGAGAGTGCTTACAATTAGACTTTAATCTGGAAAATGATTTCTCCAAAACTCTAAAACATCTCAAAAAACTCTTGTGTCTTGTGGAGTCTTCCTGTTTTGAGGAGGTTGAAATCTGATCTTACTCTCCTTGTGTTATCTCCTCCCTCGACCCAAACCCTAGGACTCCCCCCCAGAAATACCCTATAAAACCCCACGACCCTGTCCCTGAGGCCTTTTTCATCTTCTTCTGCCTCCCTGTCCCTAAGGGAAATAAAAATGGATTCTCGAGCTTAACAATACAGAGACTTGTTTCATCTGTTTTCCTGCTGGTGGCTGTAACCTCCCTGGATACAATGATCACTGTTGCCTCGCTGCAACAGTGTGTCTTTCTTGTTAGTAGGTCCTTTACCTTACTCAGTTTTATGGCAAAATCAGTCTCCCCCCCCCCCTTTTTTTTTGGGGGGGGGGTGTCCTTTATTTTCTTTTTATTGTCTTCTTTTTTTCTTTTTTTTCTTCTGTTTTTTTCCTTTTTTTTCTTTTCGCCCCACACAATGAAATCAACAATATATTGCAGGTGTTCTAGAGCTTCATGTTTTTCCAGTACAGTCTGGATCAGTCCATGGCAGATGGTACAGCTACTTTTCCACTCCTGGGACAGTCAGTTCCAGGTATACTGGACACCCCTCCAAGTGAGAGCAAAGTGTGGCCTCCACTCTGCTGCCAGAGAGACTGAGAAAAACACATCAGCAAGGTCAGTGGTGACACCACATGTCTGCCTTTGACTCCAACTCATATTGAAGTGCTGTGTCTGGTACGACAGCGCCCAGAGGTGGTGTGTTGTCATTCAGGCCACTACACTTTACTCAGCCTCCATCCACCGTGAGACTTTCCATATGGGGCTGTAGAGTGGCAAATATGGGACTGTTAAAGTGTGACTGAGTCCTGCTGATTTACCCTTGGCTTTCCAGGTGACAAATTAGTTTATAGGTGAGAATTACAGGTTTTGGTTCGTCTACTGCCCCCAGTGCTCTGCTGTTGTAGCAATTGGCACCTGCTGTTCCTCAGCCTTCAGCAATCCCACAACAAAAGGGTTGTCTGAAAGACCAGCCAAAGTTGGCAACTGTTTAATTTACTCCATCTCTTGGCCAGAAGGCCATCACTATCCTTTTGGGTTCCTGAAATATCCTCTTCTGAGATAAGCTGTGCCAAGAATGGATGGAATCTCTGGTCCAGGCAAAACAGGGCGCTTTTGCTACTCATTCCTAATCAGGGTGTAGTGGTTTGAAAACAAAACAAGTGAGAGGCTCCAAGTCAGAAGTACAATTTAATAAGAAGGAAGGGAAGAAAAAAAAAGTAGAATAAAATAAAATAAATGCAATAATACAAAAGACCACTGACAGAGTCAGAATACAACCTGAGCAGGGTGATGGAAGCAGTCCAGATGAGATGGTCTTCCTGAAGCAGTGATCCTGTAGAAAGGTCTGATAGCTCTGGTCCTCTGGGAATCCAGTGGGTAAGGGCTGCTTGTACTGTCCCCAAATCCCAGACTATATCCAGGCAAGAATGCTTGGTTCCTTCCCCTGGGCGGAGCATCTCACAATGGGATGATGAGTCATACAGGAGAGTCTTTGATGGCCCATTAGCGAGAGATTGCTCTCGGAGGCAGTTATCTATGAGTCATACAGCAAGGCATCTGATGGGCCATCAACAGAAGATAGTCCAGGGGGAGGGGTCTGGGAAACACTGCTCCAACAATTGGATTCAACAGTTCCTGAGATGGTGATAGAATACTTTTGCGCACCCTATACTACAACTCAGGACACAGGGTAATCTCAGCTGTTTGGATCCCCCTGTCCCTCCAGAAATACAAGTGGATTCTACACATCTTGATGGCATTAGGGCACACTGCGCACCAGAATATACTAAAGCTTTATGCTCCTGTGGGGCCACTGTGCCAGGCCATTGAATCCACACAGTCCCGTAAAGCCAGTTATGCCTCTCCTCCACCTAGCTGGATGCAGGACCCCTCTAACACTGATCACAATGTTGCCTCCTAACATCTTGTAGAAATGGACTAGAACTCTCCATAGAGACAGTAGCATGATCAGACCTTCCATTCTGCCTGAAAAACTTACTGCTGGAGAAGAGATCAACAAATTGCCTGGAAAAAATTCCATTTGTAAACATTTTTTTCCTGCAATTTCCACACCTTTGCATATAAATACAAGGTAGGCTGTTCATCCAACTTCCTCACATCCTCTCTGTGGCCCACAGGTAAAGCTGCAGAGTATCATGTGGTGTCTACCTTCTATATCCTCTCACTTTAGCAAAAGGACACCTGCTGTCAGTTGTTTAAATATGGGCCTGTACAGGTGGGGGGCAGGACATATTCTTTCTGAATTTCTGGAATTCGTGAGTCAGTTTATCTGTCAGTTTATCTATCAGTTTCTCTCCAGCTTCAGTGATCGAGGAAGGAATATTCTCTTCATATTCCTAGAGTTGCCAAGTCATGTCACCAACTGTTGGTGGTGGCATCATCTTTCAAAAAAATTGTTGCCAAGAGGTAGGCATGTACTGTTGGTATACTTGTGGAGGGAGAATAAATTTCCTCCACAAAGTTCATTGATACAAGAGGTCATCTGGATCTGCAGGGAGCTGCACATTGTCTGTAGTCCATTTGCATGAGTTACATGAAATATTATCTTTATAGGAATACCTTTCCCTCACAATTGACAGGAGTCTCCTTCAGCAACTAAGAACTTGTGTCTTTTTTACCTTTTCTTTCATCAATGCCTGGTTGTTTAGCAAGAGATCCCAGCTGCCTGGCTTCCTTACCCTCTAGCTCCACATTATTGTCTCCATTGTCCCATCAGTGGAGTAGCCAGGCAGTAAAATGCTCATATGGATCATGGCTGAAATCTTTTCTTGGCTCCTGTAGCTCACTCAGAGATAGGGATTGAGTTGTGGTTGTCTCTTCCATCTCCTCTTCCAGTTTCAGTGATAGCCTTGATGATGGCGCTGAAAATCATCCTTGTGATGGTTCTGCTTCTTCCTCCTCTTTGCTCTCCCTGACCTCCTTAGCTGTTTTTGCTAAAGCTTTTTTACCAGGTGACTTTCATGTACTTTCCTGCTTCTGTGCAGAGTCCACTGACAGCAGCAGCTCTTGATTCTGTTGCAATGGTTTCAGTGGCAGTGTCTGTGGCTGGCATTGGATTTGAAACTTCAAGGTGTTATTTCCAAGTCCTTCAACAATTTGAATGACTTTTTATAAAATAACTTTCTAGACTTGGTTGTGAAAATGCAAAAATTTCATTTTTTATCAGAGGCATTTTTAGTCTGTTTAAGGATTTTTATGTTAGCCATCTTAGACTAATATTGTATTTGCTGCAAATGGACAGCTAATATCTAAAAGAACAAATAAATTAAGAAGCTTTTGACCTTAAGGATCATAAAGTGGAAATAGTATGATATAGAATAGTGAGAGAAAGTGATTTGGTATCATCTCTTGCCTGATACTATACATATTGTTTCTACTATTTACATTTATTCTATGGAAACACACTAACATACAGAAAGCACATTGCCTGTTATTTAATAAGATGCAATATTAAAGATAATTTTCAGTATTTATTTCTTGCCAACACTTTTTTACTTACAATTATAAGAAACTTTCATCCACGGTAATAACAACTGTACTTTTACTTCAAGCAATTTCATATTAATTGATTGCAAATTCCCATCTGGTGAAGCAAACTGAACTACAATTGCAATGGCTACAGTTATTAATTCATTTTTAATATTAGAAAGAAAAAGAAAAGACTTTATGGATTAAATAACTGAAATTAGAAATGGATGTATTTTAGAATGCCTGAGAAGTTCATTAGGTTTGCATGTCAATATACTCAAGTAGCATGGAATTGATTCCTATATGTGATTGATTCCTGTGATGTTTTAAAGTTTTCCATTCCTTCCTCACTTAGCTCTAAAAAACTTTCAGTGGGAGACATCAGAACCTTTAATCCAATTTTGAATATATACCAAAAATATTGCTTAATTTGTCTCAAGGTTTGAAATTCAACTTTGACAATAACTTTTACAGATCATCCAGCTTCTGACAGGTATCTTTCAAACACCTGGAGGGCTTTAATCAAGTTCTGTTCTCCAGAAAATAATTTCACACAGGAAAAATTATGAAGTTTTGTTATATATTTTGTGATAAATTTTATTGCAGCCTTGTGGGAACACTTAATGAACACCAGGTAAGTATTGCAGAACTGAAATACTATTAGTTTTCAGAAACAAGACCTAGAGGTTGGATCAGATAGCCTAATATTCACTTAAAGCCATCCAGTATTTTAGCACTGGAAACAGAAAGCAATGAGATGAGTAACTAGAGTCAGAAATAGTCACTCTAATTCAGACAAAGACTGGTTGAATAGCTGGACATAGATATACAACACAGGCAGGTATTAAGGCACAACAGGGAACAGCACTTAAGACAGTGTAACACATTCCTGAATAATTTCTCCATGAATCGTTAGTGACATTCTGTAGTCTGAATTTAGGATAAAAGTTGCTTTCTGAGATCAAGACAGATTTGTTACCTTAAAAGATTAGTCACCCTAGGTAAGCAGTGAATCATTAAAATACTCTGCCCAGGGGAAATAGTTTACTGACAATCTTTATAATAAATCTTTTCTGAAATTCAGTAAACAGTACCCATGCACTCAAGTTATCTAATTTTCCCTTTGCTGTTGACTTCAAAATCTGTGTGAAATCCCACAGAGTCATAGAATCATGGAATTATTACCTTCAATATTGTTGAGTTCAGCTGTTAAAGTAGAATGGATATGTTGCAGCTAAACCACGTTCCCAAGTGCCACAAATACACCTTTATAACATTATTGCCTGACCAGACTTTCAGAAAAGATGTCTTAATAGTGCATCTAAACCCCTCCTGGCAGAAACTGAGGCTATTTTCCTCTGTCCTGTCACCTGTTGCTTGTGAGAAATGACTGACTCCCACCTGCTTTTTTTTCATCCTCCTTTCAAGAAGTTGTAGAGAGAGTCATAAGGCCCCCTTGAACTTCCTTTTCTCCAGGCTAAACATCCCCAGTTCCCTGGGCTGCTCTTCACAGGACTTGTGCTCCAGACCCTTCAACAACTCTTGCCCTTCTCTGGATACGCTCCAGCACCTCAATGTCCTTCCTGAATTGCGGGGCTCAGAACTGGACATGGGATTTGAGGAAGAAACTCACCACTGCCAAGGATAGGAGGATGATTCCTTCACTAGTCCTGCTGGCCACACTGATTTTCCTGATATTCCTGATCCAAACCAGAATGCCATTTGCCTATCTGGCCATCTGGACACCCTGCTGGTTCATGCTGAGCAGGCTGTCCACCTGCAACCCCAGGTCTTTTTTCACTAAGCAGCTTTCAGCCTATAGTCCCAAGAATACTTCTCTCCATACACACTAAAATAGGTGTACAAAATAAAATCATTATAATAAATTATTTTTCATAATAATTTTGAAAATGCAAACATTAGGTTTTGATTTTGCTTCATTTTGTTTTCATTTTCAAGCCCTGGTGTTATATAATACTGTATTATATTATTTTTAAGGGATCTGGGAACAATGGCAATGCATGAAGCACTTTAAACAGAGGATGCTTAGATAAATTTTCATTGGCTATTTAGAAAATAAACATTTTCCTTAAAAGATTAATTTTTATCTCTAAAATATATGAAGTATGTGTAATAGGGAAGTTTAAGGAATTAAATTATATGGAGATGGATTTCCTTGGATATTAAATGACAGGAAAGTTGTTTCAGAGAAACAAAATGTAGGAATAGACAAGATAAAGCCTAAAATTTGCCATTTAATCCTGTACCATAACTTGGGAAAGGACAGCTAAATGTGTCTGAATCTTTGTAGTACAGAATGACAAGTGATACAAAATGAGAAATATTATAGCAAAAAGAATTGTTCCATTAACTCATTTCTGTGCAAAGTAGCAAGACTTTATTTCCATTGATGACAGCTTTAAATTGGCATGCCTCATGCCAGGCATGTATTCTATTCTAAATGCTGAGCAGAAATCAGTCTTAATTTCCTAGCTCTAAAAACTTTATTAATGACTGCTATCAGAAAAAATGCACTTGATCATCCACTAAGCCTATATTCAGTAGATCTCAATTTTTCTTCCAGTGAAAACCTGAAATATTGTGAACAAACCCCTTAGAAAAGCTCTTTTTCTCTGTGCTCCCCAAAACTACTCACCTTATTCTGACATGGGTCCCCTTCTGCAGCCAAGCTGACCACACAAAATGAGCAGAGGGACAGAGAGCAGCTCCTGGGTTTGGCATCAGGAGTTGCTGCCAAGCCACAAAGGAAGGTGCAGCTCCCCATGCCACGGCCAGAGATGGTCCCCGATGGCTCCAGGCATGCCGCTGGAACACGTGGGAGAAGCAGAACATGGTGAGGCTCTGTGGGCAGGCAGAAAGCAACAAGGGCAGGCCAGGTACCACCATGCTGGGGCTGCACAGAAGGCTGAGGTCTGTCGTTGGCTGCAAGCTATTGGATATTTCTGGACACTCCACTGTGGAGGCTCCTGAGCCTGTCAGGGAAGCTTCTGGGCCAATGTCTTGGAAGAATCTAGCATAGGCTTCTGGAAGCCTCACAGCTTAGGGTGAGTAAAAAGGCTTCCCCCATGGTGCTCTACAAAATTATGTTAATCTACCTCAGTTTGCTTTTCCTACTGACCCATGAGCCTTGGCCACCTCTATTATTCATATATGTCCCTAGTTCTCAAGGTTTCTCCTTTCCCCATTGGTTGTGGTACCACTGATGCCCCATCCTTATGTCCCCTATAGGTCACTGCCCTTTGCCCTGCCCTTGTACCGTCCCTTGCCCTCAGACTATTGGTTCCTGACCCCCATACTCAACTCTGGGCACTCCTTTGATCTTGGTCTTTCTGTCCCTAGACCCTTTGGCATGCGTCTGCAAAATAAACTGCGCTGGAACTTTATACAGGAGACCCTTCCTGCCTTTCTTTGCTGAGCTAGCCATGATGTGTGTGGTGTGTATGGACTTGAATGCCTTGCCTGTGTGCCCACTCAAACAGCTTCTCCAGAGGAAATGCTTTTTGGTGAAAGGTAGTAACAACCACTATCCACCTCCACCCTGCTACACTCTACGACTCATGAAAACAGCCTCACTCAGCGGTCTTCTATATTATTTAATAGTGAGAGAAGATATAAGGAAATTATTAAACTGATACCAGATGTAGATGGTCATCTGGCAAAAATGAATGAAAAGAAAGTGGAGACATTTAGTGCTTTTTTGGTCTCATTCTTTAATAATACAGATAGACCTTGACCTGCCCATTCCTCTGAGCTGAAAGACCACAACTCTGGAAGCAGTGACTTTTCATTTGCAGACACTGAAATCGTAAGGGACAAGTTGTATCAGTTCATAAATCCATGGGACCTGGTGGGATTCATCCTGGACTACTGGAGGATCTAGAAAATACTATAGCAGGAACACCATAGTCATTCATCAAAGGTCTGGGGAACTGGGGGAAGTCCTCGCTGAATTAAATCTGGCCAGTGTTATTCAATTTACAAGAAGGATGTTAAGGAGGACTTAAGAAACTACAGACCTGTTAGTCAGACCTCAGTACCTGGAAAAATGATGGAGGAGTTAATGGTGGAAACTACCAAAAGGTATTTCAAGAGCAATGCAATCTCCAGGCACAAATAGTGTGGATTCAATAAAGGGAAGATCCTGCCTAAATACTTTAATATCCTTCTACAATAAGAAGGTGGGTGAACGGAAAGCATTCATTGCAGCTTTTCTTCATTTTAGTATTGCTTTTGATACTGTCCCTCACAGTTTCTTTCTGGACAAGCTGTTGTGATGATGAGTTTCACAGTGTGATGGATGAAGAACTGGGTGAAAATCAGAACTTCAGGGGTTTTAGTGTGTGCGGCTACATCTGCCTGGAAAGCAATCGCCAGTGGTGTTCCTCAGGAATTCATTGTAGGACCAGTTCTTGTCAGCAAGCTTATCAATGATCTGGATGCAGGAGTTAAATGCATCATTAGCAAGTGTGCTAAACCAAACTGAGAGGTGCTACTGAAGGTGCCTTCTGTCTCTTGGTTTTAGAGAGGGATCTGCATATACTGTAGCATTGGGCAATTATCGACGGCATGAAATTGAGTACATGCCAGATTTTGCCCCTGGGATTGGGAAAAACACCAGGCACAAGTATGAGCTGGGAGAGGAGTGTGTGTAGAGCAGCCCTGCAGAAAGGGATCTGGGGGTGCTGGTGGGCAGCAGCTCAGGGTGAGTCAGCAGTGTGTGCCCGGGCAGCCAGGAGAGCAAACCCCATCCCGGGCTGCATCACACACAGCAGCACCAGCTGTGGTTGGGATCATCCTGCTGGATTCAGCCGTGCTGCGGCCTCACCCTGAGTCCTGTGTGCAGTGCTGGGCCCCGCAGGCTGAGAAGGGTGGGAAGGTCCTTGAATGATCGCAGGTTGAATATGCAGTAAACATAATTGAAAGGGTTTTTAAAATATATCTTTGTGAAGCTTAAACTGAGTAGGAAAATATTTTGAAAATTTTTACATAAGCTTAAATGGAATAGAAAAAGAGTGTTAAGATTTTCATAGAGAGTAAGCACATGAAACTCATCAGAAGAAAGATTGCTTTTTCAGAAGGCCAAACAATTCACCTGAGACTTGTATATAGCCCAAAAGGGGGTTTTAAAATGAATAGAAAAAAGAAATATGAGACACTGGAGTGAAGCAATAAAAAGGGTTTTTTTCTTTCCATGAAATATTATGCTTTAGAGGAACTAAAAGCATAAATGGCCTATAATATTACCAAACAATTCTCTAAAGTATTACATTTTTTGAGCCATAAGTAGGTATATTAGTTAAAGTACAGATCCTTCAGTCACTGTTTTTCTTGGTGTTGGAATGGTTCTGTATTTTGAAGAATTTAAAAACTGTTTACAGATAAAAGAAATCTTAGCTTATTTGAGGATCATGGAATAATTTATATAGGTAAGGAGCAACTCTGGAATTCATCTGATTCTTAACGGTTTATCTGGCTATCCCTCCTACTTTGCACCCCAATATATCATTTGTTTTCTCACCAAAGAGGATTTCTTCAATGCGAGAAATATATTATATAATATCATGGTTTTAACATATATGAAGTATTCCTATATGACTCTGAAAATCTACTCCACAATTTTAAAGCTGTACCTTTCATTCCTGGAATGATCCCCATAAAGGCATGCTTCTCTTTTCCCCTTCAAAGGCAGAGCAAATCCATCAATAACCCACAGGCATAGGTGCTTGTTTTAAAAAGAGGGAGCTCGAGTTTTTTTTTTTGTTGGAATATTTGTTGAAACATCTGAATTCAGTTGTATTCCTTCCAGTTTAAGATGAGAAGCTCATGGTTATTTATAATGACTTAAGAGGAAAACTGAAGAAGTTCTAAAGCACAAAATACTACTAAAGTCCTCTAAATTCTTTTTTCCTGCTCAAAACAATGCAAGATGAATCTTGTTTGAAAACCTGACTTTTTTCATTGTCAATAGATTTTTTTCAAAAATCTTTATTTTTTTTCTTTCTATGTAGCACCTGTGCATGTCTGCAGTATTCCAGCAAAGTTCCAAAAATAGAAAAAATGACATTAACATTCTAGAAACTAATAAAGAAGAAATCAACATATGCTCTATCTCGACATTAAAATTATGAAATATTTTGTTTCCATATAAACATTGATCTTTTCTCTTTAGATAAATTTTGTACATCACACCTTGCTTCTTGGAACAGGGAGAACCCTGAAAATAAGACAGGTTGGAAAAGAAAGATTATTTAGGAATAGCGGGATACAGTAGAAGACAGAGAATATGTGTGGAAAGGTAAATAGCATGGAAAAAAGCCAGGAGGCAGTCTTGTTCTTACTGTGCATAGGGTATGAACTGATTTGAGGAAAAGATCATCCACCTTCCACCTCTTTACCACTGCATATCATCAATTGTGCGATCAAGCTATATAAAATACCTGTAATGTTACTTCCTGTTTGACAGTTAATCTGGATATTGGTGCTGGAATTCTCCTATTTGAAAGGCACTACACAGGAAAGTGTTCTTATTAATAAATCTTGTTGCTTTACAGCCAAATAACCAAAAATCTCTAATTTCATGCTCTTACCTAGAAATATTAACACATGTAATCTGCTTTTTAATTTTTATCTTAGGTTGTCTTTTCTGGATTTACAAAACCAATTTGAGTAATCTGCAATTTTAGTTAATACCTGTCTGCTTAGAACTGGGGAAAAACAACTTTGGACTCAGTGTAGTGAAAAAGTGGAAGCCATATTCACAGCTTTTACAGTAATAGTTTTGCTTGAAGTAACTCTAAAAGGATACAAGTTTTGCCAGTATTCTTCAACTGCATGAAAATATTGCAATGACACACAAAAAAAGAATGAAAAATTCCCTTTAGGACTTGTGTCATAAACTTTAAAAAGAGATACCTGTGTATAGTGGGAAAAATATGATAACCCAATTAGCTTCAGAATCATACACTGAGAAAGCTGTAGACTGTGATAAGATCATCCCTCATCCTTCTCTTCAAGATGAACAGACCAAGTGACCTCAGCATCCCCTTATAAAGTTTTGCCCTCAAGACCTGTCACCATCTTGGGCACAATTCTCTGGACACACTTTAGTATCTTTATATCCTTCTTATATTCAGGCCCCTCCTGCTATTCACAGGACTCAAGATGAGGCTGCCCCAGCTCAGAGCAGAGCGGGACAATCCCCTCCCTTGCCCGGCTGGTGATGCTGTGCCTGATGCACTCCAGGACAGGGTTGGCCCTCCTGGCTGCCAGGGCACTCTTGACTTATTTGCCTTCGATATACACCAAATTACATCTAAAGAATAGAAAAATGAAAGCAAGTTCATCAGTAGTATCTGAGTCGCTGTAAAGATGACCAGCTCAAATGAGAAAATAAATTATCAGTACTGTTAGTACTGTTATAATGGTGGAAATAGGCCCTCAATCTGTTTCTCATTCACCAAAGCTCAAGGTCTGAGCATCTCATAGTATCTTACTTTTCTTCCATTTAAACCATTTTACTCATCAAAATCTTGTTACATTCATACAACAGTGAAATTTCAAGGACATTTTTAAAAGGGTAAAGGCAATTTGGGTTTTTATATAATTTTATCCTTATAATCAAGTTATCTAATTTAACAAATAGATTAAAGAACTATAAAATTGAAAATACAGTTTGCCAGGTAGAAGAAGGAGTATGTTGGCAATTGCTTATTTAGAAGAAAAAAATAAAACACTTGCCTCGGCATTTATTTTAGAGGGAAGTGTTAAACCTGCAATGTATCAGTAGTAATTAACATGCAACTTTTATCATTTTCATTTCTACCATCCTAATTGATTACAAACAAATCACTGTGAATCTTTTCTATATGCATTCCTGATAATTTATGTAGTTTTAGAATTCTGAGTATCCTGAAGAGCTGTTAGAGCTCAGCCAATGAAACATCTAAAATAAAATTTCTATAAGGCCTAAAGAGCCAGGCAATAAATTTAAACTTGCTCTAAAATGCCACAGTTTGTGTGATTATCTGTTCTTATCATAAAAATATCTTTTCTGAACAGTCCAGGAAATTGTCAACTTTGCATGTTTCCAAATAAGAATAATATTAAATCTAAGGCATCATTCACGATCTGAAAGAGAAGTATGGAAAGATATCTTTTCTGACTCATTTTCTCTTGTTAGAACTAACAAGCCCAAGACATTTCATTCTACAAATTGCCTCAGCTTTCCAGAGCGATGATTATTACCTTTAACTGCAAATGCCAGACCAATTTTTTTGATCCATTTGGAAGACTAAATGAAGCAAAAGCTCATGCACAGAGTGACAATTGTAACTGTGAAGAAAGAAAAACAGTAATCATTCTAGAGTGGTAGTTTTACAGTTGTTGACATTAAATACTGTGTACTTGGTAAATTTTCAGAAACATTAACAAGATTATGCTAATTTTGACTTCTGAGAGAAAAGGGGGATGTGTGCTGTTTTGAGAAGAGAGGACATGTGACCCTTGCAAAACTACTTTTTCTGTGTCAAGCTAAAGTCACCAAAGCAGGTCTAAAGCAAAGTAATGGAAATACTATTGACACAGTAGTTCATACAGTGAACTGTATATTCTGTCTTACATATTTCTAATGTAAAAACAAAGGACATAGGCCTAAATGAAAAGAAGAATGTGGTGATGTAATTTTTGACTTGGTAAGGCTTTGAGGACAGAACCAGACATGACACATAAAAATTGGAAGGCTTGAAATCTGGTATCATGCATTGTTTTGATGCAGCAGATTGTCAGACACTGCAGAGGTCAACGTTAAACTAAATTTATGGTTCTGCTGTGGTCCTTCACTGTGTATAGGGTGTTTCTCCACATGAAAAATGTGATATGAGCAGTCACAGAGCTACTGTAGATGATTCTAGTTGATTGCTTTTCACAGATGAGTATGCCTAGCATCATGGTATTATACTTATGAACACAAAATTGCAGCTCAGTAGAAAAGTTATTTGACTATGATTTTATGTAAAGATTTTATCTGTAATGAACAGAAAGATTGAAACTGTACATTAACAGTTGTTTAATGCAGTAGATCTTCTAGACCTCTTACATAAACTTCATAATGTCACATATATAACAAGTATTAACCAAGTAATATTGAACTTAAGTTAATGTAGTGCTTTGACTAAATTTTAAGGAAAAGGAAAAAGAAATATGTCATCTCCATAAGAAAAAAGGGGGGAGGAACCTGAAAATAAACAAACAATAACCCCAAACAAACTCCCCTCCAAAAACAACAACAAAACCACCCCCAAACAAACAAACAAACAAAACTCCACTTTTGTTCAAATACTTCTCTTACCATATTTTAAGTGGTGTTGGGGTGCGTGCCCTGCTGGTCCGCCTGTTCAGCTGGACTGTCCGGGCTGCTTCGGCACGCTCCAACAATATCGAGGTGGGCTCTTGGCTCTGCAGACTTTCTGACTCTCTGCTGCTATGGTTGTGGTGAATGAAAGAGGGATCTCTCGGAGGTATGATGAATCAAAGGTTTATTGGAGGACAGGGGGACCCCCTCACCCTAGGTTAGGAACCTCAAGAGAGACCACATCCCTGGGCTCAGGGGGTCTTTTCAGGGCTAGCTCGAGGGGGTGGATACAAACTCTAAACCAATAAAACAGAACTAAAGAATAAATGCCAACTAAGTTACACAGCTCATAATAAATCAGACAGACATTAAGGTAGGGTCTGAGGGCCCCTGCCATTAGGCAGATTCCTTCAAAGTTTCTGGCCTTGAGAGATAAGACCTTTACTAACAGACAGGGAAAATTACGGGGAAAGGACCAATTGGGAACTGTCTCTGGGCAAGGGGAACAGAACAAAACACGTATCAACTTCTGATAAGAAAAAATTCCAAAAAGACAGGGGGCCCATCTCAGGCACATAGAACTAAACTAAACTTACAATAAAACTTTTAAACAAATCCTGCAACCCCACAAAGTGGCACATCTTTTGATCTGGTTTTTGTTACTGCTTCCTAAACCAGAATAAGTTTCAGACTCTGATTTTAAAAAAGTAAAAGTAATGACAACATTAACATCATGAAAAATAAAAAAAAATGTAAAAACTAATACTGCAAGAAAAAACAAGAATTTTGGTCAAAGTCAAAATTTATAGAATCATAGAATTATAGGATTGCTTGGGCTGGAAGCAATATTGAAGATCATCTAGTTCTAAATCCCCTGTAATGGTCACAAAAGTTTCCACTAGACCAGGTTATTCCCAGCTCCCTCTATCCTGGCCTTGAGCACTTCCAGAAAGCAGGCATCCACAACTTCTCTGGGCAGCTTTCTCCAGTGCCTCACTACTCCCACAGGAAAGAATTTCTTCCCAATATCTGATCTAAACCTACTTTCTTTCATTTTGAAGGCATTCACTCTAGTCCTACCACTCTATGCCCTAGTAAAAATTCCTTCTTCATCTTTTTTTGCAGTGTCCCTCAATATTATTCTCATGCCACCTGACCTTGTCATATACCTTTCTTTTTTTTTTTCCTTATTTCAAAGTCAAGATCCTTGTTCAGCCATGCTGGCCTTATGCCTCATCTGCTTACTTCTAACGTTCTGGAATTGCCTGCTTATGTGCCTTAGGAGGTGATGTTTAAAAAGTGGCCAACACTGATGCACTCCAGACTTTCCCAGGGGACTTTACTCATTAGTTCCCTGAGCAACCTGAAGCCTGCTCTCCTTATGTCTGGAGTTGAAGTGACACAACATGGCTGAAGTTTTGCAAACACTTTTTTCAGTCAAACTGTGTTGGGCTCTGTTACCTCAGGGGTCTTTGGTTCACCTCTGTAAGACTGCAAGTGTATTCCAGGCTGGCTAGTATGTCTCATGGTCATCAACAGAGGTCCCTTCCAGCTCCCTGTCCTTCTAACCTGTGTGTATCATCCCATGGGTTGTCAGGGATAAGCCTGGTATTTCCCTCCTTCCCCATCACATCTGGTTTTAATCTCTGGCAAAACCTCTTCTAGTTTCTGACCCAAACCTCTCCTTCCTTTGTAGAGAAAGGTGAGCCAAATCTGACGCCAGCACACCTGATGTTGTGTAGTAAAATGTATATAATTATGATTGCGAAATCAATCACACAAATGTTTATAGCACCTAAAATCAGCACCAAAACATTATAAAGTATAAAAATTCACAATAAACAAAAAACCCCCCACCCTATTACCCTCAAAACCACTAACAGATGGGACACCAAATGTAGCATGAAAGCTCCTTAGATAATTTAGAAATCTGGTGATCTATGGCGATCTAGTCACTGGTGATCTATGTAAATACATTGCCTTATCTTTGATAATCTTACAGGTACTGAGAAGTGTTTTCACATTTCACTGCTACGAATAAGTTGGATTTGATACTTACATGGGCCTGTACATTTTTGTCTCCAGCTCTTGGCTGGCTCAAAATTTGTAAGATTAATGTTCTATAGAGTTAGAATTCTCTAGGATTTAAACACTTTTGTTCATATAAGGGTGTAAAATAATATTTCTACATGAAACTTGTATTGTGCCAGATTTGATTGACACACTTCAATGCAATTTGCACAATATACCCAATGCAGGAGCACTTTCTAAAACTGTCTACAGACATTTGAGTTTACAGTTCTGAAACTGACTTTGCTTATTCAGATTACACTTTTCTGATTTTTTTTCAAAAGCACTTAATGGAATGGAAGTATCTCATATGGTCTAAGAGTAAAAGTTGCTGCTCCTTTCTTTAGTAGTTGGGAGAAAGTTGAAAAAAAGAATCAGTATTTATTCTGAATCCTTTGTTTGCACTGAGCAGAGCTACATTTAGTGTAAAATACACTCAGAATTTTGCTGAATTTGGTAAAAATAAGTATTTCTTTAACTAGAAACACATACTAGGAAGACATTTCTGGTTCAACTAGTATCTTAAACATCTTTCCAATTAATCTATCTTTGCAAAACTGCAGTAATTTCAACTATAATTATTTTCATTAAATGTTTATTTGCATAAACTGTTTTATTCATGCTATTATAATTTACCATATACTGTTAACAAAGCCCAGGCTATTTCACGTTCCATTTCATATGCAGCTATGACTGATTAGTTCAAGCACATTGCATGATCATGCATATACATTGGCATAATTTTCATAATTTTGTATCCAGATCTGGCAAGTTTTGTTTTAAAGTAGATGATCTTTACTAATGAGGTGCAGATTTCTTTATGTAAATCAAGGAGCAACAAAAGACATCCCCTCAGTTTCCTTGGTCAGAAAGCTGTCTAACCATATGTAGTGACACTGCAGCTGAGAGAGTCCTACCTAAAGTCATAGAGTTTTGGGCAATTTCATGTGAGATAGCAGTAAAGAACAGTAGTCTTTCTTCAAAATAAATGTTCAAGTTATAACATTATAGCATTATAAACATTACAGCAACTTCCACTGTTGCAAATTAAGAAAATTCTTTCCCTAGCCATTATATTAATCAGTCTTTATATTATGAAACTATATTACAGTGTAATATGTAAGATAATGAGACAGTGGAATTTACTGAAGACTTATGTATTAGAAGACTTAGATATTGTCCATGCTTAAAGAAAAAATATTAAATAACAGCCTGGCCCGTGAAAAAAGGACCTTTCTCCTTGGAAGCTTAGAGCTCTTTTTGGTGGATAATGACAGCCTTGGACAGCCAAGATAACCCCAGCATCCCAGTCCCTCTCACACATCTTTTTTTGGTGAAGGGGTCAATGTTTTGTGATATCACAGATAAGTAACTATGGAGAGTCCATCTCCTTGGACATCTGGATCACCAGACAAGTGGTGAGAATTCTGAAAAAAAAAATGTAGTTACTTTCAGACATTTACTATAACTTGTAATGGGTAATATGGTATTACTGATTAATCAAATCACGCTGTCTGTAAACCTTCCAAGGTTATTCAACCTTATGTAAAATCACATTCAGGATGCCTCAGTGCTGCTGGTACCCTTCATGTGCATGAATAAATATTTGCTATTGTACATCAGTACTTTGCACCGTAGCTCTTCTTCTTGGTACTCGTCATTTGTGAAGTTTTGTTACAAAGTACAAATCTGAATGACCTGGTTGCATATTACAGGAGAGACAAAACAATCTTGTCCTAAGAAAAGGAGGAAATAATATAAAAGAAGTACTTAAAAGATTTGTAGAAGTCGCACTCATGGAGATTGTTTAGTAGTAGACTTGGTGATGCTGAATTAATATGCTTTGTGAAATTCAGAAGAAATATCATTCATCCCCTCTCAAATTTGATTTTTTCCACTGCAGTTTCAGAACTGGCTAGTTCCTTGGTTTTCCATTTGGATTAATTCTTTACATCCATTATGCAGTATAACATTTGTATTTTCAGGAAAACCCTAGTTGCTTAATGTATTTACATTTCTCAGAAATGTATTTGAGAAAAATATTGAAGTCTTGATCTCAGGATTGATTTTCTGGTTTGATTTGCTGAGGTTTTTTGGTTTGGGGTTTTGTTTCTGTTTTTGTTTTTTTAGTCTAGCTGTCTCACTCAGGTATTTAAGTGTTTAAAATGACACAAGGCTTCTATATTATGCCATTTCATCAGAATGATTTTGAGCTACAGAAATAGTGTTCATTCTAAAATCATTGTTATGAACCGAAGATCATATGTGATCTACTCAGGTAAAGCTAGCTATCCATTAGGATGAAAATATAGATAGAAGGTTCAGGTCATAACAACCAAAATCACAAGGGTGGATCTTCAGAACTATCAAGCCATGTCAGCTTTATTGACTTAGTTTCTTACCTGGTTTTCAGCTTTCAGCTTAGTGTTGTTCTGGCTACATGGTGATTATTCCTCTGTTTATTTTCTCTGTTTCTATTTATCTTGCTTCATCATGTATATGTCCTGCAGTCTGATCACAAGATATTTCTAATCAAATAAGCCTAGTAAAATCAAAAGCTGTTACCTGGCCCCTTTCTCATCCATGTCAAAGACAAAAATTAATTCAGTGAAAATATTTAAATTACCCTAACAGCACTTAACAATATAGTTCACTAGTCCCTCATGGTAAATGCCTGTCATTATACCTTTAAAAGAGTTTTTCTGGCAAACTCACTGCAAAAGGATCAAGCTAACAAAGTAACTTACATATTCAAATCCTGTCTCCTTGTGTTTCAGTAAAATATAAATGTTAAAAGATAGGAAATTTGGAGGGTGTGTATTTATATCTGTGTAATTATATGGTATGGCATTGCAGTATAAAAGGAGAGTGTATCACATGTGCATTAAGATATTCACAAAATCATTCATGTTACACAGAAAAAAATCTGGATGCACAGATTTTAATCAGTCACTTGAATTAATGACACAACATAAATGCCTATTTGAACTAAAAAGTAACATTTCAGCAATTTCAAACTCTAAATTCATACTTAATTTATGTGAAAAGATACCACATCCTGGAGAAAAGCAGCTCACCTCTGCACTGTAAGTTTTACTTTGAATGGAATGTGGCTGTATTAATTGCCACTAAATTCCCTTTTTAATACAAAAGAGAGTTTGAACATGGGAACAGTAGCTATTGCTCTAAAGAGTTTTCCTCTTGAAATTGCTATCTACCATACAATGCATTTATTATCAACATTAGCTTTTGAATAACTTTTCTGCACATCCAATTAAAAAGATTTGTAGTGTACTTTGCATTTGCAACTCGGCTGACAAATGTTAGTTTTCATTTATTTTATTTTCTCACCCATCCCTGAAATTTTTACTTTAGTTTAAACAAAGGGTTCAGGGATTACTCAAAGCTGCTGCTGGATTAGACTTGGCTTCACACTCCAGCAATTTATTTTTTTTTCTTCTTTAGAGAAAATTAAATATTAAATTCTAAGATCTGGCATTTTGGGGGAGATAATTTTCTGTCTATAACCCAAATTAATTAGCTATTTATTCATAAAACCAAGGAGTTCCAGAACTTTAGTTTTACATGACAATATAAACCAAACCATGAATAAAGATAAGAATTTAAAGCATTTAAATACTATCATTAAGATTATTTGATGACTGATATTAGAATTAGAGATAAGCTTAATTATTTTGATGAAATGAATCTCAAGCCTTTACTTCCTTGACTTATGACAATAAATACACTATGTGAACTCTGAAAGAGAGATATTTGCAGGCAGGAAAGAACTAATGGTGAATTTTAACTTATTATCCTTGCTAGACCTCACTACTTCCTTAAATACTGGAACCTTAAAGTATAATGCTTTCTTTGGGTATTTTATTCGCAGAAAGACGATGTTGTGCAAATCAGATTTTCCTTATATTAGTGACTATAATAAAAATGCTACACAATCTTAGATTATTTAGAAATTTTTAAAAAATAACATTTTCAAACATAGGCAACCTTCTTTCATATATATCAATTCGGACATAACAACCAAAATTTTTGGACGAATATATAAATGATTAGCAATTTTGTTGAGAAATTTAATTTCTTTTTTTTTTTCTGCTGCATTATCATCTTCCTGGCATCTGTGATGAGTTTGACATAAAAAGTATAAAGGTACAGGATAATTTCTGCCAAATTTGTGTTTTGGAAAACCTCCAAACCTAACAAACCCTCTAATTTCTGTTGCTTCCTCGGACTTACCATCCTACCTGCACAGTGATATTCTATCAAGGACTCCTGATTGTTTGAACTATTACTGCCCACCTGCATAATCTACTAAAGTTGCAAAAGTGCATTTGACAACTTTTATACCTCAGGACAACACTTGATATTTTGTTGTGTATTCTTATATTAATTACAACATGAGCCATTTTGGTTTACTTTTATTTTTTTTTCAGCTATGCTATGCTTTTTGGGGGTGATAATGGCAAAGGGAAGGACTTAATTTAACTATTTTCTTTGGTCCCTGAATTCCCTTTTATCCTTTGTTTGGGAGAACATTATCAGTTTTTAATCTTTTAAGCCCTCTTTAGCTCAGATCTTTTCAACCTTAGGTATTGGTACATATCTAAAGGTTGTGTTTAATTCTGACTGCTTTGGTAGCACTGAATTTGCTTTCAATACTTTTGAAACCAGTACAAGATATGTTTATGGCGATGTGGTTCTTTTCCAAGGTTGAAATCAGCTTTCATATCTTACATGAAGCTGAATTCATTAAAATTGTTCTCTAGGGTTAATTATTGTATCCATCCTGTGCTCTCATTAGAAGCCTTTCTATGAGTGTGTGAGTAGGGGGGAAAAGAAGGGTATTAAGAAGACTGAGCACTGAATAGATTGTATTCATGGGTAAGACATGAACCAAGAACATGAAAAAATATCTCTTTTATTAAATGAACCATGTTAGAATTCAGAAGAAGAACACACACATTTATTGCAGTCACAATGTATTACAGGTGTTTAGCAGAAGGGTTTTTTAAGAAAAGACATAGACAATGACATTTCTGTTTTCAGAAGAGAAAGTTGCATTTGTCTTCCAAAGTAATTTGGTTAATGTTTTTGGGGGATTTTAATATCAAGTAGCTCAAAAAGAGAATAAAAATGAATAAATGTATATTTGATAAAGATAAACCCAAATAATACCACTAGTCCATGAACATGCTCAAAACTCATTGACACTGGAAGAAATAAAAAATCTTGGGGTTTTGTTTGGTTTAGTGTTTTTGGGTATTTTTGTGTTGAATGTGTGTGATGCACACTTTTTCTGTCTTATTAAACTGTAAAATGACATAAAATGCCCCACTATTCACAAGAAGAGTCTGATGGAAACATGTTAATTTTAATGATTTTTTAGCTGGGAAATGTGATGAATAAACATGAATAAACATGAAATACATGGAGAAAACCCAGAAAGAGTAAAAAAAAAGCTAAGAAAGAGTAAAAAAAAAGCTAAGATTATTAAATATTGTCTTGGCAGAAGGATATGGTTATGCAGTTATTTTTTTCATCAAGTAAATTTTGTAAATGTAACAGATGTAATGTAACAAATGAAATGTTCTGTGAACAGAACACCAATTAAAATCCCAGATTTTGATGTATCATTGAGGTCACAAAAGGCCTTCAAGGTCATTGAGTCCAAGCTTGGATTGAATACCACCACATCTACTAAATCATGGCACTAAATGTGACTCTTACTCATTTTTTGAAGACTTCCAGGTGTAGCGACTTCATCACTTCCACAAGGAAACTGTTCACTGCTCTTTCAATGAAGAAGTTTTCCCCATTATCAGCTTGAACCTCCTTTGGTACAGCTTTACTCTGTTTCCCATGCAGCTATCACTGGTTGGCTGGGCAGACTAACTCTAACTAGCCACATCACTTTCCTGGTAGCTGTAGAGATCAATAACATCTCCCCTGAGCTTTCTTCCCTCTCTTGGCTAAAACCCTCCAGCTGTCTCAAACACTCCTCGCTGTACTTATTCCAGACCCTTCCATTATTCCATTGCCCTTCTCTGGACACCCTCCAGTACCTGAATGGCTTTCTTGTACTGACGAGATCAAAACCGCAAGTGTAGCCTCTCCAGGGATGAATACAGGGGACTATCCCTTCACTGGTCCTATTGGTCACAATATTTCTGATACAAGGCAGGATACAAATGTCCATCTGGAAACACTGCTGGCTCACACTCAGCTGGCTGCTGACCAGCAATCCCAGGGCCTTTTCTGCTGGGCAGCTTTCCAGCAACACTTCCACAAACCTGCAGTGCTGGATGGGACTGTGACTGAAGTACAAGACCCTGCATTTTACTTTGTTGAAACTTCTACAGCTGGCCTTGACCCATCTGCTTACTCCAGCAGATCAACATTCTCCCCCAGCTTGGTGTCATCTGTGAACTTGTTGAGGGTGCACTTGATCTCACCCAAAAAAACAAGAAAGGTATTAAACAGGATTGGTCCCAGCACTGAGACCTGAGACCTGGAGAACACTAGTTTGACCAGCCACCAACTGGATGTAACTCCACCACTCTCTGAGCCCAGCCAGATTTTTTCCAGTGAAGAATACACCCACCTAAGCCATGGGTTGCCAGCTTTTTCAAAAGAATGCTGTGGAAAGTTGTATCAAAAGCTTTGCTAAAGTCCAGGTTAACAACATCTACCACCTTTTTCTCATCCACTAGTCAGCTGCATGTCATAAAAGGAGATCAGGTTGGTCAGGCAGGACCTGCCTTTCATACATCCATAGTGACTGGCTCTGGCCACCTGGTTGCCCCTGGCACTTTATGATGGCCCTGAAGGTGACCTGTCCCATAACCTTCTTTGGCTCTGAGGCCAGAATGACATGCTAGCAGTTCACCACATCCTCTTTCTAGTTCTTCTTAAAGACTGCTGAGATTTCCTGAACTCCTTTGCCCTTCAGGACTGCCTCCCAACAGACTTGCCCCATCAGTCACCTAAACAAGTCAAAGTCTTCCCTCTGGAAGTCCAAAGTGGTATTTCTGCTGATCCCTTCATTACTCTTCCAGGACTGAAAACTGTCTTCTCATGACTGCTGTGCGAAATACAGCCTCTGACCACTACATCACCCACTAGTGCTTCTCTGTTTGCAAACAACTGGTCCAATGGGCCACCTTCTCCAGTTGGCTCTCTCACCAGATAAGGAGATAGCTGTTAGCAGAACAGACTCATCTTGGGGAAAAATATCTTAAATTATCAAAAATTAAAATAAAATAACTAATTACTCATTTTCCTAGTGGAAAACAGAAAGAAAAATCTTAAAACAATCCCTTTTCTGAAGCTGATCATTAATCCTGCACTCCAAAATATCATTGTCCTCACCAATTGCTTCAGGGGGATATAGCAGGTGGGATTTAAAGTCAGTACACTGTAGTTCCTTTCTGCCTCTCCTTCCTCCTCACATTTCCTCTGCTCCAGTGTGGCCCCTCTATATTCTGCAGTTCCCTCCGAAATACCCAACTGCAGCATGGAAGACAGTACAAGTCTCCCATTGTTTGCAATATGGAGATCTTCTCCAGCATGGTGTTCTTCCCTTTCCTGCTTTGACTTTGGTATTCCCTCTGATCTCTCTCACTCTTTTTGTTCTTTCTATATCTGGCAGTTTTTAACCTTTTTGTGCATTTTTTGAAAGGGCACCACATGTGATTGATGGGCTCAGTTGTGTCCTTGGTAGGTTTACTGGACCCAGCTAGAACCAGCTGTGGCTTGAATTAGACAGACTTTCCACAGAGGAGTCCCTGCAGCACCCACAATGACAGCATCTTGCCAATAGGCTGCCAAGAAAAGAAAAATTATCTTGTCTTCTAGAGAGAAAATTACTGTTTCTTTCTCGTGATAAAGTCAGTTATCTAGGAATTGTAAGCTGTTCTTGTACTCAGAGTGATTTGATGAATATGTATTATGAGTACTTCATAATGTTAATAATGATAAAACTCTTTGACAGTGATTATACATGGGGTTTTCCCTGAACTGGTCTGTTTTTAGATGGAGGACAGACAGAAGTACCCTTCAGGTACAGTTCCACTCTCCATTTTTAGTCAGAACCAGGAGTTTTAATGTCTTATGTATTATTCATAATCGGTTGCCATGTATATTGACCTTAAAGAAACTTGTCAAATTTAGTCACAACCATGAGTCATGATTCTAATAATGTGGAATACAGACAAATACACAAATACCTATGTTCATGTTTAGTAGTGTCATTACGCATTTAGGATTTTACTGCATTATGTGCACCAAACATTTTACCACTGTGAACATGACTTTCGTGTAATGACTTTGAGGCAAGCTGCATTTTGAGCATCTTCTGGAAATATAGGCATCAGTAATTGCACTAGTTACCTTAGTAAATAATTCAAATGGTATAATTGTGGAAGAACGCAGAGATCAGTGGTTTTTTTCATCCCATGTAATCTGCTGAAAGAAAGATTTTTCTTGTATTTCAAGGCTGCTGGAATGTCAGTGCATCATGATTCCCAGAGACTGGTGTGCTGCTTACCTCTTCCTCTTTCATGAGTTATAAAAAATGAGCAATTTAATATCCCTGAGAAACAGTATTCCTTTTTTTTTTTTNTTTTAATTAGGCTTATTTCAGAGTTTCCCAAGCTGGAACAAAATGACTTATTCAGAAGTTCTTACTATTTGCATGGTGTGCTGATGGTGTACACATAATAAATTATGTTAGAAGAAGGTGAAACAGTTCAGTGCACTCATAATGTCACTTTTACACAGAAGCAGTTGATGTTGCAGAAATGTCATGTGATCTTAACAACAGACAATACGAGACGCGTGAAAGTTCATTTTGGTAATATATTAGCTGTGTGAAAATATTGGAATATCATGACTGAATGTTGAAATGTTGGTTCAGACTTTGTTCCAAAATCAGCTTTACTTGGTGGTTGATTCTGTATAGTTTGAAATGCATATGCAACAGCGGTACAACTTTTTTTACCAGTTAGACGCATTCAAGAAAATTGTGGTATATTTAAATGTGTGCAAATATAATTTGTTTCATTTCAGCTGTTCTGAGACTTATGTGATCCTTTGAATTGTAAGCAGATGATGTGTCTGTCACAAGACATTTTTACTTTTCACATTTTGTGATGAAATACTGTTCAAGCAGGGTTAGTGACTTTTCTTAGAAAGAATAAGATCAGAAAACAGTCACAGAGAATAGCGTGGCACAGCTGCTATTATAGAAAATAGCAACTGCAATAACAGTGATTGGCTGAGAGAGGAACTTTAGCACACAAAAGCTAGAAAAAGTAATGTGGATTTTGTAGAACACACAGTAATTGATTGCAGTGAATAATTAGGCATTACACTTATAGTGGTTTCCTGAGGCAAAGAGATCAAGAGCCATTTTAAATACCGATATATAAAAAATTTAATTAATTCTTTTATGGTGATAAAATATTTTTGCTTTCCCCACAACACTTGTATCAATTTTACTGTAGTTTCATCATGTAACATTATATGCAGTAAGTAAAGAGTGGCAAAGAGCAGTTTTAAATTAAGTTCACAGATAATTTAGAAGGAACATTATATTCTCCTCCTGTCCTTAATGGCACTCTCAACTGCACTGATGAAACACAGACATTGATGGTCAAGTAAAGTCATTAGGAAGCAAATCCCTGATTGAGAATTTTAACTCCAAGAATGAGCTGCAAAGGTACTTAACATGGGAACTTCCAGATGTTGATTTTTGAAAATCTTATTTCCTTTCCTTCCTCATATATACCAAACCAAATATAAAATTGTAATTGCCATGTGATGACCTCAGAAAACCAAAACAACAATCTTAGTAAAACTTTTGCAGGTCAGAAGCTCTTCTGTCAGAGCATGCCAAAATATGAAAATTAAATGCCTTGTAGAAATGTATAATTTCTGTTTCTTTTTTAGATGGAAATTTACAAGAAATTTAATAGCAGGTTTTTTTAAATGTAATATTACTCTATAGTATTCTCTTTTGGCATTTTGAGGGATATTTCAAATTATTATTTTGGTTGTGGAAAAGCAAACAAGTAAATTTTACTGAAATTCTTATTCAACTATGACCATTGTGTCAATTACCTGCAACCTTTTAAAATCTAGTTCAGTATGAAGTGTGTTAGGCCTTTACCTTCTATAGACCAAAAGAGCTAAAAAAGTTATTGTATGATTACATTACTATTTAGAATTCTGCCAAAACCACTCTGCACATTTCAGGCTATTAATTACAAAACAGCCAACACATTACTATGAAGAAAGGATGAAGAGGGTGGCTCCCAGAAACCATAACTGGCTTCCTCAAGAGACTGATGTATTTCAAAATACAGCAAAAGTAATAAAGTCCACAATAGACAAGTTTTGTTCTCCAAGACAGTCACTTGAGCTTTCATTTTCTCTGTCATTATGGCAATGGCAGTTTAATGGTTTAAAACCCTGTCAACCTTTGGTGAATCCCGTTTCCAATGAATTATGTCTTGAGGTACAGCAGTCCCAACTCTTAACAATGTTTCTTAGTGTTTCTTTGCTTTCAAATAATGGAATGAGTGGGATGACATTTTAAATGAATAATTATAAAAAATTAACTATTTCTGTCTGTCTTCTCTTAAGATAATCATATTTTTCCATACGTAATTATTTCAACTTTACCTCAATATGTCTGTTATTGTCACTTTAAAAAATATTTTGCAGAAGGTTCAGGTGGTAATTTTATCACCCATTATTAAAATTTTGTTCTCCTGTTTACCTTTTTAGTACTTATTACTCCTATTTTTACCAAGGATGGCAAAAATCAATATACGTTAAAAAAACCCCAGGTGGTATTAAGATTCAGGCCATACACTTCAAATTTCATCAGTGAAACCACACAAATATATTTATATAGACCCTTTTGCTTCCATAGATGAGTATCAATTCAAAAACTTATTTAAAAATATCCATTTGGTAGTTGCTAAAGATTACATGATTTGTTAATTTAAATTCCAAAATCTCTAAGTATATATTGCAGAACTTTTAAAAAAATGAGAGTAAAAGATAAAAAAATAGTCCTACAACTTAATGTAGAATTTCCATGAGACTCACTGATAAAAAAATTCAGTGTATCCTTAGAAACAAAAAAATTGGGTCCCTCATAAGAAAAATTAACTCCTGAGCCTTTCTCGATTTATATTTATAAAATGAGACATAATGAAGATAAGTGTCTTACTCTTTTTATTTATCTAATTAACCCCCCTGCTAACATAGTATTTCAACCCTTATAATTATTGTAAAAAAATATATTGTTCTTACAAAATTACAGACATCCACTTCATGTAGAGATGTATTCCTATGGTCACATAAATATTTCTTAAAAGTTAGAGGACATTTAACAGTGTGTAAAATAATGTTGTACCATTTGTAGTGAGCTTACAATATGATTTGCTGTACTTCAAGAGAATCTCTATATCATCCCACAGAACAAATACCATACTTTTGTGCTTCAATGCTAACAAATAATATATCTTTCAGAGTATAAAAGATACAATCTATTAAAGTTCAATATTTAACAGAACATAACATGCATTTGATATTCAACTAGAATTAATCAATGTATTTCAACTTGATCTGAATGAAAATTATTATTATTGTCTATAATGAGTTTTCAAATTAAATTAAGAAAGATACTAAGGCAACTAAAGGAAAACATTGCTTTCCTTCAATATTTAGTGTGTTCTTAACTTAACATGAAATAATACATTTCATGTATTCTGCTTCTTTGAGCTGCAAGCAAGGCATCCTCACCAGTAAAACATATAAATATTGAAGAAAGACTGATGATGTTATTTTATGTTGTGTACTTTTAAGCATTATAATAAGGTTTTATTTTGTAGAAATTTTGAAGAAATCTTTCAGTCTATTTACAATTATAGCAGAAGAGGTGGAGTTTTCTATAAGGTGCCTGAAACTCTTACGAATAATAAATTCTAACTGGTTAGGCAAAGACATTCTTCAGTGCAAGCAGCACATACTGCATTAATTAATTTTTTTTCTTTTTTCTTTTTAGGTATTTAACAAAATTGTGCAAACCTAAATTCTTGATAATGGTCTTTTATAATTAAAATAAAATTGTAATGCTATATTTTTCTGACTGCATTTTTACTTTGACAGACTCAATATATGAGATGCAAATATTATTCCTAGTAAATTATATTTACCAGAAAAGTATAATTTCTTCAGTTAATATACGTAGAAACTGAATCATAAAAGAATGAAGCTAATAATGAACACTCATTAATTACTTGTACTATATTAATAACTTATTAGAAATGTTGTTATGCTGATGTTATTAATAGTCAGCTTCTGTTTAGGACGTGCAAGTAGAGAGGCATGAGAAACATAAAGGGACAATACACCTGTTATAGAATATTAAGTATCTTTATATAGGAAGTTGTATAGAATCATAATGATTATATCCCTCTAGGGCAAATTTCCAGCTTTGTTTAAGGTATTTTTCTTGTTTCAGTATATTTTAAAACTGGAAATATTTTAAAACTGAATCATATTTTAAAACTGAAACCTTAACTATGTTTAAGTAAAATCGGTAATTTCATTTTCTCTTGTGCTGAAAAGAAAATGCTGCCTGAACTCAGTATTTTGATATAAACCATCAGTTGCCTAAATTTAATGATTGCAGGGTGCTGTTACTATATACAGGTAAAGTCATATCATTCCTTCTGTGAGAACAGAGAATACTTCTATGAACATATTATGCTGTCATGAATTTTTCGGAAAGAAAGTATGATTGGTTTTTCCCAGCTTCATGCACAAGTGACACAGTGAATCTCTCACCCACACAGGCTGGGAATAAGAAAATTACAAAACCCTTATTTTGATTGATGTTTCCATTTAAAGTAATTTTCTGCCAACTGTTTATAGATGCACCTTACCATTTTTATTTCTTCTTTTCTTAAATATTTTTTTATTGAGAAAATGGTATACCACAGCTTTGAAAAAACAATTTACTCAAAAGTAAAGCATATCAATAACAAGATAGAGTATTATCAGCTCAAATGGCACATGAACTTGTAGGTCTGTAAGTAGATTCTGTGTAAAGTATAGCAGAAAGAATAGTATTCTAATTTGCCTCATTCAATTCCTAAATCAGATATGAGAAGATCCATTATATGCTGTGCATAACAGATTCAAAAATGAATGCATCCTTCTGAAACTGCTGCAGTTATGTGGCCAGAAGTGATACTATTTAAGGCTTCATCCTCCTATGGTTTACATAAATACTATTTTTGCAGTGGAGTTTCCTGAGACCAGGATTGAGGAGATTTGAGCACCATCTCCTTGCAATTTCCCGTGTTTCTAATAATGAATACTGAATGTATTCCACAGTTGTATGCATAGTGTTGATAACAGGTAAAGACAGAAGTACAAAAAAAAAGTTGTGAATAGCACATCCTTGTGACTCTGAATGTTGAACTGAATGAATCAAATTATATTCTAAGCTGATATTTTTCCTTTAGATCTCCCAAAAATTCCTGTGCTGGAAACCATGTGATGGAAGTAATAAATGGTAAAAAAGATATCTTCATAGCCATACTTGAAGCTTTAGAGCCCTGGGTTATTTCTTTTGTTTGGTTTTGGTTTTTGTGGGTTTTTTCCTGGGGAAGAGGGATAAAAAGAAAGTAGCTACTGGGTAGATACAAAAGAAAAAAATTACTCAATTTACTGAGGAGCAGGTGCTGTTTGTGCTTGTCTTAGAGACTTCTCAGCCAGTATTTCATGAACAACCCCTACGTGTCGGTGCTCTTTCAGTGTTGTCCTCTGTTCCAAAGTAGTGAACTAAAGGGTGGAGCCTAACTCCTTTTGTTTTGTTTCTGCGTGGTTTGAGGCAAAGATTTAAAAACTACTTTGAATTATATTGTCCTCAGAGCTCCTGCTGCCAGACACATTGCCAGGTCGGTCAAAAAATATTCATAGTGTATATTGATTTCTGGATGCCAGACTAAGAATGCCACGGAATTACTAGGAGTTGTGACCTCTCTTGAATATCTTTGGTGGTAACTAGTTTGATCATACTCATGACAAATACTAGTGTAAAATGCCTGACCTGATGCAGTCTTAGAGAAACTCCTTAGAGAGTGTTTGTTCTGGGATATTTTTGCATTTGGTCTGGGTTTGGAGGTTTTTTTGTTTGTTCGTTCTTGGTTTTGCTTCTGTTTTTGCTTTTACTTTTGTTTTGGTTTTAAGTAGGTACAATCTTTAAAAAAAATATTTAATTTTCACACAGAGTGCACTAAAGATTCTCTGGATCCAAACATTCTCTTAAATAATGGATACTTACAGTGTCTCCACTAGCCTAAAGGACATCAGGGAAATATTTCAGGTTTTATAAATATCAGCCTTCAAGTACAGGATGCTAGTTAACAGATTTATGTACAGCAAGATGGTGTAATGGGCAACACAAATGGTGATACCATTACATAATAACATAAGACACTATACACATGTCAGAGATATTATTGCCTGCTGACTTCAATTGTTCTGTCCAGCTCCACTTCTCTTGTCCACTCTGTTCAGCCCTTGAATTTTGCCATATTTCAGAGAAAACAAAATTTAATTGATGTGATAATTATTTTGTGACTTTTAAGAAGACGATTCATCCTATACTCCTAATTGTTAAATAGGGGCAGAGGAGTTGATAATAATTTTCCAGTACTTCTCAGTAGCTCAAACAATTTGGTTTTAATTTAATTTTAAAAGATTATATTTTAATTTTAATATTCAGCTATCAAATTTCCTTTAATGAAATAGCAAAAGAAATTTCTAGAAGCATCTCCTGGTGCGATGAGAATTGAGGAGTTGAATTGATCTGATTTATGTATGCCTTAAAATGTTGCTTTAGAAATACCTTAGTAAGAATGAAATATATTTCCACTAGAATTTCCTCTGCTTTTTAGACAAAATTATAACAGGGATTTTTCTTAATGCTTTATTATTTTATTTGTTGTCAACTCTTTTCATTGAAATATTTTCTAAGAAACAGTGTTAGAGAAATGCATCTTAAGTAGAAAGTTGTACAGGACAAAAACCCCACACATCTTGAAAGAGTACAAATAAGTAGATCATATGATATATGCTAGAAATGGGTTTTAAGAAAAAAAGATATCAGAAGATTAACCTTACAGGCGCTTTTTTTTTTCTTTTTTTTTTCTCTTTTTGGGTTTTTTCCCCCTTTTTTTTTTTTT
>VZDJ01000004.1:85685-97951 GCA_008694505.1 Cyanoderma ruficeps
CCTCCATTTCCTCCATTTCCTCCCTTCCTTTTGCTTGACTTCCCTCTGGAGACAGGGCTTTGATCTTTCTCAAGTACATGATGAAATAGGTTTCATAAATTAAACCGAGTTGATAAATTTAGATTTTCTATGCCAATAGAGGGGAAATAAAGTATCAATACTTGTGGCTATTTTTTATCCATATAAATTGGTTTTCAAAATCACAAAAATTCAAAGGCAAAATACTTACCTCAGAAAAAAACCCAACAAATACAGCATTTTAAAATTCTATACTTATTTCATCATGGTTTGTCCATTTGCATGAGTAAACTAGTTAAATAAGCGAAATACTCTCCTTAGTATTTACTGAATCTTAGGAATAAAATCAATTGAATTTTGAGTCACTTGTCATGAAAATGGATAAAAACTGAATTTTAAAGAAAAAAATGGACTACTCTTTATGCATTATAGCCTCTACTGGAAAATATATATCAGGGTAGAAAATTCAGTTCTCAGTTAGTTTTCATTTCTTTGCACATTTTTACAAGGTTCAAATCATAAATATACAGAAAACACTTCTCTTCAGATACTGAGGTAAATTATTAAAACTTGCTGTAGAACTTTCTGATAGTTTAATAATACTTGAGCACCAGAAAAAATTAAAGATCTTATCACACTGGATTATTTCATAGAAGTCATTTTGTTTCCTAATCTCTTATGCAGAAGGACTTAATTTAGATGTAGGATATGCAATTTCTGACAAGCTAGAAACCAGTGTGATTTTAACTATAATCTGGATGCAATTAATTTGATGGTTCAGGACTAAACTTATCATCTGGGTCAGATACAGGTACACATAGATTTATTTGAGCTCATAAAACATTGAATTCTTCATTCACCATTTTGATCAATTTAATCCAAGCTTCTCAGTTTATCACTGTTTCAAACTCTATGATGCTGAGTCTGCTGTACCTGAAAGCTCATTTCCAGATCTAGATTTCATCCCAATAGAGAAATTCTGGTTTCTTGTGCTTGCATTAAAAATCTCTAAATTAATTGATTGCAGGTGAAATGAACTACAGACTTTTGAATTCAGTGTTGCAGTATTCAATCTTCAGTTTGAATTAAAAAAAAAAAAGGAAGAAAGATTCACGCACAAAAAATGTTCTCTAGCCCTTGACATTTGTCCAGGTTGTCCAGCTATCATAACAACTGAATAAACTCCCTATAAAAATGTTTTCCTCCAAATATAGAACATTCCTTGTTGTCTTCTGTATTTTACATGTGTCATAGAGACAGGAGTGGCAACAGAAGACTGGCTAAAGCATTTCTGCAATAGCTAATGAACATTTTGTAAAGTACCTATGTTATTCTTTATCTACTATATACATAAAAGGGGTTTCAGTGCAATGGCGAGAATAGGAGCCTTTCAACTAGTACAACAACTAAACATATCTTTTGGTTCCACTTCTGTCTCTAAAAAGTTTCACATATTTTCTTCTATGTTACAATGTACTGCATGAAATGCTGATACTGTTTTGAAAGCCAATGTTACAGATAGAGAAATAGGTAAGCATACATCTGTTAGTAGAACATAAATGATTAGTAAGGCCAGATAAAGTTCCAATAACAGGGTGTGGGCTGTTTCTTATTATTCTGAGAAATTTTCTGTTGCTGTTTGCATCCTTGGATTATAATCGACAAAGAATTGAATTTTTTTTTTCTATAGCTGACCAGTATTTCCAGTTCTAAACCAGTTTATCTAACTACTGGATGTTTGGGAATTCTAATGTGGCAACTGAGCATGCATTTGTTGGGAAGAACTCATTGCATCCATGTAAAGCTCTTATACAGCAACAACGCAATAGCCATAAAAAATTAATAGACTAACTGCACATTCATGCAGCTATATTGGATACATAGGTATGCACACACACCACTTGCATAAAAGGGCAGACCTTTGATCCATTTGCTATGTTTAGTCTTGGAACAGACTAAAAGTAATTCTGGGTGAAATGCAGAACACTGATTTCTAATTAAACTAGAAACTTGCGGAAAATGTCTGGTTTACCTGCTGACCAACCCATACTGTATTAGAAAGGCACAGGCTTTTTCTGTGTTTAGAGAAGACATTATTGCCATAATTCTTCTCAACATGAAGTGGTTCTCTAGTAACAATGGAGTGAAGAATGCAGATAATAGGTCTGTGAGTAGGTTCAACTTTGACTGTTGCCACTACTTTTTAAGCCCCTTGGAGTGACTGATACCAGGCTGTATGGAAAGGTCAGGCTGGCAGTCATAAAATAAAGATAATATGTAGGTCACCTGATTGGTACATGACAGCCATGGCTTGCATGGCTAAACACATATGCTTTGTGCAATGTCCATGTGAATTCAGCTGAAAAATACAAGAGACTTCAAAATGCAGACTGTTATGTTCTTATTTTTTTGGCTCATACATCCTAAAAATTCTCCTGTCTGAGCAATATCTTTCATGGTTTCTGTTTGTATTCAAGAGCACTATTGCTGACCACTTCATGCAGCAACTAGAGACCTCTACCAGTAAACAAAGTAAAACTGAGTTTTAAACACATTTTAAAGACAGATTGATTGAGATACTGATTTTTTAATTGTTATTATTTTTAAAAAGTCTAATCTAAAGAATCTAAAAAATGCAAGGGAAAGAAGGACTAAAGAGACTTTTAATATAATGCACATTTTTTAAAAATTTAGTTGGCTGAATGTCCAGCAAAAATGAGGTGGCATGTTTATTATTGTAGTCTTTTCCTGTTTTTCAGCTTTGTTTCCTTCAAGCAGATTTGAAAGAAAAATTCCAGAAATGTTCCAAACAGTAAACAAATACATAGTACCTTGGGGCTTAAAGGACATTTTGTTTTCATGAGTTAAGACTTCCTCATTATTTTCAGAATGAAACAGAGTCACAGGTCGGAGAATAGGTCACTCTAATGAGAAAAATAAGATGTGTAGATCTACTCAAGAGCTATTGTGTTTTATTTGTGGAATATTGGTATAGTTTCATTCTGTTTCTGCCAAGAACTTTTTCCATTTTGGAGTTGTGTTTATAATGTAAAAGTTGCTTGTTTTGTTTTGTTTTGTTTTCCTCTAGAATATTCTCTTGTCTCATGCTGCCATATAATTTTACAGGTGGCTATACTCTGAATAAAAAAAATTATGCTCAGTGTACATTTTAAGTTATAGAAAATGTATTGATAGAAAAAAGAAAAGATGACCGCGAAGATGAAGGTGCTATTTCCCTGGGTTTGAAATACAATAATTATAATTATTATTATTATATTAGTATTATAATTATTGTATAAATATTGTTATAATAATTATTATTATTGAAAGCATTAGTGGGACATTTGTAGTATGCAGACAATCATAAATCTTGTCCTCAGGGTACACGGGTTATCTGGAGAAACATCTGTACACACAGTCATGCATTTACCTTGAGAAAACATTAATGACTAATTTTAATGGATTGCAAATTCTTCCATATTTTGGCATCCTGAATTTTATTCTAGGCACAGAGAAAGCAATTCATACACATCCTAATACTGAAAATATGTGAAATATTTCTAAAGGGGTTTTCAACTAACTACCATAAAGCACACAAATATGTAAATAATAATACAAAATGTGCAACTTAGGCCCTTTCTGTACAAAGACCTCCCTACCTGTGATTCCCACTAGATTACTTTCTTTAGATTAGAGTGTCTTTACCCTATGTCTTCAGCTCTCACTTCTTACTTTCGTATTACCTCAGCTTCTCTGCTTCAATTTTCAATGCACACCTGAGGTATTTGATAAGGGACAAATTTACCTGAGAATTGATTTTCTTGATTGGTATTTAGAAGAAATTATAGATTTTCCAAATAATGGTTATCCATGTGTGAAATATCTTTCATGCAGCATGTATTAAGACTGATTAGAAAAATGCAAACCATAGGAAATGAAGCTCATATTAGTCATCTTCATTGCATTTGGTTGAAACTGATATTTCTGGCAGACCTGTGTTTATATATGCATATTTTTATATTCACATATATATTTATATAGAATATATGAATGAATTACAGAATAAATAAACCTATGTTTCACACATTTATGTGTACTATTCATTAGTTATATTTTTTTATATTTTTCTGGTCACTAAAGAATATTTAACAAGAATGTTTCCTGCCAAGGGAAATTAGAGAATCTGACGAGAAATTATCTCTGAAGAATAATGTATAATAATCACTACAACATCCAACAGCTTCTCATAAGATTTCTAGTTTCCTATGTTGCTTAAAACTCCAAAATATGAAGAAATTCTTATTTGTTAATATTAAAACATTAAGACCTTTGAGTGCCTGTAACTCTGCAAAGGGAAACAGTACCATAAGGAGTTGGTGCAAAACAATTCAGTGCTTTATGTATTTAAAAGGACTAGGTAGCTCCACAGGTTCTCATTCCTCAATCCTTGTCTTGCATCTGCTGGAGCATTCTGTATAATATTACGGACATGTAAACCTGGCACATACACTGTTCTTTGACAGTATGCAGAAAGGAAATTAAGCTTTAAACCTTTGCTTTGTTTTGTGTAACCACAAATTAACTTAAAAAAATAAACAAACCAATAACAAAACCACAAAAACCAAATCCCCTTACCAATAAATGTTATCATTATCCAACAAAAGAAATTCTATTACATCTCAAGAGACAGTGAGCTAAATCTTTAAATGAAAAATCTTACATTCCTAGAGAGAATCCTTGATATGTAATGAAGGGATTGCTGAATTCCTATTAAAAATATGAAATGAGGAGTCAGATTCCTTGTCTTGTTCTACTCTAGTAGTAGAACAGTGTAGACTATAAGACAGTAGTACAGTGGCAGACTATAAGACAATATCTAAATGGCTAGAGAATTGATTTGAAGGGAGAGCTCCTTTAGTTTACTTTGTAGAGTTGGTATAAATTGCTCAGTGGCACACTGAGACAATAAAATATAAAAACTCTCAATACATTAAAAGCTTCAAGTCAAATTATGTGGCTTGTATGTATTTGTGCAACTATAAGAACCAAAACTTGGTCTCTGTGATCAAATATTGCTCCTTTGCTTCTCTCCTCAAAAATGTAAAAGTGACTATTTGACCAGAAGCAGGGTTTATTTTCACTAAAGCAGCAAAGAAACATTCTCCAGAAAAGAAAAAAAAAAAAATAGATTTTATGATATGTCCAGTTGAAGGATAGAATAAATGGAAAAGATAATTATGGAATTACATGATGAATAAGTTTATCTTATATCAGGAGAAATGACAGAGGGTATGATTTGAGGGGAAGAGGAGAGAGGGGAAGAAAATAAGTTGCCATTTTGAGGCCCTGCCAAGGGCACAGCATACACCAAGTCTTATGAAATGAGAAAAAAAGTACTTTCTTATACCTGAAGAGTGATCATCTGATTAAAAAAACCCCTTACATTTGGACAAAAATGTACTGTGTTTGAATTTCCAGATTTTCATTGCGGTTTTAATCATCTGCGTTAATCACATAAAACTTCAAATAAAGTACCTTAAATCACAGGTGTTAAAAACCTTCAGAATTACCCAACACTTATTACTTGCAATTTTTACTGAAAAGGAATCAGGTTTTTGTTAACAAGCTATTGAAATAGAAACAAAGATATTTTATTTTCCATTTTGTTTTTGTTTTTTCCTTTATTTTTCCTTTAGAACAGTAAATACTCTTCTTCCAAATGACAAAGAATGAAACCTTTTATGATTTTTCAATTCATCTGTGAGAGAATAATTTAATTTTCAATATCAGTTGGTACTGATTAGCAATGTGCACATGAATGTTTTGGATTTAAATCATTAAAACTGATTTTGTAATATTGTTATTCTATGATATCCCCTCTAACTGAAGAATCACATTTAACTGTTGGCAGAACATTTAGCAGCTGTTTAGAAAATCTTACATAGACAGCAGCTGTTAGTAGGTCACTTTCCAAAAAGTGAAAGTACATGTCAAATGAAATTGTAGCCATATTAATCTTTGATGTAATTCTAACTAAACTTTTCATTAACGTAAAGTTGTAATGTGAATGTGCTGAATGACGAGAATCTGTTCCATCTCTCTTCTATCATTATTCAATGTCAGATAATTTACAAAGCATTACAATCTAGTTATTGGTTCTATTCATTCTGATATGGCTTCCCATTTAATAGGATTTCTTTTCTGCACCCTTCTTCTCAGTTTGTAACTTTTTCCTTTCTCATTTACGGATGCATCAGTCATTAGTTTTTCCATAGGTACTTCCTGACCACAGAGGTTCTTCTATCTAATGAGCATATGCAGTTGACTCTCCCTGAGAACAAACTTTCAGCCTTTCTTTGTACTAATTCTCCAGGTCTTCCAGGAACCATGCTCCATAATCTTTCTGAATCTTACTTCTCTTTCTTTTTTTTTGATATCTTTTCACAGAATCACAGGATGTTTGCATTGGAAGACACCTCTGAAGATCACATGGTCCTGGCCCCAAATACAGCAGGTTCACTAGAGCAGATTGCACAGGTTGTTCAGATGGCTTTTGAGTACTATAGAGAAGGAGACTCCAGAATCTCTCTGGGCCATCTGTTCCAATGACCTGTCATCTACCGATTAAGGTGGAACTTTCTGTTTCATTCAAGTGTTTTCATGTGGTATGAATTTTCAGGAAAATTAAAATACCAACAGGAGGCTTCTGAGAATAAAAGGGGATCAGATTTTATAAAAAAATATTAGTATGAGATGACAATATTGTGAGGCAGCTGAAAATGTAGATGTCAGAAGTGGAGAGGTGAAGGTAGGTAAAAAAAGAGACAACATAATCAAGGACAAGATTATTTGCAATTATATATTCAATTTTATCTATTAACATTGCTAGGAAAGCACTAGGCTACAGCAGCTGTAGGTCTGGTCTTACAATTTGATAATGCCTGAGTACTTCAAGCAAGAAATTAGACATGGTAAGGACTATGAATATTATTTTAGCAAGCTAGTTACAAGCTGAATCGGTAGGATGGATGTAACTATTAACAGGTAATTGCCAGTGTCAAAATGGTCAAAATGAAGGATAGTGAAGGCGTGAATGAGATTTTTTTTCTAAATCTAAATTTATTCATTTTAAATACCTAAACTTTTAAACTTTTAGGTAAGAACAATTATGCATTTGTAGGTTTATGATGTATGCAAAAAAGGTAAGAGGAATTTTCTGAATCCTACTGAAGGACAGATTGTCTGGATTCATAGGTAGATTCAAATGCCAGGGTGTTTGTATGTGTAAGGAAGGGTAAAAGTCTCTACTGAGTTGTAGACATAGGAAGCAGTGTAGCCAAGTGAATGATTATGCAAAGGCTGATTGTATGAGAAAGTCACACAAATCCAATGATTATTGTTTAAGTGCTTACTGTAAACAGACTTCTTTATGAGAAAAGTTTCAGTGATTTTACCTTAAGATCTGCACTTTTTCATTGTTTAGATTTTTTTTTTAAACTGGGAAAAAACAAACAAATGACAGCCCTAAACTCAAAGCCTAAAACTCAAACTCAGAAGCTTGAAAGTTTCTGAAAGCTCCAGATGTTTATACAGCCCCTTGGATATTTATGATTCTGTATATTTTTTGTTTCATATCCATGTTTTGTTTCCGTTCTGTATTTGGCAGAATACAGCTTTCTGCAAAATTTTTTCTCTCTCCCAGTTCTATATTAGAGTTATGTGTGGTATCTTAGCAAAACTGTTAGAGTCACAATCGTCAAAGATTTTGCAAAATGTAGCCAAGAATAATGATGATAAAGAGAAAGGTGCTAGTGGGAGAAGCAGTACGATATGGAGAAATTTTTTGGCACAGTGACCCATAACCTGTGGGCTGTATTTTGTCCTATGTCTTATTTTATGTAGGCTCTAAAATTTTTTCATGATAGAATCATAGGATATCCTGAGCTGGAATGGACTCACAAGGATCACCAAATTCAGCTCCTGGCCCTGACTGGACAACCCCAAGCATCACACCACGTGTCTTTGAACAGAGTGCTGTCCAAACTCTTCTTGAACTCTGTCAGGCTGGTGTGAGGAGCCTGAGGGGCCTGTTCCTGTGCCCAGCCAGCCTCTGGGTGAAGAATCTTTTTCTAATATCCAACATAAACCTCCCCTGATACAACTTCAGGCATTCCATTGGGTACTGTCACTGATCACCACAGAGGAGAGATCAGTGCCACCTTTTCCCCTCCTGCGGAAGTTGTAACTGCAGTGAGGTGTCCCCTCAGTCTCCTCCAGGCTGAGCAAGTCAAGTGACCTTAATCACCTGGTGTATGGCTTCCCCTCTATCCTTCACCATCTTCACAGCCTTCCTTTGGATGCTCTCTAAACTTTTTATATCCTTTTTATCCTGTGATGCCAAAAGGAGGTTTCTATGTATGTGACTAGGCTCTTCTTTCTTTAATGTGCTTCAAAATGAGAGGAATATGATTTATTTAAATGGTTGCTCTTTAATTTATAAATACACTGGGTCATTTTTCTTTTGGCATTCTTAATGTAAATTCAGCATTTTTATTTTCTCATGAGTGAGAGGGGAAGTAAGACCTACTAGTGACTACTTCTGTAGTTCTCATTCTGGGACAAAATAACTTATAAAAGACTTGACATTTTCAAATTATAAATCACCTTGTGCTTTATTAATATAAATACTTTTTATGATATGCAAATCTTCTCCATCAACAAAGGATAAAAACTGAACATTTTTTAGGACAGATAGGTAAGTTACAAATAAACAAACAAATTAGATTTATCTAAATCAGTTTTTAAAAGTGTTTAAAATTTTAGAGGTATGGCATCTCAGTTTATCTCATATTATACAAGTCAACAGTCTTTTACATTACTTCATTTAAATTTATATTCTGTGATTTTAATCACTGAGCCAAAGCAAATGTGGAATTGATTCACTGCCTATCTATACACATAGAAAAGCATACTCACATCCTGGCATAAATCTTTGGATTGTAACAGCTTAAATGTCACTGTGAGAAGGTCACTTTACTTCACTGTGAATGACACTTGCATGTTCTGTGGAATTGGCATTTGTTTTTATAGCTTGATCCATTAAAGTAGCAGAAATAATAAAATCATAGAATCTTTAAGGTTGGGAAATACCTTTAAGATCATCAGGTTCAATGCTTTAACCTCACACTACCACCATTAACCCATGTCCTCAAGCCACAGTCACATGTGTTTTAAATACTTCCAGGGACTTCACTGTTTCTCTGGACAGTCTGTTCCAATGCTTTACTATCCTTTTCACAAAAAAAAAGTTTGCCTAATCAAAACCTCCACTGGAACAAATTGAGGCCATTTGCTCTTGTCCTGTCACTTTTTACCTGGAAAAAATACTGGCATACACCTCACTACAACTTCCTGTCATGGGTTAACACAGGTTGGGTTTTAGGTAAAGAAGAAACAGTTCCCTGTAACCTTGTAAGGACCTGTTAATTTCCTGTGGAAAGGACAGAGACCTATCAGAAGCCAATTTTTAGATACTGACATATTGCTTAACCACTGAGGAAGCCGGATACGACTGTGTGAATGCACATATAAAGCTGAGACTGGGTCCAAACCACCCTTTTCCTTCCTGCCAGAGGAACAGGTAACAACCAGCCCCTGCGGCCACTCCGTGGAGCGGCCCAGGCCAGCCAGGCCCTGCTGCCCCTCCCTGTAGAGTGGGGAGCTGACCCTGACCTGGCTGTGCCCCTGGGGCTGTGGCTGCTGGCGGGGAAGGGGAAGGCAGAGTTCTTAACATCCAGCCAACCCTAAGGCCTGCCCCACACCACTGGCCCGGGCCAAGGGAGATGTCTCCTGGGCCCCAGGGAGCAGCTCCAAGCTGGGCTACCCCAGATAAGAGCAAGTGGTGGAGGGGTGCATAAGTCCATGACCCATATGCAGTTGTGGGAAAAATTGCTGATGGGAGGGTCTTCACAATTTGCAGTTTCTGGGCAGCTGCAGATTTGTGACACGGGAGCCACCAGAGGACTTTCTTGTGGCAATGTCTCCACAGGAGATCTAAGGGAAACTTCTCTCCCTGAGAACTGAATAAAGATTATTTTTAAATGGTGAAACTGACTGAAATCACAAGTTTTCTCTCTTTATGTTGTTAGTGGGAAAGTGAACAGTTTGAGAGGAGGACAAGTGTTTTTGAAAGTTTAATTTTTGTTCTCATTTTCTTCTTTTAGTGTGTTTTAATATATTTATCTTTGTAACCTTCGAGCTTGAGCCTGCTTTGTTTTTACTTCTAATCCTATCTCACAGAGGGGAAATGATATATGATTATGGTAGACACACAAACCACTACACAAATGTGTGTTGACCAGGAAACTAAATTGTTGAAGGTGAAACTATTACACTTCCTTTTGTGTAGTTGTGTAGCAAGTGATAGAGTCTCACCTAAGCCTCCCTTTCTCCTGCTAAACAACCTCAGCTCCTTCATGCCTCATCAGATTTGTGCCCTGTGTCTGTAAGTTTTAAGTTCATGGCTGTAAGTCAGTAAATTTACTATGAGCACAAAAGTGTTGTCACACTGATCATTGCCTTCTGCTTGAACCGCCTGGGAGGGCAGTCAGCCTGGAACAGGTGTACTCCTTTCAGCAGGAAAGCGATGGATTTTCTGTGGCCATCTTTAACGGTGTGCTGGCTTTGGCTGGTGGGGAGTTGATTTTTTTCACAATGGCTGGTATGGGGCTGTGTTTTACATTTGTATTGAACACAGGGTTGATAATATAGAGATGTTTTCATTATTGCTGAACAGGGCTCACACCGAGCCAACAAGGCCTTTTCTGCTATTCATACTGCTACAGTGGCAGGGAGGGCACATATCTGGGATAGTGACCCAAAAAGACCAAAAGAATATCAGACACCATATGACATCATGCTCAGTATATAAATTGAGAAAAGGAGGAATGGAGGAACGTCTCCCTGAGTAACTACTACACATGACGGAGCCTTGCTGTTCTGGAGATGGCTGAATGGCCATGGCCTGCCCATGGAAAGCAGTGAGTTAATTTCTTGGGTTTTACTTTGCTTGCATGTATGACTTTTGTTTTCCCTATTAAACTTTGTCTCAACACACCAATTTTCCAGCTATCAGCCTTCCAATTCTCTCCACAATCCCACTGATGAGGTACTGAGGAAGCAGCTGTGTGGTCTTTGGTTGCTGGCTGGTTTTAAATCACAACAAATGGCTTCATTGTTTTTAGGGGACTGTTGAAAGACATTATTATTTTTCTTAATTAATAAAACCAGGAATCAGTATATCTTTTTAAATTGGCAGGTTATAAATGATAAATTGGCCATTAGTGCCATTACAATGAAACATAAGGAAGTTACTCCGTGAGCTTGAAATCTGTCTTGAGATATAGTCCAGAGATGGTTGCCTGGAAAATAGGAAGTTTGCACAGGCCCAGTAAAATCACTGCTATGTGTCCTTTGGTCACTCTGATTCTCTACTGCGAGTGATGGAGTACAGACAGAGGAGGGGCAGGATGACTGCTGTTTCAGTCATATATACTGAAGATATTTATTCTAATGACAAGCAGCATTCACATAATCCATCCGATGTTTATCACCTGATGTTTGTGTCAACTGTTGTCATAGCCACATATCACAGAGACACAGAAGACCTTCTAGATTTCTTCTATTGAATAGATTAAGCACTTCTAAACTGAAGCTGTCAAAGTCTGAACTAGAATTCCAAATAACACAAATAGAATTTCCAGAGTTACTTCTCTTTGTAAGTAATATAATTTTCTGGATCAAATTTAACTTGCAGAAACATTTTTCATTAAGCTGTAAAGACATAGTAAGATGGACAATTTTATATATTTCATTCCATTATGGAGTAGAAAAGGGATTTTTTTGCCACTATAAATACTACAATTTCACTCACTAGTTAAATGTGACTCATGTTACCTTCATGACAACTTTCTTTGTCTTAAAAGGTTTTGAGATGCTGTACTTCTAAACATGACTTTTGCATGCGCTGTTAAGATACTTAGAAGAAATTTTGAAATATTGTTCATGAATTGTCAGTCTTCCTTTGTGGTCTCTTAATGAATTAATGGAAGCAAGCAAAATGAGAAGCAAAATCTTCCTAAAATCCTTCCTAAACCTCCTCTGAGTCAACTTGAGGCCCTTTCTTCTCATTCTGTCAGTTGTTCCTAGATTCTAGAATTCTAGAATTTTGCGCACACACACACACACAC
>VZDJ01000004.1:98044-128646 GCA_008694505.1 Cyanoderma ruficeps
ACACACACACACACATACACATATACTCTCACTCTCTCTCACACACACACACATACATATTCTTTCAAGACATCAAACTTACCCAGTCTCTGACAGGTTGAAATTGCTGGTGTGGTCAATGCTGCCACTTGAGGCTTCCTGATACCTGCAAGACTCCACTGGTGTTGGTGCTGCAGTTTTGGGGTTCTGTTCCAATGCAGGGAGGAAAAAGAACCAGCTCTCACGCACCAGTGAGTGGTGGCCCTACCCTGGACCTGCTCAGGTTTGCACTACAAACAGGAGTTGCAAATTTCACTCTGAAATGGTTTTCCCTTGCAAAATGCAGCTTCTAGAGTTGCTAGATTTGCATGTAAAGCCAAAAGATAAGACAGAGGTAAGAGAGGCAAGAGAACTCTGACTGCCTTCCCCTATCTTTAAAAGGACACCTAGAAACCCCACAGCCACACAGTTCCATTTCTGGCCACACAGTTGGGTGTTAAACAGACAGTAACTATTTCAGGCACAAGGAGATAAGGAATAGAATAAAATTTTGGGTTTCCCAGGACACCCCCAAATGAAATGTTCTATTTGTAAACCCACTTCTTGCACTAGTGCAATTTATGCCACCATTATATAACACACTACAATGGAGCGGTTGCCTCAAACATTATCAGGTTTGGTCCTACCTCCACAAGGCCAGAACTGAAACTTGTTCCTTTTTGAAGCTTATGCATAGGCACCTCTGGTGTTTTATGCAAATTTCACCACCAAATGAGTGTTTAAGGAATATACTAGGAATGTATTTAACCCTCTCCTTACAGACACATATTTAATCTATTTTTTGTACTGCAGTTTTGTTCCTTTTAAGGGTTCACTTTTCCTGGGCAGCATGTTCCAAAGCTTGAAAACATTTTCCATTAAGAAATTCTTCCAAATATCCAATTGAAATCTCCTCTGAAGCAATCTTCTCCTCCTGTCATTTCTTCTCCTTCTGTCACTCATTTTCTAGGAGAAGGGGCCAAACCCTGCCTGAGTACACCCTCAACTCAGGTAGTTATAGAGACCAGTAAGATCTACCCACAGCTGCTCCACATCACATTTGTGCTCCATACCCTTTACCAGATCTCTTGTCCTTCTCTGACTATGCTCCAGCACCAAAATGTCTTTCTTGCCATGAGGGGCCCAAAAGTGAACACCGGATTCAAGGTGCGGCCTCACCTCTATCAAGTCCAGAGGGATGATTGCTTCCCTAATCCTGCTGGCCACACTATGCCTGATGCAAGCCAGGATGCCATTGGCCTCCTTGGACACCTGGTCATAGAGGGAGATCAGGCTGGTCAAGAAGGACCTGCCTTTCACAAATCCATTCTGGCTGGGCCTGATCACCTGGTTGTCCAGTACATGCTACATGATGGCACTGTAAGATAAGATCTCTGCATAAACTCTCCCTGCATTACCTCCCTGAACTACCACAGAATCATTAAAGCACAAACATATCTATATATGTGTGTTTTTAAAAATTTGTAATTAAAGACACAATTTCTGGGAAGAATTATTCATATAAAAACCCATCACTAATGTTACTAGGCCCTTTAATTTGAATGCCTTTACTCAAATTCAAAGCAATGTAACCTGGAGGAGAATTGGCCCCATATGACTTCTAAATAGATAGTTATCAGTTAAATTAATTGATGTTAAATGAGTGTGTCAATTAAAGAAGCATAAGTATAAAATCTTCGAACGTTAGGGTTCTCCAGCTCTGTTTGGAATGAATATAAAAATCTTTATAGAAGTTTCAATTCTGGCTAATTAGTTTAATCCCTTAAAGAGTTTTCAAGAGCTAAGGCACATTCACCTTCTGTACTTGACAATTTAAAACTTTGGAAAAATAAGATTAATCTATATTAATTCCAAAAAGGCAGATGGACCATTTACTTTGATTCCCTTAAAATAATCTAATTTCACAGACTTTATGATCTACTTAAATTAAGGCTGACAAAATACGGGGCTATCAGAATCATATGTATGTATGATTCAAAGTAAAGGACAAAGTCTGTAACAAGTAAAAATAAGAATCAAAAGGATGATTTTGGATTTGAAATTGAATCTTAAACTCTATGAGTTTGAGGGCATTTAATTGTCCTTCCTATTTCCTGCTATGAAGATTTCTTTTCTGTTGGCTTATTAGTGATTAAGATATTAACTGAACAATAAAAATAGGTACTGGGAAAGTCAGGATGATCCGATATCTGATCCCTTTGATTTCAAATGGGATTTTGTCCTGAAATTCTCTCTAGTCCTTATGGCCAAGTTGCTACACAGATGTTAGCTCAGGACCACACATATCAAATGGGAAACTATTAGACTTTTCTCAGCTAGAACAAATGGCTATTTAGCGGTTTATGGAGCTTAGCTAATAGTGATAGGAACATAATCCAGAGCTGGAACCATTTTAAACAAAAATATTTATACAAAACTATTTCAATGAGACCTTCTGGTATTGCTACATATGTTTTCACATGGTCTAGTAAGTTTCCTTGCTTCTTTCCAATAGTTTCTACCCTCTTCTTGTATTTTAAAGAGTGTGCTTGGTATGATGTACTTTCAAGGCATAACAATTCACATTTTCCTGTATATGCAGCAATAATTTACACATATCACATAGCTGACCCTATAAGAATAAAAAGCATTTTTTTCTTTGAAAGACCTTTCTTGCTTTCTTGCTTTTTTTTCCTTTACGAAGCAATTTCTTTAAAAGGCACACCAAAAATTAAAGACCTATAACCTACTGTCTTTCAAGACATAGTTTAAACCGATTTCATGGGATGATGCAAGAGCTGGAGCTTTCTAGACAGTGGAAATATTACTATTTGTCATAGTAAATGAGAAAAAAAAATTACCATGTCTCTCTTATTTTGTATTCTGTCAAAGGCCCAATGCCCATACTAGAATTTTCTGCTGTTGTATTTTCACTTTTTTAAAAAATAATTACAATGAGGGAAAGCTGTTTAAAATACAAGTCTCTGTCGCCCTGAATTTTCTGCCTTCTGTCTTTGTGTTGTAGATTCTCATGCAGCTTCATGTAAACAATGTGTATTTTTAGTAGTTCTGCTACTAGTTTACATAGTTCTGCTCTGAGAGAAGAGATGATTGATGGTGATGTCCACTATCCAGGTTAGAGAGGTGGCAATGTGTGTAGCCAATCTCTTGACCTTTGTACAAATGTATATAAATGGAATTAGATTTTTGAATTTAAGAGTTTGTTCCCTTGAGCTGCTGCTGGTGGTCTCATCTTCCTGTCCCTGAAGTTGGAATACTCCCAGCCTCAGTGACCATCACAAGTCTTCAAAATCTATCTGCCAACAAAGTGACATTCTTCTATTCTTTCTCTTGAACACAAAAGGCTGTTTTCTTTTTGGTTTGGTTTTTTTGTGGCTCTGTACATTTGTGGGTGTCTGTGTGAATAACTGGTTGACATACATGTCTGCTTGCACCTTATACTTTTTAATTTCTACTGATTATTTAACGTTTTGCACACAAGAACTGCAGTTAAGACTAATATCAGGCCAAAGTATCCCAAGCACTGACCTTTTTCAGTTATGATCGCACCATGTCGAACAACATTGATAAAATCTTACTATTATGATCTCTACTAGAAGATGGACATTAAAAGGAATACTAACTTGGCAAGCAGTATTTCCTATATATTTTCCTTGGAAATTAAATCTTTGACCAACCAACAAACATTAGTTTTGGATTTAGGGGCTTAATACCTCCTATTAGAGAAAAGGTATCTTTTAAAAAAAAAAAATCTATAGCATATTCTTTCTGGTTAAAATCATGGTTAAGGAAGAGAATACCCTCAGTTTAATGTGAGAAAGCAAAAAAGGGGGACACATGCAATCATTTCAGTTTTTTAGATTAAAAATGAGGTATTGCTGATAATGATTATATTATTAATCCTTCTGACTTATTTCAATTTTGTCGTATGAATAACATCACCAGTATGAGTACATACTTTGGAGTTCAGTGTAGCTGATGAAAATAGTGACCAGACCATTAAAACTTTTCCATTTGCAACAAGTTAAATTGGATAAGATCATGCCTTCTTGTTTGGTTTGTTAAGACTCTTCAATAGAGCCAGCAGAAGCAGTCAGCATTCACCAAGTTAAAAGCTGTACTTGTATGTGCCTCTTTGTTCTCTAGAGGGATAACTCTGCCCACACAAAGTTTTTGACCTCTGGTCATGGGAAGGGGGAAAAAACTAAACCAAAAAACTCTTCTCCAAGATTCTCTTTCACGCAACAACTGAGAAAAAAGACACTTCTGCTACAACTATCTGTGAATATCCTGGTTTTAAGTGTGAGGGTATCACAAAGTGAATGATCCTTGAACGATATGAAATATTAGCTTGAATTTCATGTTTCAGGAAGTGAATTTAGAATTATCTGTACTTTGACCTGTAAAATATTGGGTGATTTTTCCAGTAATGCTGATGAAAAATATTCTTGTGTGATTACACTATAGATTCTTTACTTAATTTATAAATTATTTCAGTTCAATTTGAAATTAGGGAGGTATTTCGGAAAACAACCGGAGAAGTTACATTTTTCTGAAAGTCAGACACAGAAAAAAAAATAATACCTTCTTATCTTTGTTAAATAGTAACTAAACTTATATATTTTTATAAGGAAGAAATGCTACTTTCATCTCTAAATCAACTTGGAATTAGTTCATGAACATATCCTGAAAACGATGATCTCAAGAACCAGCCACTGATTTGTTCTGCATGTCCTTTGTTGTAGAGGGAAACATAGGCTAGTCATAGAAAGGAAAATCCTTTAAATAAGAAATGATTTGGAGATTATTTATGTTTTGCTTTTTCTTGTTCTGGTAAACAGCCATATGGAAATTTCCTCAGGTTATCTTCTTCATTGTGCTCTGTGATGAAGCATTTTACCATGCTTGCTACTTATGTTTTAAGCCCATAATTTTGAAAAGTAAATGTATATAAATATTCCATATTCATTTTAATTTTATATAAAAATCACTAATGCCTGAATTGTAATATATTCCTTTAAAATTGCTTTTTTATCATCAACAAGTAATACAAATTTGCAAGCTAAAAGAGCTTTACAACTTTCTTTATCTGGAAAAAGAAAAATGTCAAACAGATTTACCAAGCTGTCAAGTGTTACCATCTGAACAACATTGTTAACAGATTATTTTGTGTCTTCTTAAGGTAGGGTGTTATGAACGAATTAATCAATTTAATAATTAAAAATAATTTATTAAATAATCAAAATATAAGTTTTGAAAAAGCCACAAGCAAAACAGTGCCAAGCCCGGGGTTGACACTGGGTGAAACAGCAAATCAGACTCTACCGCTCCGATTCCCCAGTGGTTCACAAATTCTTCTTTCACAGGATCTCATTTTTATACGTTTTTTCTCTCTGCTGAGCTGGGGAGGTTTTCCTTTGCTCATCTTGTCTTTTAGCATATTCATGTATTTTTCTTTTCTTGTTGCTGGTCTGATGAAAAGTTTCCCAGAATGGGTGAATAATTAATTTTTCTTTACCGGAATTCTGTTCGGGAATAAACATCTTTATCGACACATATTATCTTATCGTGCTTGCATATCAAATACATATCCCTGGGGTCTTGTCAGATGAATAATCTTTTGGAATAAACACGTGTGGAGACAGCTTATCCTTGCATGATGAATTTCTCCTTCCTGGTGCAAATCACTTCTTCCCCGTCACTGGCTTTAGTTGCACAAATGCTGTAATTTTTAATTCTCTAGCACGAATTATTTTATAACATATATTACATGGGGCAATAGAAAGAATGTAGTCTTTGCTATTGATTTTAGTGGAAGAAAACCAAGGGCACTAATAGACAAACTTACTGCCTTTGGGAAAATAGTGCTGGTTTGATATTGCTTTTGTCTATAGCTGCCACTACCACTTTAATTTCTAAATGCTACCCTTTATCTTTTTCAAATTGTAATGAAGGGCTCAAGCTAACAAAAAACAATTATTTGTTGACTAAGAAGTTTGTTAAGTTTCTATAGTCTACCGAATAAGATTATTTTAACTGTGATGGATAGTAGCTTTATAGTTACTTATTTACTCAATCCTCTCTCTCTCTGTGTGTGTGTGTGTCAGAAGCTGCACTGTGGCTGTTGTCCAGAGGATTGTGTATGCCAGTGCCAGGAACCAGGGAGCCTGAGATCCAAATGCACTTGCTGGGCAGGCTGTGGGTCTGAACCAGGCTGTTTGAACATACACGTTTTCCAATGAGTATATTGTCACTTATGGGCTCCCATCTTGCTCTGACAAAGGAGAAGGTGGTTGGGACTGTTACGCCTACACTTCTGTGAGTGCTCTGAGTGCTTCTTTCTGTGATCTATGCAGTCAGCTGTTTATATTTACATACATGGAGCATAAGTATGATTTGTTTGCTTCTGCAGTGTGGCTTCTGGGAACCCATCTTCAGCCTTCCTACTGTTTGGCCTTGGGTAAATGGCACCATCCTGACTAGTTGAAACTCTTTTTCTAATATCCAGTCTGATTAGAAATTGAGTACTGAAATTTTTTAACGGAAGGATTTTGTAGGTTATAGTGTTTAAGACAATGAGTCTCTATTAAATTTTCTAAAATAAATCTTATTTTAAGGAGTACTGAAAGAGAATGGAGTACAGAATCCAGAACATTTTCTTCATTCTCTCTTTTCTTGTAGAATTCAATCTTGACAACCTTTTCCCTATGGCTGTTCAAATGACATTTGATTGCTGTTGCATTTTGTATTTCATCCTCCTTTACTTTAGTTGGATACATAAATATGAATTTATCTAGGCATACGTATAGAGACTGACATTTGTAAGTATGAATCTGTAAACAATGTTAACAGCTAGAGAAATCTGTTTGATAGAGATAAGGTGTAGATCCACCAAAGAAGTATCTGTAATTCCAATTCCACAAAGTCAAATAAAATGAATCTATAAATTAAGCAGCAGAAAAGGAAATAATAAAAATGACAGAAAACAGTGTGTAATTTTGCCCTTATTCATAAACTCTGGTTTCTAGCTAAATCTTGCCTTGCCTGTAATAATATACTAGAAATTCAGTTATTCAATGGCAAGTTTTCAAACTCTTGCACAATGCTGATCACTTCTCCACTGGTGTTCCACTCTTTAATCCCTAGATCCCTTGATCCCACATGACAACTTATTTTTGACACATTATGATTTCTGTCTTTTTGCTGTGCGAGAAGTTTGACTTGCTTGAATTTTCCAGGCAGGTCACTGGATGCTTCTTTGTCTTTGACTCAAGTGACCTTATAGGCTCTGTGTTTTAGTGCTGACTAAGAGAACACATTTTTTCCTCTATGAAGTTATTCTTCTATGTGTCATTCATTCTTTTTGTGCTTGCATCATCTGCCTTTTAAGTAATGCACTAAGTCTTTATTATTTACACCCTACATTTCCTGTTAGGCTCTCTTCAGTTGGCAAATCACTTTCTTTAGCTCCTTCAATAATAATATCACAATATAGAGAGCTCAGAACATTAGTTCCCTTAAACTGAAAATTTCCTTTTCTTTTCGAATGTTTCTTGCATTTCTTCTTTTTATTTTGAAAACAGTAATTGTGCCAACAGGTACGGCAGCACACATTTTAGTCACCTCACAAGTGTCAATGCATTATTACAGAACACAGGTAGATCAGTTCTGTCCCAACTGTCATCCTGCATGATTCTAGATTGTTACCACTGATACTTGCAAAGATGTGACCAGCACACCTCAGTGTGATGAAAAATTCAGTAGTTGAAGGCAGCAAAGAAAAATTAATATGATGACAAGTTATTCTGAGGATGCCTTAAACATTGGTGATAGAACTAGAAATCCTATATTTTTACTGAAGAAAGGGGTAGTTGCCATAATTTCTTATTTTCACAGCTTTTCACATAAAGTGGAAGTCCTTCAATCATAGAATCTAGGAATGGTTTGGGTTAGAAGGGGCCTTTATAGATCATCTAGTACAACCCCTCTGCCGTGGACAGAGACACATTTAACCTTTTTACAGACCAGATTTCTCAAAGCTCTGTCCAAAGTGACCTGGAACTTTACTATTCTATTCTATTCTATTCTATTCTATTCTATTCTATTCTATTCTATTCTATTCTATTCTTTCTATTTCTATTTCTATTTCTATTTCTATTCTTATATTTGACAAGAAATATTTTGTGGCAAAGCAGCCTAGCAGCTACAAAAGTTCTTCATCAACTTTTGCAGTAAAATTAATCAGTTCTACAGAAACCATGAAATTTTCACTAGTACATACACATCAGTATTTTAGGAGGAATTACTCCAGTAACACTGGAAAAGCTCAAAGTTCACATATTTTTAGTTACTCAGCAGAGGAGACACTATAGCTGATTAGTTATTCATAATTAGTTAGTTAATAATGATTTATGTGGAATTGTTTAAACGTGATTACCAGAATAAAGAAATAAAAGGTCATAAATTGAACTAGACAGTCATTATTTTATTTGAACAGAAAGCAAGCCCACCAGAGGCTGCTCAAAATAAACCAACATCAAGTTTTTCTAGAAATAGCATATAGTAAGATTCCCAGAAATAACACTTTGTAGGGCTGAAATTGTCATCTTCTGAGTGAATGCAACAATTAAAAAGACAGAAAAGCAATGAGTATGTGTACTGTAAACCTGCTTGAGTAATTTTCCAACACATCATCAATGGGGAATAAAGAAAATAACATTGAGGGCACAGATATATCAAGATTATGCAGAATTTGACTACCAGAATTTTGAAAGAGATCTGCAGAGAGGGTATAATGGAGAGAATGGAAGGCAAAAATGCAATAAAACAATAAATTTTCCAGGTTTTAAAAAAGAAATAATGTTAGAAGGGCTCCATAGAAATATTTTAAATCATTACAAAGAGTACATAATAGCAGCTTTGTTCTTCCCAATACAGATGATACATATGCATTAAAAAAAAGCATTAATTTGATTATTACGTTGTTGCTGCTCCTGTTATACAGCCAATACCTTCATAACTCCCTATTACTGATTATTGTTTGTCACCACAGTGTCTTGTAGTTTTGTCTCCTTTCTAATTTGTGTTTACCTACATGACCACTATCTGAAGCTTCTCATCAATGACTTATAAATTATATTAAGGAGGGAAGAGAAGACTACATAAGAGAAAGTGTTTTATTATATTTTTTTGCTTATTTTAGTTAAATTAACTAGAAAGACTGAGAGGCTTTGGGAAATGGGAATTTAAAATCAGAAAAATAAATAAAAAATATAATGTTGAGAAAGTTTCTTTTAATGATGTTGGAAAGACTAAAGCAAGAAATTATTTCAATTTTTTATCAACAAGCAAAATTTGACATATGCAGAAAGAAAAATAAAGTTGACTACCAAACAAAAAGCCAGTAATTCATAAAATCTAAAAACATTTAGTTGAAATAACTAGTATATTGGTAGAAAGCTTTTTAGAGGTTTTCTCACAGCCAAGCACAGAGTAATGCCCATCAATTTCTACAAGGGATAAAATAGGGAACCAGAAATACATGTGAAATTAAGATTGAAATAATATAATCAAAATTAGGATTGTGCAAGAAAATGCAGGTGGGGGGAGATGTGAAAACTATCTGCCATATTTCAGGCAATGTCATTTTGTAAGTTCATATACTGGGAGCATAATGATGTTGAAGGCCAACTGCTGTGGCATGAACTGAATACAGCAATACAGATTTCTTTCCAGATGACTGGGTATGGTGCACCAGACTCCAACTCATGATGGAGAAAGCAGTGGAAATGGGATAAGCCTTCATCATGATTTAGAATGTAAATCACCAAATAGAGAAACAAGAGACTAATTCTTATAAGGCTGTACTAGAGAACAAGGGAGAGGTTATCAGGGTAGGATACACCTTGGAAAAATGGACCTTAAGATAGAAATTAATAAAATAAAGAAGGGCAAAAGGGTAGAGTACTAATGTGGGTCTGATACGTGATACATGATGCATGATACATTCTACATGATAATATACTCAGGATTTGTGTTTGGCCATGGACAGCTCCCAGGAAGATGATAGAAATTCCTCTGCTGGTAGAGGAGCAATAGAAAGAAACTAGATCAGAATCATTATAGAATGACTAAAGAACCCACTACATACTGAATCTAAAAAGATATTAAGGACTACTTCTTACATTGAGAATTTTTGTTCATGCCAAGAGTATTAAAAATTTGGGGAAGGAGATATTCTGGATTCCTTCAGAAATTAGGTGTTATTCTTTGTGTCTTTTTTTTTTCTAGCTGTGGTAGTCTTACTTATACCAGTGGGATAGCAGATAGTCAGCCCTTCTGCTGATTTACCTACAATGCTACTGTAGGAAATAAGAAAATAATATGACAAAAATAATAAATTAACAAACAAAAGAACCCAACTCTACAACGGCCTACACTCTTCAGATAGGATGGGCGGAATGACCATGAATCTACTAGATCTCATAATACTTGTAACTGGACCAAGTTTCACTTGAATTTGATGTTCCAAGCTGGTATAAGAAATAGTTGTGACTGAACTGTGATTCAGTCCATATAGAAACTATGTCATAAGCAAAATTTTGCATTTCAACAGCACTTCAATAAAAAGCAAGTACTTCATAAATTGAAGGAAACCATGTAAGAAAATCCAAAAGATAATCTAAAATTTCAGTACTTTTTAATGATCCTTCATACAGTCTCTTACAAAGCTGCTCTAATTTCCTTAAATTCCCTCTCCTTTATTACATTTACTGCTCACGTAACTGTGATGGTTCTCATGGCAATAATGTACAGATGACAGCTGTTGACAGAAGTTACAGGTTTTGGTGCTGAAATGAATGTCTCTAACAGGAAAGAAAATCAGAGAACATCGATTCCCTCCTTCTTAGCACTACTGATTAGTGAACAGCTTTTTACCACAATAACAATTTTGCAAAGCTGCTTCAATTAACACTATCTTTGTTTACAATACGGCAAACATAGAACATAAATACAATTTTAAATTATTGGAAACTTGCATCTGTTGTCATAGCTAGTTGGTTTTAAGTCAGTAACATTTTGTCACTTCAGCCCTTTCTTTCTCTGTTGTCTTTTTCTGTCTTCTATTTCTGTCTCCCCCTGCCTTTCTTTCTGGCTGTCTCTCTGGCTGTGACCTTCCTCTCCGCCCCCCTTCCCCCCTCCCTCTTTCTGTTTTGCTTGCTTTTCCTTTCTCCCTTCATTTCCTCTTCTTTCCTATCTTGTTCTTTATTTTTAAATCCAATAGTTTGATTGATCAGGTGTACTCTCTAATTTGCAATAAATGAAATCTCATTACTGGGTCAAATTTACATAATACATAATCTAAATTAAGTGTTTCACGTTAATATATGTGAGTCCAATAATTTGTGGGAATATATTGTGACTATGCAATACTCATTACATGAAGTTATGATCATTGGATTTGGCATGGTGTAATGGTAGCCTAATTGCCACACTTGCTGCTGACAACAATGCAGTCTAAATAATCAGTAATGTTGAAGGATAGTGGATGTATAAATAATACTGTTTAAGGAACCTAAATGAGTCCATGGGACTTGATGATATTCATCTGCAGGTTCTGAGAGGACTGGCAGACTAAGTGGTCTAAGACACTATCCATCCTTTTTGAAAAATTGTGGCAGTCAGATGTAGTTCCTCATGACTGGAAAAAGGGAAATATAATTCTCATTTCAAAAATGTTGACCACAAGGTATCTACAGACAAGTCAGTCTCACCTCTGTGCCAGGAAAGATAATGGAGCACATTCTCCTGGAAAATGTGCTGAAGCCCATGGGAAACAAAGAGGTGATTGGTGACAACAAACATAAGGGCAAATCATGCCCAAAAAATGCCTAACAATTTGGTGTCTGTCTTTGATGGGGCTAAAGTGTTTGTTGGTACATAGAGGCAAAGGAACTGACATCAACTACCTGGACTTGTGAAAAGTGTTCAGCACTATTCCACATGATATCCTTATGTCTAAATCAGAAAAATATGGATTTGATGAATGAACCACTCAGTGAATAAAGAATAGGCTGGATGGCCACACACAAAAAGTTGTGGTCAGCAGCTCACTGGCCGTATGGAGACCAGTGAGGAGTAATGTCTGGCTGAGGTCATTGTTGGGGTGGATAATGTTCACCATTGTTGCTGACATGGACACTGGGATAAAATACACACTCAATGAGTTTGCCAACAACCAAGCTGTGTGATGCAGTCAAGATGCCATCCAGAGGGACCTGGACAGGATTCACAGGTGAATCTGTGCAAAACTCATGAAGTTCGACAAAGTGGAGCACAACACAAGTGCCACACATGGGATGTGACAATCCCAGGCATTTATACAAGTTGAGCAGAGAAGTGACTGAGAGTAGTCTTTCAGAGAAGGACTTGGGGTGATGTCTGACAAAAATCTTAACATGACCCAGCCATGTGCACGCATAACCCAGAAAGCCAACCATGTCATGGGATGCATCAAAAGAGATGTGACCAGCAGGTCAAGGAGGTGATTTTCCTCTCTATTCTGCTTTTGTGACACCCCACCTAGGTATACTGCATCCAGGTTGGGGGTACCTGTGGGATACAGGGTTAAAATTCTTAGTTATTGAGGCTTATGTCTGCCAGAACACCCTGTGGGAATACACAGCTGCAGGCTGGATGGTTGGAAGTCAGTTGTGGGGTGAGGAATAGTTATGACTTATGGACAGCAGACTGCAGCTGAGCCAGCCAATGGGTGCCCTTCTTTTGTTAAGTTTTGGGTTTGTCTGGTGGAAATACAAAGTATAAAAGGGTGCTGTTTTCTACAATAAAGAGATCTCCTTTAAATGCATAAAGGGGGTCCGTGTCTCTTTGTTATCCATCACTACAAATGGTACCCGAACAGGGACCTATAAAGTGGTGCAGGCTGTGCATTGCTCTGCTAACAGCTTCCATTGAGTTAAGGAATCGGTCAGCTGGGAAGAGTATGGGAAAAGGATCTAGGGAAGGATCTGGGAGAAGTTCAACAAGGAACTCAGGAATCAAAAATGCATGCACCTCACCTAGTAGGTGAGTAAACCAGTGGAAGCAATATGGGAGGGGGAATTTCAGGCTCCTCCTGAAAAAAGGAGAAGCTTGCACCAGGCATGATACCTCCTACATCAGCAAACTACTAACATTACTGATGCAAAATTAAGCACCCTGCTGGACTGGGTGTCATTTCATATTAGAGATTTTCCCTTTAGTGGACTCCTTCAATAAGAAGCCTGGCAAGTGGTAGGGAAGAGACTTTTTGATATTTCCAGGGTCAGAGATGCTGAAGCATGCAGGCACCTCGCCATGTGGGAAGCAATCATGGCAGACATTAAAGAAAACCACGCGGATGTTCACCATTACTCAGCTTCAGAAACTAATTCCCCTGAGCCCTCAGAACCACCAGAACCTGTATCCAATGCATCAGCCTACCCCAAGGCTAACCCATACCTCACAGAATTGCCTTACCCCAATGGAAACCCTGCATGGTTGATCCCCTCAGTGCACAGTTCCCGTGTTGTGAGCAAGTGGTGGACACTCTTCTTGCCCAAAATGACTACATCGTAATCCAGCTTTGGTGAAAATGCAGGGAAGCTGCAATGAAGGTGGACGACCTGGCAGTTGTTACTGCCTGCCCAGTTCTATATGCACTGAACCAACGCCCAGTTTACAGAGAACTAGACTATAATCACAGCCCAAAACCCCTGTCTGCCCTCAGGCATGACTGCCCTGGCAGCCATGGCCCTGTTGTGCACCTGCCAGCAGTGGCTGTGGCCATGTCCACCCATGGCTGACAGCACAGAGCCCACAGTTCTGGACGTGAGTCCTGCCATGGTCCCTCTGGGCTCGCCACTGCAGGAGCATCTCCCCCGGCAGGGCAGGCATCTCCCCCGGCAGAGGCATGGCCATGCCGCGACTGTTTCCTGGAGGCCTGGGCAGGGTGCTGGGAATTTCTTCCTCACATTTAATTAGTTGCTGCTGCAGCTAAGGAAGCCAATGAAGTAGGTCTTCTACAACAGGGGGTGCTGCTGTTTGCAGAGCTGTGCTCCAGCACCACCATGCGGCCCTTGCACGGCACCCTGGCATTGCCACTGCTTCTGGTCACCTAGACCTTGTGCCTCTGCCTTACCTTGCCTCATCAGAGGACCCAACTACTGATGGCCTCACATCAACTTCCCTGCTGGAATTTGCTATGATGTCCCACCTGGAGGTCATGAATTCACAAGAGCAAACTAGCCTGGAGGGTGGCAGAGCTGGATCTTGTCCCTGGCTCTCTGCATGCTGCTCCAGGGTCAGGTTTTGCCAGTGAAGAGAATGAAGAGTCCAAGATCCTGCAGCCCTCACAGTACTTCTGGGAAGACAGGGGAGAGCTCAATGACTCCACTCTGGATTTGGGACCAGCAACAGATTATATCTTTCCTGCTTCATCTGCTGCTGCCACTCATCACACTGGCTCTCCAGCAGTGGCTTTAGCTGCTCACTTTTGGGTTTCAGACACGTGGGCAAGGTGTTAACTGTGGTTCCATAGATCATTTTAAAAGGGAATGTCCTCCACAAAGGGACGGAGAGGGGTAACCTCCCTTGGTCTGCAAAGCATTGCTGCAGGGCTGGACCTCGTCTCCAGAGACAACACCAGAAGTGGTATTCTAATACCTTGCCATAACTGCTAGCAAATTTCAAGATTTTGCTGTTCTATTTCAATAGTTTGTAAATTATAAAGAACCTTTACATGAGTTAGAATGGTTATTCTTACCTCACACAGCAGCAAAAACTGCGTGGAGTATTGATCTATATGTCCCTGCAAGCCATTTCCTGAACTAGAGACCTGTAGGGTTTTGTTTTCTTCAAAGCTTTAGTGGTATTTCAGTTTGAGACTAGAAAAGCTGCAACTAGGTTTTTTAACCATCTGTCTAGTCTGATTCCTCATATGCCAATGTGGTATTCCATTCAGAATCTTCCTATTTAATACCTATTAATTACCATCTTTTGTTTACACAGTTGAGAACATTGTGGACCCTGATTAACAGCTGGCAGCATGACTTTTATGTGTTACATATTCACTCCCACACAGGTTTTCCTGGCCCTATTGCAGAAGGTAACAACTATGCAGAAATCACTGTGATGACACGTGTGGTACGAAATACTTTCACACAAGCCAAGTTGTCCTGTTTTCTTGTCCCTCCTGTCGTGAGGTTGCTTCTGCTCCTTTAGCAGAAGGCACTAACCCCTGAGGTTTAACTGCTAAGGCAGTTTGCTTAGGCAAACTTATGTTACCCATATCCCAGAATTTGGTCGTTTAAAATATGTTAATGTACCTATTGACACCTATTCCCATTTCCTAATGGCAACTGCTCACACTGGAGAGAAGGCCCGTGATGCCATCAGGCTCACCTGTTTTGCACTTTTGGACTTCCTCACGCCATCAAAATGGACAATGGACCTGCAAACCCCCCAGGGCAAGTTTGTAACTTCTTGCAGCAATGGGGTGTGTCTCAGCCCACAACATTCCCCACTCTCCCACAGGGCAAGCTATTGTTGATTTGGGTGAAGAGCCTCATTTGAACTAGGCTTATTATTTGTGTCACCATAATTATTCTGTACATTGTGCCTTGTTTACAAGGCATCCTGCCTGCATGGGGCCCTGCAGAGGGATGACAGGCACTGCCTTTGTATTTAAAAACATAAAGAGGGGGAGTTGGGGTGCCCTCATGACAAACTACCTAAAGCTCTAATTGTCATCAATTTTTTAAATCGGGACAAGATGGGACAAACTGCATGTGAGAGACAGTATTCCTTCAACACAAAGGCTCATCCAAGATCTTCAGTAATGGTAAAGGATTTACTAACTGGACAATGGAAAAGACCCCTGGACTTACTAACATGGGGAAGAAGTTGTGCCTGTGTTTCCACAGGCCACCATGTGGAGTAGGTTCCATCACAGTGTGTGTGACCTCGTTGCACCACCCTGATATAGTTGCTATATTATAGGTATATGCTACAGTTTTTGAAAAGTTGGTACGGTTATTATTGCTGTCACTGTTATTAACATTGTAGGAATGTCTAGGTTTTTCTTAGTAGGTTTTCATTGTTTAATTAAAAAAAAAAGGGGGGGGGAGATGTGTAATATAGGGTTACAACTGTGTTCTTGTTTAGGGTAAATTTGGGAGGAAACCTCCAAATGGGGGTTCCTCTGGAGAGCAAAACTTAAATGGCCTCTCCCCCCAGTCGTTTTGAGAAAAGAACTTTTTTGGAGAAAAGTGGAAAAAACTATTTATTTAACAAATAAACTGTTTACAAGCATAAGGAATGAATAATATGAAACAATAAAACTTCTTGCTGGTCTGAAGAGAGATGGTAAAATTGAGATAGTCTTTGCTGTGAGTCAGCTCAACTTTTTTAGTTTTTTATTAGTTTTGGTCTCTTTTGGTGCTGGAAAATGCTGTGGTTTAGGCTTGGTGGGTCACAGGTGCAGCTCCTGGTGCTCCTTTGAATTTTTAGTTTAGAGCTGATTTAAACAGTTCTAAGAAAAAAAGGGAAAAGAAAAAAAAACAGTCTAGGAAGCTTTTTTTGCTTCAGCTAGCTAGACTAAAATGGGAAAAAAAATTCTTTCTTTCTTCGCTGTTCGTGCATCTGATGAACAACTTAAGGACGATGAAGAGAAAAAAAAAGTGAGGAGGAGTGAAAAGTGTTTTTTCAAAACAAACTGCTCGCGTCTTCTTTTCTGCTCACTCTCAGAATTAGTCTTAAAGACACAGAACACACAGCACACACAGAACAGACGATTGGGGATATGGGCACTATAGTCACCCTAGGACAAATTGTTAAAGTTGTTGAGGCTTATGCTTAACAGGAGACTCTGTGGGAATGCATAGCTGCATGGCTGGATGGTTGGAAGTTGGTTGGGGAGTGAGCGATAGTTACAACTCGTGGACAGCAGACTGCAGCTGAGCAATGGGTGCCCTTCTGTTAAGTTTTGGTTTGTATGGTGGAACTACAAAGTATAAAAGGGAGGTGATCTCTACAATTAAGGGGGTCTGTGTCTCTTTGTTCTCTGTTGCCATAGGTCCCCAGCACAACAAAGATTTCTACCTGTTGGAACAAATCCAGGGGAGGATGATAGAGAAGATAAAGTACCTTCCCTATGAACACAAGCTGAGAAAGTTGGGATTATTCATCCTAGAGAGCAGAAGGTTGTGTGGAGACCTCATAGTCTTCCAGTATCAGAAGGGGGACTATTTGTCAGGAACAGTTACAGGACAAGGAGGAATAGATTCAAACTGAAAGATTGTAGGTAAAGATTAGATGTGAGGAAGACTTTTTTCAATGTGAAGGTGCTGAAGCACTAGAACAGGTTGGCCAGGGAAGCTGACAGGTGGATGTCCAAACCCTGGCAGTGTTCAAGTCCAGTTTTAGGGACAAGAGATATCTGGTTTAATGAATGGTGTCCCTTCCCATGGCAGGGGGATTGAAACTAGGTGATCTTTAGGGTTCCTTCCAACCCAAACCATTCTATGATTCTATGATTTGGATTATTGGTACGACAGGTATGTATTCATAACCATCTGTCGGCTGGACTTTGAAGTATGCATGATGACCTTTTTAGCTCATTGTTCATCCAATACTTCATGCCTCTTGTAGTTCACACACTGGTACTTCACTGCTTATGTTTCATTACAGGGGTGATAAGAGAGACTGAGTTAGAAGACGGGATAGAGGCAAGTCATATTCACTGGTGTCTTCTTGTCCACAAAACCAGTTATTTCATCATAGAAGTAAATAATCTTGATCCTACCTGACTTTTATTATTTATGTTATTGGAAGTAAACCAATGAAAACTTTAAAAGTTTTACATAATTAACTTTTTGTTTTAATACCTATTCCATGAATTATTTTGTTGAAAGTATTGTTCTGCAGGATGACATTTAATGTCTTTATAGTGTTCTACACAAATATTCACAAATACTGATACTAGGATGTGTATAAAACACAACTAAAACATTTTAAGGAAGACTCGTTTATGCTAAAGAATAAGGGCACAGACTGTGATATTTTCATAATTTCTATTTACCTTCCAACAATTAAATTTTGGGCTGGATATAACTCCCATGCATACTAATGGTGGTAACTTTGTAAACAATCTGTCCCACTACAACAGAAATTGCATATTACAAAGCACACATTACTAAAATAGGTAGTTATACCTCTACATTCTACTGTTTGTAGCATGCTAAATGTAGCACTCTAGATCATGGGTTTTATTGTATAGGAACAGATTATTTAGAGGAAAATTTTCTACTAGTTTCTGTTCCAAATAATCTTTTAAGTACAAAATAAAAACTTAATTTTTATTTCATAAAATTTACAGCAAGAATAATAAAAACACAGTATCACATTTCTGATTAATAAACTTTCTATTGTGTAATATATTGGAACAAATTTTTCTGTGTCAGCACATAAAAACTACACAAAAACTAATGAAGTCAATATTCGCAAAGAAAGTTTCTTAACAATTTAGCAGTAATTCTTTAATATAAACTCCATTTTATGAAGCATGCTTTAAAGGCTTTGGTACACAAAGTGTTGTATCAGAAATAACTATCTGAAAGAAATTTATGGCCTTAACCTCTAGCAATGTCTGTCTAGACTTCCAAAATAGGATGCTAATGTATTTGGAGAAAAATATTACTTGACTGAGTTACCCAAGAGACTATGGTCACTCTCTCAAATAGAATGAGCCTAAGGTTGTGACCAAAAAACATTAAAAATTATCTTTTAAGTAACTGCTTGAACCAAGGAAGTTAATTTCATATGAAAGCATTTTCTCAAATAACCTATCTATCAGAGAAAAAAATACTCATGTTGATATTTTGAAATATTTATTAATGTCGTTTTAGGTTATATTTCCACTAGAGAAATTCAAAAATTTTCTATCATCCATTAAAAATTAATAATATTTTTAATAGTATGAGCATCTTGAAAAATACGTATGCCCTGTGTCAAAAAAAGTCATGCCTAAACAAAGTTTTCTATAGTCTGTAGCAGTCTAGTATCAGTTATCTCAAAATATCCAACTGTTTCCAATTTGCATAAAGTAACAAGACATATAGGACAACTACAAAATAAGAAATAAGCAGAGTGATTTTTTATATGCAATTGTTCTAACAACTGCAACCCTAGGAAGCTTCCATCCATCAGTCTCTATGATATTTTGCATATTTATGAATGAAGTTCTGCACTATAATCAAGCTTGCCCTGTTTACAAATAAAAATGTATAAAAAGAGAAAGATCGTAAACTCTAAGATTTTGACTGGATTAATAACATAGTAAGGTGCATAAAAATAACATTTGTAGGACTAATTCTACACAATTTGCTTAGTATTTGCATCAGTGACAGAACTGAAATTTGAAGTGTATCTTTTTGTTCCTTCACCTCTGTATTGCCAGTTTGGAGTATCTTTTTTTTTAAATTGATTTTTAACTTTTATTGATTTTTTAACTGCAGTGTACAAGAACATTCAAGTCAGTTGTGTTCCCAGGTACTCCAGTTTATACTCATTAATGAAGATGATAATGTAAAAAAATATTCTTTGTTTTGTAATTGGTAAGAAAAGAGAAATCATCTTTCATTCATTGAACTTTTTTTAGAAGAGGTGTGTTGGCTCTGAAAAGTAACAAGGGGAGTTACTCATGCAATTCTCACATATGTAATAAAAAGTGTGTATTTCACATAAATAAATTGATATATTTTGTACATGACTATTCACAAATTTGTTTTTGTGTATGATGAAAGATGATCTGAAAAGACATTTCAATGTTCACTTCTGCTTCATTTAGATAAAGATTTCAAGTCTTGTAATATCACTCAGACAACGCAAAATTTTGAATAACTAATGAGGAGAAATATTACATAAATACATAAAACCACAAATAGCTCGGTTTTTCATTTCCCTTCTTGAACAAAAATCCTATTTTGTCAGAAATTTGTTAAAGTAAGGAGAACCTGGTAGCTGGTCCCTCTCCTTAGCTTACAGTCTCTCCCTGATTTCTGATATGTAACCTAAAAATAATAGAAGGGGGGGTTGGTTTTTTCCTTAGAAATAAAGACTGTCCACGGAAAAGATCCTTGGAGGTTATTTATTTCTCATTTTTTTAAAAGATAATTAGACTATACAGAGAATTTATCAATTTTAATCAAGTGTGACAATGGGTTGCATTGTTCCACTCTTGCCCTAGCCTTCAATAGTTACTAAAAATTGAGAAAAAAATTATAAAATGCTGTCTTGCGCTAGCTACAGAATCATAGAATCCCAGAACGGTTTGGGTTGAAGGGGACACTGAAGATCATCTAGTTCCAAACCCTGTGCTGTGGACAGGGACACCTTCCACTTGACTAAGTTGCTCGAAGCCCCATCTAACCTGGCCTTGAACACTTCCAGTGACTGGGCTTCCACAACTTCTCAGGGCACTGTTCCAGCACTTCACCACCCTCATAATGGAGAATTTCCTCCTCATGTCCAACCTAAACCTACTGTCCTTCAGTTTGAAGCTATGCCCCATGGTCTATCACTCCATGCCCTGTAAGTGCTACATAATAGGATATTAAGAAGCAATGCAATCTTGAGAGTTTTCCCAATAATCATCACTTTGGCCCACCACAGCTCTCTAGGCTGGAATCATGTGATGAGGCTTTGTTCCCGATATTTTAAGCACATCTGTTTTTCTGTTTTAATCATCTCTGTTTTTCTCAGCTGACAGGTTATGTCTGTTGGTGAACTATTTAATATGAGTTATAGCACGAGTAAGCCACAGAAGGATGATCAAAGTGGCAAACACAGTTAGACCAGAGAAGAGTGGGATGAGAATATGTGACAGGAACCACTCTGCAGACACCAAAGTCAGGAGAGAAGGAGAAGCACCAGAGTCTGAGATTCCTCTGAAGCCTGGTGTGAGGCAGCTGTGTCCCTGCAGTTCGTTGAGGTCCACAGGGATGCAGAGATCCACCTACAACCTGTGAGGAGGCCCATGCCAGAGCAGGCGAATGACTGAGAGGAGGCTGTGACCCCATGGGAGATCCCTGGAGAGCAGGGTCCAGCTCCCAGCCTGGAACAGGTGGATTCACAAAGGAGTCTGTGAACCCAAGGGAGGCCCCATGCTGTGACAGCCTGGCCTTGGAGAGACGGCACCCCATGGAGGAGTGACCCAGGCTGCAGCAGTTTTGGGAGGACTGCTGCCCATGAGATGGAATCACGCTGCAGCAGATCACTGAGAGCTGTTGCTCATGAGATGGATTCATGTTGGAGAAGTTCATGTAGAACTGTCTCCTGTGGGAGGGACCCCACGGTCAGCCGGGGAAGGACTCCTCTCCCTGAGGAACAGGAAAAACCTTGGGCGATGAACTGACCATAGACCCCATTCCCTGTCTCCCTGTGCTGCTGGGGTAGGAGGTAGAGATAGGACTGAAGGAGAGGTGGAGGGAAGGTGTTTTTTAAGGCTTTATTTTACTTCTCATTATCCTGCCTTGAATTTGTTAGCAACACATTTAATTAATATCTCTAATTTAGGCCTATTTTGCCCGTGATGGTATTTGATGAGTGATGTTTCCTTGTCCTTATCTCAACCCATGAACCCTTTGTTAAATTTTCTTTCTCCTGTCCAGCTGTGGAGGGGAGTGAGAGAGTGGCTTTGGTGGGTGTCTGGCATCTGGCCAGCATCAACCCACTATACTGGACTTGCTCTTCTTTGTGTGATCCTGAAGGGAATGGTGGTGTTACTATGCAATCTCTCAATTTCACATGATTTTCTAGACATCATGGAGGAAAAAGGAGGGTTTTAGACATCAGATTTATAGCTATCTTCCTTGCTGCAGAATCCTGTCAGGCTGAGAAGTCATGAGGTAAGATACCATTCTCTAGTCTTCTAACTCCATGAAAACATCATTTTGATGCATAATAACAAAGTATTTATTATTCATCAAACTTATTCCCCTCTGTATAAAATAGGAAATCCAGAGACTAAGAAGAACTGTAAAAAGAATAATTAATAGGTCAAATTTGACTAAACCTCTTCTCTTGGGCTCACTTACTACTTTAGTGTGGAATTAGATATGTTAGAAGGACAAAAAATCCACAACAAATCCTCTGCAAATATAAAAAAGAAGGGAATCAGAAAACTGTGTTTTAGATCTTGCTAAGGAACATGTGTTCTATTCCATCTAAGTAAATACAGTAATACAACTGGGAAGGAAAGGTTAAAATGTCCTTGAAACAATATCGATAAGTTCTAAGCAAACCAAATAAATTGAAGCTTTATATTTTCTTAGTGAGAAACCAAATTTGATGTTAAGTTCACAAAATATGCTTTTGCTACAGGATTGGATTACTTTCTAGAGTGTTAAACTTACTCGGTCTAGGTTTTTGTGTTCAATACTTTATAAAATTGCTAAAAAATATTTTTTTCTCGTTCCTTCACAACTGTAACTTCTAGTTGCAACAACTTCTAATGATATTGTGAAAAATCTGCAAACTGATAATTGTCAGATTTCAGTGTTAACATGTTTCTGTTCAGGAAGCAGGCTTTTTTTTTAGGCATTAGATACTGTCTTTATCTTCATGTAAAATAAGAAAAACAATGTTCAGAATGCAAGGGTTTATTTTTCCATTTGTCTCACTTGAGAGATTTCATAAACACTGATGTCCATACAGCCAGCTGCCATTCACATCCTTGGCATTTTATTCTTGGTCAAGGGCAACATACAACCAGTCATCTGTCACACTCCATCACTGTCTTAGAGAAATAAAGCAAGAGAAGTGACTATAAAAAAAATCAGGTTTCTGATCCCTTTTTAATGACTCACTGAGGTTTATATATTTAAAGTGGCAAATTAAGTACATGGTAATGTCTTGACATTCATTTTAAGCCTTTTAAATTGCTCTAATTTGAAGAAGGTCATAAAATAGACTCACCTTAATCTTTTTGTACCAAAGTCTGACATGACCATTGAATCTTAAATTCCACCTGTTTCCCGCTGCACACTGTTGATCCATTCAAATTTATTGTTGTCTATGCTCACCTATTAGTTCTGCCAAAGCTGTTAGGGGCAAAAAATCTCACTGTTGCTTAAAGCATTATTCAGGAATTTTAAAATAATGTTTCTTTCAGCTGCAAAAAAGTCATAACATGCTCTTTCTTCCTTTGGTTATTTTTTCCTGGAAACCTTTTGATCAGTCGTTTGTAGTTAGAAGCAAAAAGAGGTGTTTACATTTCATTCGTTACTGATAGACCCTTCTTTCCAGATTAACAAAATGCCTTGTCTTTTTACGGTTGTGAGTTTTGGAAATATGCATAAATCATCACATATAATCAAATTTCATAACAGATCATGACCCAATGAAATTTACAGGTAAGATGGTGCAAGAGACTGAAGGCTGTTAAAGGCTCTAACAGTTGGACAGGGTGCTCTACTAAGGCTGGGTTTGCACCCCCTAACCAAGGGGAAGAGGAGAATTTTTTTCAGGGAAGCGAGAGGGGCAGAGGGAGATGTGGATGAAACCTCTGATCTACAGTTCAGATAGAATGGATAAGAATAGTTCAGGTGCCGAGGGGGTGCACACCCACTACCAGAGGATGACCACAGCAAACCAACCTTTATTTCCCAAGAAGGTGCATTTGAGCCAGATGAAAGACAGGTAAGAAGAGGATCTTGTGAGATGGGATAACACTTTTTACCCTGACCAAGCCATCCCTTAAGCCACTGTCCCAAGTGTAAGACTTTAGCCTTATCCCATCCCCAGCCCTGTGGGAGATATCGAGACACTCACACTAGGCCTGAAGATGTTTATCTCTCTGATAAGTCATAAACGACTTAACTACACTAGCATGAGAAACAGCTGTCATGTATTAAAAGGGGTCATAAATCATCAAAAATCCCCACAGTGCCCCCAGACTCATTTCTGGGTCCTACCATCAGCGTGTTGAGGCAGTGTAAAACTTCCCCACTTGGGGAGACACCTGGGCAACCCAGCTGAACGTGAACACACATTAACCCACAGAACTTTGTGTTTCACAGGCTTCTCCCACCCTGAACAGATAACGACTGTAACCATGTCTTTGATGTATTCTCACTGGATCCACAGGAAAGTGATGTCTTTTTGCTCCACTATCTACTACTGTGCTTTCTTTATTCTACTTTCTTTCCCTTACATAATTCTAAAATTATATTTTTATTAGTTTTATATTGTCATATTTATACAGATATCTCAGAAAGATTTGTTTTCCATAATGCTGATGAAAGTTTTTTGACTTTTGACAAGCTATCATGTGTTTGGAAGCAGCTACAGTTCTCACACAAAAGTGCAACGAATTATTTTTTAATTTATTGCAGTGATGTGTGTGTATGAAACTAATGAAGGAATTAAATCTTATGTAACAATCTAGGAATAAATAAATAAATATTTTCAGTCATTAGGTTAGTAATGCTTTCTGTCATGTTTTATTAAGTTTTTTTTTTAAGTTTTTTTTTCTCAAAACTTTGTACACATTACAGTTGATGAGGAAGAGACCAAATATTGCATTCTCTGAAATACAAAATATAGTTAAGTTTTATTAGTTGCTGGATCTAAAACTGGTTTTGTTTTTTTTTTAAATTATGCTAACCTATGACTTCATAGTACACAAGAAATTGAAATAAAAGGTACATCTATTACCAGTTCTTAAACAGTTAATACAGAAAGTTTTAAATCATGAAAATTCTAAACAAACCGGTGGGTAAAACCTTAATTAACAGTGTGGTGTCAGTTCACTGACACTTTCTGCATAAGACTTACAGAGTCCTTCAAGTTCTGTCTTGTAGCTCCAGATCTTTGAGCTGCAGTGTGTGACGTGGCTGCTCCTGGGGTGTGTAAGGAGCACAGCCTCTCTGTGCCAGCACACTATCATCTTGCTGTCTGAGTAAACACAAATTTTATAGTAACAACGGTACCACAGGAAGACAAGTAGTACTTTGAGCCATAAGACTTCCCAAATTGGGGAAGATTGTGGAAACTCATCCCAAATACAGCATTCTTTAAAAAGCCCAAATACAGCATTCTTTAAAAAAATAAATAGCCCGGTCTACCAGAAAGTGTCTCTGACCATGACATGATGGTTGAATCTTGACAATCTTTGAGGTTCCTTACAACCCAAATGGTTCCTTACAAACCATTTTTAATTTCTGTGAAATATGGTGAGGGAAGACACGGCTAGTTAAAAAAATCCAAGAGTGCAACTCTCTGGTGTAAGCCACATTAGTTTTATTGTGCTGCATCTTTTTTTTTTTTTTTTTATTATTGTCAAAAAGCGTGCTCTTTTTCTTCAGTAGAACATACATATAAGTTGCTCTTCTGTATAATTTTATAAGGTTTGGAAACATTTGCTTTTCTTTGGTTTAGAGCAATTGTAGGGACTACCATTGTTGGAAAATTTTGCGCAGAGTTACAATGTACACATTTGTATTCAGAAACATTTTCATGAAAAGTACAAAAAAATATTTTTCCAGCTGTTTACATAGCTTTGCCAAGAATTAGTGGATTCTCCTGCACTACATATTATATATGAAAAGTAACCAAAAACATCATGAAGCATCCAGTGTAAAACATAAAAGGATTTAATAACATGCTTCACTTGCTCAGAGCAAATTGCGAAGTCTGTACATCTTTGGAACTCAGTCTTTCCAGCATGGTGGAGTCAATAACTGATGCAAAATGTGTTACTCTAGTACATTTTACAGTGCTATATTTTCTAATTTTGCTCAGGTGACTGCTATAAGTTACCAAAAAACCAACCAACCAACCAAATGAAAATATTAATCACTCTTTTCTGTCAAATACCAAAACTTGGAGATCTAAAAGTGGATTTATTTCTCAACAAAAACCTCTACCCTTAAAATAAATAGATGATATAGAAAAAAAAAAAAGGTGGGTTTTTTTCTTTTTCTTTTCCCTTTTTTCCCCTTTTCAGGATAGCCCAGCTGGAATAAAAGGCAGTAAAAGAATCCTTGTGCTACAGTAAAGTGGAATTTATAGAATCACAGAATCATGAAATGGTTATGAGTGCAAGGGACTTCCGGAAATCACTTAGTCCAACTCTTCTGCTAAAGTAGGTTCACTTAAAGTACACTGCACTGAATATCCTCAGAGAAGGAACCTTCAGAGCCTCTCTTAGCAGCCTGTTCCAATGCTCCTCCACATTCAAAGTAAGGAGGTTTTTCCTGCTCTAAAGATTAAACTCCCCATGTTTCAGCATGTGTCTATTGTCCTTTGTCCTCTTACTGGGCACCTCTGAAAAGAATCTGAGCCCATCCTCTTGACATCCACCCTTAAGTTATTTGCATGCATTGATAAGAATTTCTCTCAATTTTCCTCTTCTCCAGGCTAAACAAGTTCAGCTCCCTTAGCCTTTTCTCAAAAGAGAGATGCTATAATCATAATCAAAGTCCTACACAGACCCCCTCTGATAGTTCCTGTCCTTCTAGAACTGAGGTACTGTCATGGTTTGAGGGGAAGTGAGTTTTTCAGGAAGCTGAGGTCAAACTAATCAGTGGCCCGGTTTGGATGTTGGCACCTTTGGTGACCACTGAGAAGTTGGACACGCCTCTGAGGACACAAGGTGTTAAAAGCAAGGACTCCTAGNGTTGCCGGAGCCTGCGGAGCCTGCCTGCTGGTGCCTGTGCCTGTGGCCTTGCGAAGAAACAAAGACTTTTAACTCTTTCTAAAGCAGAAGAGAACTGTTCCATACACTGATTTCTCATGGTTAATAGTTTTAGAAGAGAGAGGACAGCCCGAGACTATGATAATAAAAGAAAATGAAAAGAATTTCTCCCGATTGCTAGAGATAAAGAGGAGTGGCCTTATGAGTTAGACTTTTCTTGCATAATTTAGCCATAGACAGACCCTGACTCTCCTGAATATAAATAAGACTGTATTTTGGGTGGATGTTTGTCTGGTTCGAAGCCAAAGACTTTGTGGCTTGTTTCTGAGACCCTCGGCCTCAGGGGTGAATTTGGGGGGGACTGCTGGTCCCGATGTGAGAAAATGGCTAGTTTTAGTACTTGACTAAACATCCTTAAAAGAGCTCTATCTAGTTTTGAGTCCATGAACAGTGGTGAGAGCACTGGACATAGAAAAGAGGGTGTCACCCTGGTAAATTTTCCGGGTGAGGCCATGGGTGACATGGGAACATGGGAGAATAGACCTGTGTTCCCTCTGGGACGTCTGTAGTGTGAAAAAGACTCCTCTCTCCTTAGGTGGATGAAGATTGTTTCTTTTTTTTAAAGGATGATGATTTGGATTGAGAACCCAGGGTTGTGGAAGGTTTAAGCAAGTAGATGAAAGTAAGGTTACTGGTGTCAACTGTTAAAAGCATGAAAAGATGGAAACTGGGGGGAGGAGAAGAAGTGTTTTGGGAAATTTTTTTTTCCTGCCTTTAGGTGCTTGAGTTTTCTTTTTTTTGTGTCTATTGTCTGTTGCTATGTAAGTTAATAAATTTTCTTTTCTTTATTTCAAGTTTTAGGCCTGCTCTGCCCTGTTCTTGAGTTTTTGACCACATCCCACAGTAGTTTATTAAGAAAACATACACTCATGAGTGCATTAGCATTTGACCAGCGCCAACCCATGACAGGTACCCAGAACTGGACACAACACTACAGATAGTGCCTTACCCATGGAGCAGAGGGGCAGGATCACCTCTCTCTGCCTGATGGTAACGCTTTTCCTAATACATGCCTAATGAATCCTTGGCTTTCTTGGCCACCGGGGCACACATGGACAGCTTGCTGTCCACCAGGACCCCAGGTCCTTCTCTGCAAAGCTGCTTTCTAGCAGATACACCCCCAGCCTGTGATGCTGCCTGGGGTTATTCCTCCCCAGGTACTGACCTTGCATTTGAACTTCATCGAGTTCAACTCTTCAGTCTGTTCAGATCTCACTGAAGGACAGCACTGCTTTGTGGAATACCAGACAGTTTGTCAAGTTCTGTACCATGAGAAAACTTGCTGAAAGGTTTGCATCCAAGCCATTGATGAACAAACTGAACAAGACTTGATCCAGCAGTGGGGGAGCAACACTAGTGACAGGCCTCCAACTATACTCTATACCACTTATCACAACCTTCCAGGGTCTGCCATTCAGACTGTTCTAATCCCCTTCACTATTATTCAGTTAATCTGCCCTTGATCTTTTCTTTGAGGATTTAAGGGGAGATGGCATCAAAAGCCTTGATGAAGTCAAGGTAGATGACGTTCACTTCCCTCCCCTCATCTATGCATCCAGTCATGTTATCACGGAAGGCCTCTGGCAACTCAATTCTATCGAAAATTCTTGTCTTTTTAGGCATGTGCTGACTCTGAAGGTGTCATTTCTGAGAGAAGTTTTGTTTGTTCTTATTGTGGAGACACCTGTCAACTAGGAACTCAACTGACAGCAAGAATATTATTATTAAAGAAGTGCCATAACCAAAGTGCCTGCTATATCTTTCTTAGTAGGCAACCATCCTTTCCTAGATATGACAGTTTTTTCTATTTACTGGGAAACAAATCATTTTAGTTGCATAAAACAGAGGTTCAGCCACAATGCCTGGCTGAGAGAAAATTTTAAAAGACAACAAGAGAACTGTCTATTTGTTAACAGAAACTTTTACCAAAGGTTTGCATTCTGCTCTTCAATAATAGTGAATTCAATACTTCTAAATGTTTAACTATGTTTACTTTCAGTTATTGATACTTTTGCTACACTTCAGCATGTAAGTATTACTCTCAAATATTATGTCTTTCTGTAAGTGAACACTGGCTGAAAGATGGTGTGTCTGGGTCCTGCATGTGGTTCTAGACTCTGGCTCTGATTCTCCTTGGTCCATTATCTGTAGCCTGTGAGAAATAAGCAATTCCCAGACCAATAAAACAAAGCATATCCATTCTCCACCCAGCCTGTATTTGTGCTTGGGATTGCCCCAACCCAAGTACAGGACTTTGAACTTGACCTCAAATTTTATGAAGTTCATATGAGCCCACCTCTCAAGCCTGTCAAGGTCCCTCTGGATGGCATCTCCTCATTCCAGCATGACTGCACCACTCAGTCTGGTGTCATCCATGAACTTGCTGAGGGTGCACTCAACCATTCTTCCATGTCACTGACAAAGATGTGGAAAGATGTCCCAGTCCTAATACTGACCCCTGATGAAACCATTCATCTTCACTTGCACATTAAGCAAATGACAAAAGTTCTTTGAGAATGATCATCCAGGCAATTTTTTATCCAGTCAGTGGTCCATCCATCAAATCCATATAATTATTTTTTCAAATAATTTATAAGAAAATGTGGAAAACAGTTCATGTAGTGTATGTAATTACTTACTAGATGTTAAAATATTGCCTAATTTTAGCCACAGACGACTTTAAATATCAATACTATCTCATGTATAAAATGCCCTGAGAGACTGGTTTAGTCCACAGAAGCTCTTAAGGCAAAAAATACATTGCTCATGGGGAATGATTGTTTTGAATAATATTCATAGCTGAAAATAAGTCTTCATAAGCACTATGAAACATACTTTTAATACAGATTTTAAACATTTACTTACAGAAAATAACCTGATACATCTTTGCAATACTACTTTATCAAAATTCTGATGACAAAGTACTATAAAACCTGATGTTCAAACTTTGACACAAACAATGCTAGCAATTCATATACTTCCTCCAACTTTCTATTTATTAAAAGAAAAAATTAAAGGATGTGATGGAAAATCTATTATCAAATGCCATTGTGAAAAAATTATTTTGGGAGTAAACAGCAGAATGACATAAAAAATTTTGTGGGTAATAAGGGAAATTGTTATGCTGCAGATTGTTCAAAAGTGCAGATTCTCTGATACTTACTAATGTACTAGTGATGTTTCCAAAAAAAATGGATATATGAACTGAAGCAGGTACTTTTTCTGTTTTGATTTTGGCCAGAATCAAATCCAGCTATGGGAAATGATTAAAATGATTGTTAAAAAGACTGTGCAGTCAAGGGTGTCCACAATATGTCACAGTTTTGTTGCTTAGGAAGACAACAATCTAGAACTCTGAGAACACATAAGCAATTATATTCAGAAAATTATAAAAATGAAAATATTAAGTGAGACCCCTAAGAGAGAAATATAAAGAAAAAAAGAATTTAAAAACACCAAACTTTCCTTAAGAAACAACTATAAAGCTACATGAAATTTTTCCAGTGGTCTGCATTTACATAAGAATAGTTGAAATTTGTTTGTTTCTTAATGGAGCTATAATAGTCTCTCCTGTTAGAAAGTCTGTCTCACCTTTCTTTTTTTTGGACAAAAATGGTGACTAGAAAGTATCCATTGCTGCTGTCATTAGAGAGCTTTACAGATAAACCAGATAGGTGTCTACTTAATTACATATATGATTGCCTATGCACACTGCATAAATTACATCCATGTATTTCTCTCACAGGCTACTTATTATTATTATTATTAT